>CAJNDT010005911.1:171372-490057 GCA_905221615.1 Symbiodinium sp. CCMP2592 | reverse complement strand
GCCCCTTTTTTTGGGTACCCTAAATATTAGATGCCGTATTATCATAAGGACCCAAAAAGGAACCACCATTTTGACAACCACCCAACTAGGTTCATGATAAGGGTCAAGGTACATTTTGACTTAGTGCAAAAGGCCCTAGGTCCAAAAAGGAACTCAAAACATCTCAAAAACCCGGTACTTGAAGGCTCATGGGACTTAGTAAGTAAGGTTATAAGTAGGTTATAATTAGGATAACCCCACTTAGGGGACTTATAACCCCAGTTATAACCTACTTACTAAGTCCCATGATCCTCTAGGTATGACTCTATCACAACCTTTTTTCGAGGCCTTGCAGAGCCCTTTGAAGGAATCCCTTTACACTACCCGTCAGACATTCCGTTGCCCCAAGGCCGTGCAGCAGCAGCAGCAGGCAGCTGTGCCGCGCGCCCCGGAAGCGGGCAGCAAGGAGAAGTCGTTTCGGGCTTGGGGTCCAGGCTAGGGTTTGGGGATTCAGGGTTTAGATGTAGGGGTGAGGCTTTCCAAGATTATGAGGGTTTCGGGATGGCACGGTACTCCACCAAGAACCAGAACGATACGCCAACTTTAAGTCCTTGCGGCTTCAAGCCCTGGACGCTGCACTCGAATTCCCAAACCCTGGAGTCAGAATCTGAACGCAAGAACCACAAACCCAAGGCCCAAGAACCCTAAGCCGTCGAAGCGCAGAACCTAAGCCATGCAAGCCCTAAGCCCTGAACGGGTCCAGATACTTCAATGAAAGCCTTTCAATTCATTAAGGACAATGTCGCAAACCTTCATCTAAGTAGTAGATCAGCTGACCTCTAACCTTCGGGGTAGTGTAATTCCTTCAGAACTTCATACCCCCTCGTTATAACCTTTAGTTCCCCCAGGTTACTCCGCACCCAAAGCAAGCAGGATCCATATAGTAGTTATAGTATTTAATTTAAGGTATGCTGTTGAAAAGCCCTGGTAAACAACCTCCAGACAACTTGCACTACTCTCCTAAGACTTTCGTATTTAAGGGACACAGTCTGTTTTGCTCCGAAAAACCTTGGCCCTAAACTCCACGGCCCTAGACCCCAAAGTGCAGCGCCCAAAAACCCAAACCCTAAACCCCAAACCCTAGACACTATAAGATTTATACCCTAAACACTATAAGCCTTAAACCCTAAACACTATACGCCTAATACACTAAACACTATAAGCCTTAAACTCTAAACGCTATAAGCCTAATACCCTAAACACTATAAGCCTTAAACCCTAAACACTATAAGCCCTGTGGTTTGCAGGAAGTTCCAGCACCGTCGAAGCCGGCTGAGGCCGTGCAGTTTTCTGGATTCTTAATCGCTGTGAAGGCGACATTATTACGGCTTTACATGCTTTATGAGGGTTTAGGGGGAGGGTTTATGGTTTTGGGATTTGGGGTTTTACTGTGTAAGGTTGTGGTGTTTCGGGTTCTGTAAAGGTTTTCATAAGGGGTTGCTCTAGGGAAATGGAGTTTAGACCTTTGGCTTATATACCCAGCATGACTGTAAGTACGGTTTATCAGGTCTTGCAGAGGCTCCTCCTCCCCCTTGAGCAGTCGATATCTTTCTATTCTCCAAGACTGAGTTTTCTTGAGGGAGAGAAGCTTCGAGCATTATGTCGGGAGCAATAGAAGCAGACATGCTGTATCATCGAAAACCATATTCTTTATCCGCTTTCTACTGGCACTGATCTGTTGTTGTTGTTGCTGTGCCTGTCGCCGTTGCTGTGTTCTTTTGTTTTGCTGTTGCTGTTGCTGCTGTTGTTGTTCTTGGTCTGGATCTTGAACTAAGTCTCGTGTTCTTGGTCTTGTTCTTGTCATTTTTCTTGCTGTTCCTGTTCTTGTTATTGTTCTTCTTCTTCTCGTCGTCGTCTTCTTGAGCCTTGAAGCTTTCCGCTTGTATGCGAGAGATGCGCGTTTCGGAAAATGAGGAACCCGTCGATAGACCCTGAGAAGTACTTAGAGGTTAAGGGACTTAGTAAGTAGGTTATAACCGGGGTTATAAGTCCCCTAACTGGGGTTATCCTAATTATAACCTACCTATAACCTTGCTTACTAAGTCCCATGAGCCTTCAAGTAGAACTGCTACGTAACGAAGAACCCCGAGCATGAGAGTTTTCCCCATGGCTCCAAAGGACCCAATGATCAGGTACTCGATTTTAGGATAGTAGTTATGCAGGTTAGGATTTTGGAGAGTATAGGATTACTATTTGCTTAAGAACCCCCAAAAAATAAAAAATATATTCCTTATGGGGATAATATAGGGATTATTTTTTTTATTTTTTGGGGTTTCTTAAGCAAATAGTAGATGATTATTGGGTACTTGGACCCTTGGGGTTTCTGAAAGCCTCATGTCGTTCCCCTCAAGGCTGCTTTTGCGTCACCGGCCCCGGCGCCCGAACCAAAGCAGGCATAGCACATCGTTGTTTCAAGTTTGAGGGTTGTTGGTTTAGGGGTTTAGGTTCAGATCTGGGGGTTTGGGTTTCGGGGTTTTAGGGTTTAGAGCTTAGGGTTTAGGGTTTAGGGTTTAGGGTTTAGAGCTTAGGGTTTCCTCATGGTATAAGGCACGTAGACTAAGGTTGATTGGGCAGTAGCTGTTCGGTTGCCAAGATATCCGAGGTGGTGTGACTCTTCGACTCTGATTGCGTTGCTCCCACATTGTCATTTTCTTGTCGCGTGAGGTTCCCCGAAATCCTACTAAACCCTAAACCCTAAACCCTAAACCGGGTCCTATCCCAGGTTTCGGACCAGGGTTTGAAGGCTTGGCGGTTTGGGTAGTTGTCGGGGCCGATTGGTGGGCGGGTGGGGATGGCTTCTTTCACAAAAGGATCCGCAACAAGTACGCATGTGGGCTCACCTGTGGAGGTGAGCGAGTTTTTGTCTGTTGAGAAACATGAGACGCACAGAACTGCAACTTGAACAGTTTCAGGGTTTGCGGTTGAGGGTTTGTGCGTGCTGTCCGCACCCAAAGAGTGGGTTCTGGGTCGCATAACTGTCATACTGATAGTTGGACCCAGATCCATTGTAGTTCAATCCCGTGGCTCGGCATTTTGTAGGGGCCACTACAGGCACAGGCAAGGGGCAAATCCCATTGCATCTCGGGCATCAAGACTGTGCAACAGTGCTGGTTCTGTCGAACACTGCGTGTGGCGCACGGCCTGCCAACATCTGGGTTTTTGGCTAGTCAGTATAACCTAAGTTACCATAAGAAGGATACCATATTATTTACTTTTAGATGCCTGTTATGGTAACTTCAATCATAAACTCCTTAGCAAAACCCAGAAGATTGCGTGTGGCGCACGGCCTGTGGACAAGTCAGACAGGGAGGATTCCAAAGCCACCTTCCAAGGGAATACCCTTCACTCTTACGCGAGGGACAAGAACTCCCTAAACCCTAAACCCCTAAACCCCTGAACCCCCAAACCCCCAAACCCCTAAACCCCTAAACCTCCAAATCCCTACACTAATTGGAGTTCGACCTCAAGGTAACCCCCTGAACCCTGAAGCCCCCCCCCTTCGCTTGAAAGCAACCCCACAAAGCTCCTGCAGTTGATAGCTGTATAGTTTAGGGTTTAGGGTTTAGGGTTTAGGGTTTAGGGTTTAGGGTTTAGGGTAATCCAGGCACCAGGACCCAGACCCCACCCCTACTTACGAAGTCTTTGGACACTCCACACTTCAAGTACCTTCAGCTCAATGCTCGCACCATTGATCCTAAACACCAAGCTGCCAAAATCCTAAGTTAAAACCCAACACCCTAAACCCTTAGAGCTATTTGGCAATTGGCAATGCAGACCTTACCTTCAAGAGCCTGAAACCAAAAATAACATAAGAAAAGCTCATGGAAACCCTACAGAAACCCCACAAAGCCTCTAACAGCCCACAGCTTCTCGTTAAAGCCATATAGCGCCCGACTCAAAACCGAAGAACGCTCCTCAAACTTCTCAGAAACCCCTATAGCCCCTATTCTAATCGTGTTAAGGCCCTCACAAACCCTAAACCCTACACCCCCTAACTTGGTAGTTCCGCAAGTTCACTTCAGGATTTGCCTCCTGGTGCCCCTGCCGCGAAGGCACCTACTGTGAAGGCCAGGGCCAACGAAGGGTGTGTAGGGGTTTAGGGGTTTAGGGGTTTAGGTGTTTAGGGGCTTAGTTTCCTGATTCCTACGGGTTGAACAGAGTTACGGGGTTCGTGAGTTTTCTACGGTTCTTCAGAAGGCGTCTCAGAGTTTAATTTTTTTTTTAGGAGGGGCTCATGTCTGGAGGGTTTCTACACCTAGGTAGGGCTTTGGGACACTGAATATTTCTCTTATTTGGCTTAAGAGGACCTTACCTGCTAGTACTTTTCAAAGGCTTCTATCGCACCTCCTAGTACACGGGTTCATAAGTTTAGGGGTTTGCTCAAGGTCCTCAGAAGGTGGGATGGAGGTAGTTTGAACGACAGATCCCTCGAGTAAGGTTTTGGTTGTGGCATTCCAGCCGTTTGATGTCGGAGTTTAGGGTTCAGCTCTCCTTTCTTTGGTTGTTGAGGGCTAAATACTCGGTTTGAACAACAAGAAAACATTCCCCCTGAAAGAACAACAAGAAAACATTCCCCCTGAAAACCCGTATCTGCTGAAGCTATGGTGGCCTCCGCAACCGGTAGTAAGGGTTGGGGATTTGGAGTCAAGGCTCGGTTCCCCACGAAAAGACGCGCAAGCACTTCGCTTTGTGTTTGTGCATGTATGTTCGTATGTTCGTATGTTCGTATGTACGCATGCACGCATGCACGCACGCACACACGCACGCACGCACGCACGCATGCATGCATGTCTGTATGTCTGTATGTCTGTATGTCTGTATGCACGTATGCATGCATGAATGTGTTTATTTATGCATGTATGCTTGTGTGCATGTATGCACGTACATATGTGTTTATGCATACTTATATGCACATTCCGGGATACGTGAAACAAACGCATGCTTGTTTGTGTGCGCGTGTGCACGAGAGCATTTTTCGCCGGCGGCCGTCTGTCTGTGTAGCTGTCCATCCATCCATTCATCCATCCATCGATCTATCTATCCATCCATCTTTTTCTACTTTGGTATTTACCTATATTTCTATCTATCTGTCGACCTATCTGTCCGCCTGTCTGTCTGTCTGTCTGTCTGTCTGTCTGTCTGTCTGTCTGTCTAACTATCTAACTTGCCTATGTATCTGCCTACCCAACCTATCTTTTGGTATAATATCTACCTTCCAATCTGTCTATCTATGTTTCTGTCTATCTATCTGCCTATCCATCCATGCATACATCTATCTATTTGTCAATGGTTCGTTCTATCTATCTGCGTCCTTTCGTCACACGATCCGTTGATTTATCCATCCATTCTATTGTGTCTGTAGGTGTCTGTACACACATACATATAGAAAGAAGTAGAGAGGCATATGTCTGTATAGCTCGAGATAGGTAATACATGGTTACAGATTGTACTACTCTGTGACCGGAGCATACTCGTTCCGAGGAAATGTCGTCATTTTCATCATCACCGCTATAGAAACCTTAGTACCATCCCTTACAACAGCCCCAACTTATGATAACACTAGACCAAAACCCGAGTAGAATCCCTTTTAAGAACCCGAAACCCTAAACCCTAATAGAAACTCTATCATGGTTGAAGCAGTCTAGCAAACGTCAGGCTTTCGATTGGTCGGACGCCTTCTTGCCAGTGGTGTTTGGAGGTTTCAGGGTGTAGAGATTACAGCTTCTGGTTTAGGGTAGGGTTTCGGGTTTAGCTTTGTGGATGTATGTAGGGACCTCCTGCGGCACGAGGAATCCAGAGATGCTTGGGTAAACCCCTTCTGAGAGGGAG
This sequence comes from Symbiodinium sp. CCMP2592, assembly GCA_905221615.1. Classification (NCBI taxonomy): domain Eukaryota; class Dinophyceae; order Suessiales; family Symbiodiniaceae; genus Symbiodinium; species Symbiodinium sp. CCMP2592. The sequence continues at coordinate 484,189 of CAJNDT010005911.1, read as the reverse complement.
GAAGAGCCCTGAAATCACCTCTCGCGCGAGCGAGCGAGACCTGCTCGTCAAATCCTCACGAGGAGGCAAAAGTGTGGATTCACGAACTGCACCCCGAATCCCTAAACCCCTAAACCCTAAAGCCTGAACCCCTAAACCTTAACTCCTAGACCCTGAACCCTAAACCCTAAACCCTAAGCCCTAAACCCTAAAACCCCTGTAGCCTATAGATCCCTTTAAAGGAACCCTTATAGATCCCTTTAAAGGAACCCTTACATTTTAAACATGAAAGCCTTGAAGAGGCTCCACCAGCTGCCCTGCAACAGCCGGCGCCTGTGCCGGCGCCCCCGCAGCCGCAGCCGCCGCCGCCCGGCCGAAGGGGGGAGCTCTAGGGTTCTGTCTAGCAGTCGGTTTATAGCTTAATGTGGGGGCCTAAATATCTACTATAATACTATTTTGCAAGTTCCTTATGGTTATGGCATAATATATGCCAAAACCCTATTCTAGCTATGTTTCTTCTTATGAGGGCCTCTAGATTAGGGTTCAGGGCTGAGGGTTTAGGCGTTTGGGTTTGAAGTGGCAGTGCTGTTATATAGCCCATCCCAACACACACATTCCTCTGACTATACGAGTTTCCGTAGCCTCTATAGAGGAAACACATGGTTGAAACGGAAAAGATGGCACACGTAGATACTTACTTGTAGGTGTGCATATGATATGTGTACATGCAGAAGCCTTGTTTGTGTACAAATGCATCTAGATGTATGTATGTGTGTGTATATATATATAGAGACATATATACATAGGCATATACATATGCATACACGCACATTTAACCAGGTGGTGTATGCATCGGAAGCCAAGACAAGCAGCGGCATGATCGATAAACAGCACACGTCCCGTCAATGACACAGCCTTCAACCCTCAACCCCCCTAAACCCTAAACCCTAAACCCTAAACCCTAAACCCTAAACCCTAAACCCTGAACCCTAAACCCTAAACCCTAAACCCCTCTCAGGTATCAGCACTGGGCGCACAGTGACCAGGCACGCTCAGCCCTGAAGTCCTGGACCCTCAACCCTGAGCCTCAAGTCCTAAAGTCAAAGTGGGGGCTGCCAGACACCACCGGTATAGGGTTTAGGGTTTAGGGTTTAGGGTTTAGGGTTTTGGGCAAATACATACCGCAAGCCGTCCAAGCTTTGCAGCATTGCAGAACCGCAGATTGAAATGCTTTTGAAGGTGTAGCGTTGAACCGCCAGACACAAGATCGTAGGGACCTTTAGGGGGGGGACTATACTTCCTTAAATATTCCTTAGTAGGTCCTGATTATGGGCATTAAGGCCCCCTACCCCCCTAAGGATCCCTATGACAAGACAGAGAACGAACTCCACGTACCCAGCAGCAAGCATGCAGCACAAACACAGCGCCAGACGGAGCACAATGCCAGTCGCCCAGAATCCCGGGTTTGAGGATTAAGAAGTTGTCTACGATCTGAGGAATATTCCCGAATCTAGGAACAGGCCCTAAAGCCCAGGCTAAAGCCGAGAATTCTGAACCCCACGCCCTACAGAATCTGTAGAACCCATATATCAAGAAACAGGCCCTACACACTAAACACAAAATCCCGGGATTTTGGAGCCTCTGTCAATTACGAGGTTTGAACAATCGGTTAAAATTCTTAGGGCCCCATATAGGCCCTAGACTAGCCCTTTAGAAGGCCGTTGCCGTTATCGAACTCTGTCCAAGCCATACAAAAGCCGTACAGAGCCCTCATGAAGGTCAAACCACATTAAAACATGTTTGAACCATTTATCACGCCGGTGAAGGTGACCTTCAATCAATCGGTCGCTCGCGGCACGCTTTGTGGGGGCGGGTCCCGGCTTCGGGTGTATATAGGGGTTTGCGGTTTGGGCAGAGGTTCTGAGAATTTCGGGCTTAGGGTTTCGGGAGTATAATAGCTCTAAATGAAGCTTGTTCTGACCCTAAACGCTAAACCCTAAATACCCCTAAACCCCAAACGCTAAACCTTAAAACCCCTAAACCTTAAGGCCTAAAAGAAGCTTTTTCTGCAGTCGTCCTCTTCTGGGTCTGGAGCGTGAAGCTGCAGGCGGGGGTTTGAGGGTTTGTCGAAGCAGGGCTCCTCTACTTAGAGGATCATGGGACTTAGTAAGCAAGGTTCCTTAAAGGGCTTCTTAAAGGGATCTATCGGCTTCCTCAGAGGGATCTATAGGGTTGATGGTTTAGGGTCTATTTAGAGGATCATGGGACTTAGTAAGTAGGTTATAATTGGGGTTATAAGTCCCCAAAGTGGGGTTATCCGAACTCTAACCTACTTACAACCTTACTTACTCAGTCCCATGAGCCTTCAAGTATTGGACTGCGGTCCGTAAATTAGGGTTAAGGAATTGGGGTGTAGGGGTTTAGGGTGTGAGGTTTGAGCAATCTGGCAACTTGAGAACAGCCTAAACCGTAAAACCCTAAACCCCAAACCCCTAAAGAACAAAACCTACACCCCAAACACCAAATCCTAAAGAATCAAGCCTAAACCTTGAGAACCTAAACCCCCCAAACGCCTAAAGAACAGAACCTAAACCCTGAACACCAAATCCTAAAGACTAAAGCTTAAACCAACAAAACCCAAACCCCAAACCCTCAACCCCTATAGATCTCTTAAAGGAGCACTTAAAGGAACCCTAAAGCCCCAAAATGGAACCCATGCCTCGACAGGAGCCCAACGGCGCGAAAGATCCCACAAGCGCCAGCCGCGATCTCAGACCTTCGGGGGAACATACGTGACAAGGGCCTTATTAGTGAAGTTTAGGGGTTTAGGGTTTAGGGGCCAGATTAATTACCCATAATACTCTTCTGGCATGTGCTTTCGGATGTTTTTTAATTTCGCTGGGTTGGGCTTATGTACTCAGTGTCAGAGAGCATGGCTCGTGCGCAAGGATGACACACTTGAACACTGAACACCCTAAACACCTAAAAACCACGCCAAACACCTTAAACACCACTCACCACCCTAAACCACCCTAAACAACCCTAAACACCACCCTAAACAACCCTGAACACCACCCTAAACAACCCTGAACACCACCCTAAACACCGCCCTAAACACCACCCTAAACACCACCCTTAACACTCTAAGCCCTAATACTCTCACCCGTCCCGTCCTTTTGGCCGCCTCGACGACGACGAGCTCTTCAGTGTCACCGCAGCGGGCCGAGGGACTGGGTTTTGGTTAGGGTTTAGGGTTGTTAGAATAATACCCCCCACCCCTGGCTTATTCCTACTACTACTACTACTACCACCACCACCACCACTACTACTACTACTACTACTACTACAACTACTATTCTGATTCTACTACTACTACTACTACTACTACTACTACTACTACTACTACTACTACTACTACTACTACTACTACTACTGCTACTAATTCTACTAATACTAAACTACCACTACTACCACTACTGCTACTACTTGTACTACTACTACTGCTGCTACCACTACTGCTACTATTATTACTACTACTACTACTACTACTACTACTACTACTACTACTACTACTACTACTACTACTACTACTATGACGACGACCACGATTACGACGACTACTACGACGATTACGACGACTACTACTACTGCTGCTGTTGCTACTAGTAATTATTACTACGACGACACCTAAGACCACTGCCGCTATGACGACTACTATATTGCCGCTAGTGGCGCTTCTTTTGGGAGCACTCGTACTTATTTTACGATGTGCCACTCACTGTTGGTAACACGTATGGAAGGTCGTAGCCGTAGTGACTGGTTCTATCAACATAAGACGGTATAGCCTAGCATTTCGCAATCAGTTATTGATTCTGATGCATACTGGAGGGACCGATCCTGGTACTTCCAAGGTGTGCCTCAATACTACTTTATGGAGGGACCGATCCTGGTACTTCCAATAAAATCCTAGCCAGAATCAATATCAACATCTATTCTATTGGAAGGGCCGATCCTGGCACTTCCTTATTACATAATGGAGGGGCCGATCCTGGCACTTCCTTATTACATAATGGAGGGGCCGATCCTGGCACTTCCTTATTACATAATGGAGGGCCCGATCCTGGGACTTCCACTAACTAGCATGGAGGGCCCGATCCTGGGACTTCCACTAACTAGCATGGAGGGCCCGATCCTGGGACTTCCATTAACTAACACGGAGGGCCCGATCCTGGGACTTCCTTCTATTTCCCCCCGGCCCCCCCGCGGTAGCGCTCGCGAATTTTTTCTGGCGCTTTTTCCTTCCTCTAGTGGGGTAGCCCCCCGGCGGTAGCGCTCGCGAATTTTTTTTGGTGATGTTTCTTGTAGCCCCCCCGCCCCGGTCCCCCCCCCGCGGTAGCGCTCGCGAATTTTTTATGGCGCCTTCTCCTTCCTCTAGTGGGGTAGCCCCCCAGCGGTAGCGCTCGTGAATTTTTCCTGGCTAGCCCGGTGTCTTTACTACTACTGTAGCCCCGCTGACAGGTTAGTATAATATTAAAAGCATATAATGCATAGTCGGGGTGATGGGCTTCGGGGTTTGGGCTTCGGACTTCGGTTTTTCTGGATGGGGGATCTGTGCTTTCTTTTGCCTCGGACTGCGCTCTTTCAGTGTCCTGTAGCCTGTTGCTTTGTTGATTCTGCCGAGGCCTGGACCGACGATCTTCGCCGGCGGCGGCGTGCAGCAGGAGGAGGCGTGAGAAGAGCTGGTTGGGCTGCCATTGGAACTTCAAGACTTGCTTAGGTTTTGGCCTTTGTCCGATGTGTGTCAAGGGCTGCCTGTGCTGTGGTTGAAGATCGGCTCAGGCCCTCGCCGCTCTTCAGTGTCATCGCCGGCAGCTGCGGCACGTGGAGAAGGCTTGATTGATTTGGGGTTTCAAGTGTGGGCTTGGACTTTAGGGTTCGAGTCGGTTTTGGTTGAGGTTTGGGCTTGTCTGTGGATTCGGTTTGGGGCTTAGTGCGAGGTCTCCGGGTGGGTTCCTTTGCCTCCTGCGTGGTCTTAACTTAGGTTCCTGGGAAGTAATACTAAATACTCCTTACGGCCCACACCAACCCTAACTATTAGCAGTCTAGAAGTTGCTTGCGGGATTCGGGTGCGACTGGGGTCCCAATTGTAACTATCTCCAAGCAGCCCAACTAAATTATCAGACGTAAGCGCCCTTAGACCCCAACGGTTGCTCATTGTCTGCAGTGGGCTCAATATATTGGCATTGGTCGTCCGGTGCATGGTAGCATCCCAACACATTTCTATCCTTGACCCATGGCCCAACAGACACACACACACACACACACACACTCACTCACTCACTCACTCACTCACTCACTCACTCACTCACTCACTCACTCAGTGTCACTCACTCACTCAATCAGTCTCACTGACTAACTCATTCGGTCCCTCATTTCAACTTGGTGCCGTCACTGTGCATTGCAGTGTCATTCGTCGGCCTTTCATGTCGGAGCCGCCCAAGAAGAAGAAGAAGGGCGGTGGAAGCGGGGCCAAGCAGACGCGCATCGAGAACTACAGGGCGAAGCAGAGTGGGCTGCAGGCTGTGCGCGATGGCAAGGCTTCAGTGTCAATGCTTCCGCTGAAGAGCAAGTCGCCGGCAGTTCCAGATCCAGCAGCAGAGGCGAAGGCGCCAGTGTCACCGGCACCGCCGAAGGCGCCAGTGGCAGCTCCAAAGGCGTCAGTGTCACCTCCGAAGGCTGCTGCTTCGTCTTCTGGGGCCTCGCCTGGGCCAGTGTCAGCGGCGGCTGCTGCGGTGCCGATCTGCTGCCCGGCTGGTGGCTTTTGTCAAGTGGTTCTTTTTGTGCTTCTACATTAAATTAGGCTGGTGTTGTTCTGGGGCTTCGCTTTAAAGCTGGATGATAGGTCCGCCTCCAGAGCGAAAGCGCCCAGTGTCATCGTCATCTTCGTCGAGCAGCTCATCCTCCTCTGCCAGTGTCACACCACTTGAGACTCGAGCGATGAGGATCTTGGAGCGGACAATTCCACTGGCCGTGAAAAGCATCGCCACGGCGACGGCGAAAGCAGCATCCGCGCCTCCACTTGCTTTGGCAGGGTTTAGGGTTCTAGTCTATTGTTTGTAGACATTATGAAGGGGGTATTTGTCACCCTAGTGGCCAAACCCAGGCTGCAACGGCCGCGGCTCAGGCGAGTGCTCACGAGGCAAAGTCTAAGGCGGCCGAAGCCAAAGCCAAGGCGAAGCAGCTTCAGATCCAGCGGGAAACGCAGCGGGAGGCATTGGCAAAGGCTGCAGTTTGGTCGGAGATCCAGGGCTACGAGCTTGGCTTTGCAGATGGCTCCAGGGTCACTTCCTCATCGTCCAAGGATGGCTCCAGCTGCAAACCTGCGAGCTCAGCTGCTTCCAGTGTCATCCCGGCTCCGCCGAAATCTGCTTCCAGTGTCATCCCGGCTCCGCCGAAATCTGCTTCCAGTGTCAGCCCGGCTCCGCCGAAATCTGGTGACAGTGTCAAGGCCAAAGCCGTGAAAGCGACACCTGCAGCGGCCAAGAAGTCCTCGCCTGCCAAAGGCAGCCGCCGCTAGCGATCAGTGTCAATGGAGTGCATGGAAAAAAGGCGAGCATCGCCTCCAGTGTCAAGCTTCGGGGGCCCAATAGGAGTGAGCATTGTTTTGTACTGTGCGAGGTTGAAGCTTATCATTCACTTCTAATCGAACAGGAAAGAAACCTGGGGGATGTAATGGGAATTTCGGCTTCAGGGTTTCAGGGCTGTAGGATTTAGACGCGTTTTTTGGGTGCAGGGTTCAGCATTAGGGATTCTAAAAGGTTTTCTTTAAGGAATGTTTACACTGTAAACAAACTTAACTTTTCGGTGTCAAGAACACTAGAAACCCTTGGCCCCATCCGCTAAAAAACCCAGCTGTAAATAAGCTGAATAAGAAGCCCCGCCCTTTGACAGGCGTCTTCCCTTTCGGCGCCAAGCAGCGTGTTCGGTGCCCAGTGTCAGCGTTCGCTCAGCTCCGGGTCGCTGTTTGGCACGAGGTTCACAGGTATTGGGGTCTAGTTGTTTTGCCGGTCGCAACATGATGTGCAGCTGGTCATTGTCAAATAGTAGATTCGCTTTCTCCGAGGCCGCGAACTTCGCAGGAAGCCCGCGGTGCAAGTGTCAGAGGTGCTCCCCCCTTTGCCTGCATGCCTTCAGCTGTCAAGATTTCGCAGGAGCGCCTGTTACTGACTGTCATGGTGTCATGTGTGCATTGGCATTGTCAAGTTGGCAGCTGGGCATGTGTGAATCCCGCAACATTTACAGACGAGGATGATCATGCGCATCATGCAGGAGGATCATTCGCAGCATGCTTCTGGAATCCCGAGGTGCAGGCTAGAGGCTTATGCTTGGGTGCCGTTCGGGGCTTGTTTGCAACACAGCCTCAGGCCATTGAAGCAGTACACAGACACCTAAGCAAATCCAACTTCGCAGTGTCATATGGCCCGCGAGTCAGTGTCACTGCAATACTTGCCACCGAACTTGGAGCGCGTGGCGAGGGAGAAGCTGGATCGTGGGGCGCAGCAAGCCGCTCCACAGCACTAGGCTCACTAGGCGAAGCTGTTGATTGAAGGATTAGTGGTAGTGCCTGCGCGTGCCGAAGAGTGACGCACCAATCAGGTGACCTTTTTGCTCTTCACCGTCGACAAAGACGCGGCTTGCGACATCATCCGCCAGATCGACACCGATAGTGAGATTCGCAAGCCGTCCGCCTGGGTCACCACAAGTGCCCTAAGGGTACTGCGTCAGTTCCTTTGGTAACATTTGGGAAACTTTAAAACAACTGTCTCTATGATTCCTGTAGAGGTATCTATTCCTGAATACTTTTAAGGCCCCTTCGATCTGAGGCTTGCTCGAGACAGAGGACACCCTGCCGATGACTTTGGGCAGGACTGGTGGCGGCGACCAGGGTGGTGAGCCTGAAGTTACAGTGTCAGGCGAAGATCAGCCAACAGATCCATCAGAAGATCCACCACCTCAGCCTGGACCTACAGCAGCCCCCACAGTGTCACAGGATCCACCGGCAGCTACAGTGTCAAAGCAAGATCCGCCGCCTGAGCCTGGACATCCGCCACGTGAGCCTCGACCTACACCAGTGTCACGAGAAGATCCACCACCTCAGCCAGCAGCCCCAACAGTGTCACAGGATCCACCGGCAGAAGACTGGCCAGGCTGGCAGAACTGGCAGGGATGGCGAGGTGGCTGGCCGAGTGAGGGCCGTCGTCAGTGGGCTTGGCAGGCGTCTGGCCAGACGACATGGACACAGACGACGTGGACTCAGCAGCAATGGCAAGCACCAAGCTCGTCAACAGACATGATGCCGGCACGTCCACCAGTGTCAAATCGGCGGCAGAAGCCGGATCATGCCAACCAGGTGTTCAATGTCGTCGCCGAAATGTGCAGAGACTTGAATCTGGGAGCGGATGCGCAGAGGGCGGTGAAGACCTTACTTGACTTCAACCGCGATGGGCGGTTGCGCCTCTGCCTGATCTTATTTCAGGCCAACCAGGCCAGGGCGACACAGTCGCACCGCTCGCTCGACGCGTGGGTTCTGGCGCGTGTGAATGAATCCATCGAGTTCCTGAGGAGCCAGTCTCAGTAGCCAGGGTCCTCTGCTGTCAGTGTCAAGTGGCATTGTACATTAAAAAATAAAAGGACTTGCTGAGCAATTCAATAGTGCCAGTCCTTCTTCCAAGCAGCTGACAGTGTGGAGAGGCCATTTTGCACTTTAGCCGCCGAACTCTCACACAGTGTCAGCACGTATTACTCAGGATGCAAAATTCGTGCGGTTGCTTCTTAGTTGTGCTTCTGCCTTGTGTCGCGTGTGCTTCTAGAGTTCATGACATATGCTTTGCCATCGCAGGTGCCGGTCTCTTCAGTGCCCTTCGAAGAGGCGGGCGGATCTGAGGCCTTCCTGTCAGTCGGCTCTGAAGCCCTTGCAGTCTGTGGTTCGTGAGTGACTGCCTGGATTTCAGCTGCGGTGTTTTCTTTGTGTTTCTGTGGCCGCAGGTTTGCGCCCCTTCCAGAAAAAGCAGTGTCAGTGCGGTTCTCAGATGGAGCTCTCTGTCATCTGCTGTGGCTTTCTTGGGAGCCGTGAGTGATTAGATCGAGCACAGTTTTCTGCAGCTGCGGTGAGTTCGGAGATGATGGTAGTTCTCTGAAGCGGTCACGTCCTTCTTCTCTGGTCCCAGGTGTGTGACGGCGTGACCCTTCCATGCAGAGCTTCGTGTGCTACTCTCAGATGGTGTGTTCTGCAGGCTTCCGCTTTCATATCTCGCGAAAATGCGTAAGGAAGGGTTTTGATGCATTCAAGCCGTCGAGGCTATCAGATCTGATACCTGGTCATCAGAAACATCACCCGCATTATTCGCAACACAAGAAGTCTAGGTGGAGGGTTGCCCTGCTAAATATGACAATCGCTACAAGGGCATTGTAACTGCATTGAACCATGGCTACATCAGTGTCATTCATAGCAGACCGAGCAGACATCCCAGACCCGACTGTTCAGTGTCATTTGTGCGTCCGCCATGGCTGGTTGGCTTTGCAAGCAGTGTCAGGAGGTGAGGACTTTCAGACGACCTCCTGGTAACCTGTGCTTTGGATGCAGGACGACGAAGCGCGGGAAGCACAACAAGAAGAAGGCCGGCACCAGTGTCACCAAGCACGACACGCCGCCAAGGCCGACCAAGACCCTCGTTTCGACGTCAGTGTCAAGGTCAAGGCCGAGGAAGACTTCGACGAAGGCAGTGTCCTCGATGGAAGCCCCAGCGTCATCAGGTGCAGCGCCAGTGTCATCATGTGTTTACACAAAGATGAAAGAGGCCTTGAGCAAGGAGTGTCATCAAGCGTTGGTGCCAGCCTTGGGGATGACTGATGCTTTTTTGGCCGTGGCCCAGGCCATGACCATCGTTGATCGCTACCAGCAGTCTCAGCTTGCTTTGCCTGGGTGCCATAGGAGCCTTGTGAGTTTCGCAATGGCAATGTCACCCATTGCAGATGAAGACGAAAAGCGCAAGCTGTATCTGGCGCATGTAAGTGTCAAAGGCAGTGTCAGTGTCGAGCAGATCCGCAGACGAGAGTGCATGTGGGCCATGACACTACCGTTTAAAAACAGTGTCACGGACCCCTCGTGAGCACGGAAATCTTCCTGGTCATTGATTGTTATTCTGTCGCATCGTCAGATTCCGCTTTATTTGAGGCTCCTTTTCAAGCCTCTGGTGCGGAGAACCTGCACCACGTCTACGCACAGGTGCGCCGGTTGCCTCCTTGCAGCAAGTGCTTGCTAGAGAGGCCAAGACAGCTAGCACAGAGCTCTGAATCATTTAACCCGTAAGCTCTGTAATCTCATGTCCACTGAACTACGTAAGCTCCCGTCCTGCCATTCAAGCTTGCAAAGACAAGGTAGCACAACCGTCGCAGCCAAACCCAGTGTCAGAGGTCGCGAGCCCCGTGCATTTGCCGGCTGTTGGGGGAATTCGCGACGTCCACGAACAGGTGCGCCCACGCCCTTGCCAAGTCTCTGTGTTGTGTGCTGCGGAACACTGCATTTCGACAGAAGCCTGCAAGTCGCTATTATAGCTGCGTGGTTGTGCAAACTTAGAGTTAGAGGTGATAATTCTCGTGCCCGCCGATACATCAATGCCACAGGGGCCCAGACAGCTCTTGCAGAGTGCTTTGAATTGTCAGTCTTTACTCTCTGGAAGCACGTATCTTCGACACTGTCGCATTGTGTGAGCAAACGTAAGCTAGGATGTCTTCACTTGTCATTGTGCCAGGATACAGTAACCAGGATCAGTATTCCAACACAGGGTCTGCATTCATGGTGAAGCTGTCGGATGCGTATGGCGGTGCGCAACCTGGTAGTAGCAAACTCGCGGAAGCTTACTCTGGAAAGAGAAAGCAGTGTGGAGATGAACGTGCCACATCTTCAAAAGAAACTTCCAGTGTCACCGTCAAGGGTCGCAAGCCCCGCTTATCTACAGGGAGCACCTGTCCATGTCACAAGAGCTTCGACCGTACGTGCCCCCAGTGCGTCTTTGGGCGGCACGCACAGACTTGGAAGGAGACACATGGCTCAGTCATGGTGAAGAAGGGCGCCCAGAAAGTACGAGTGGTTTGGTTACAAGCCCGAGTCAGTGCCAGCGGCAAGTGGGGCATGGGATGTGCCCTGTGTTCGCGTTTGCGCGAAAAGATCTTGCAGGAGGGGTCACCTCGCTGCCGGCGGCAAGCGAGGAAATGGGACTGCAAGTGGGGGCGCTTCGAGATAAGCAGCCTATCCCAGTGTCAAGCAGCAGCGCTGAGCAACCATGCGATGTCCCAGTGTCATCGAGCTGCCATCAAGTTCTTGGAAGATCCTTCTGCCCCTCTGGAGGTCTTAGTCCAGCCGGAAGAATCTGACGAGGCCTTGCTGCATGGCCACGTGCCGCAGCCCGAGGATTGGTTGAAGGCCTTCTGTTTGGTCCGAAACCCTGTCAGTTTCCTCAAGGGCGAGAAGCAGTCCGAAAATGATTCTTACATTGCCATTCGAAAATGCAAGGTCACGAGATTCAGCATGAAAAACCTGGTCAGTGTCATGGCGGAAATTGTTCGCAGGCAGAAGCGGGCATGGATTGAGAAGGCCAGCCACATCTGTGTCGCTGTGGACGACAAAGCACCCTACCGGCTGCTGCGGTTTCGTGCGAGTTTCCAAGCGCAAGACGCCCAGGAAGAAGAGCCCATCGCTCGTGAAGGAGTGCTGGCTCTTTTAAGACACGGCACTGACAGTGTCAGTGCCATGGATGTCAGGGAATTGGACGAGGACTACTCCGCCCGCGTGGCCGAGTCAGTGTCAAAGGCCATCGAGCGACTGGCAACACCACTGGGCTCGGACGAGCCCAACGAGGCTTGCGTTGCTGCCTTTCGCAGCCACCTCTGGACAGTGGCCTCAGACGGCCACCGGGCCAACGGGAAGTGCGTTGCCATCCTTCAGCGCTCCTTTGTCAACGTCAAAGTCCTGTTCTTGGACCGTGCGCATCAGATTAGAAGGGCAGCCCTGCCAGTGTCACTCCAACAGACTTTTCAAGAATATTGGGATGACATTTTCGGAAGTGTCGGTGTCAAACATGCACTGGTGCCCGACCTGCAGAACAGCGACCAATGGAAACTTCGCTTTGCGCTTCTCCAGAAAGAGCTCAGTGTCATGCACGGTGCGCTCCCGGCAAACTTCAATCGGGCCAGTGTCACGTTGTCGTACGCGAGACAGCGATTCGACAGCGCATCGTGCCCTGCGGCGAAGTTCGTCCTCTTCATGCTGCCCCTGGCGCTGCTGCTCGCGTATCAGGCGGCGGATGAGCGGTTGCAGCGCAGTGTCAGGGTCAGAAGTCAGTGTCTCTTGGAGCGCCTGACTGGGGACCGCGCACTCGTCGCGGGCCTCTCGGCAGACTTCGGGAACGAGGTCCTTGCTTCTGGGTTGTCTTTTGGTACATCTTTTTAATTTCCCTTAACTATTTTCTAGAGAACCATAATACTAAACAGTGTTCAAAGGGTTTAAATGACAACTCAGGCTTTCGTGCGCTCCCACGACATCAAGGACCACGACCCGTCCCGGAGTCTCCAAGAGACGAAGGACAGGTTCGTCGCCCGGCTGGAGGCTTTATTCCTCCAGGCGATGATCCTTTCCGAGAACCCGGGGGAGGCAAGGGTGGCTGCATAAGTCTACTAAGCTGAGGGACTTTCGCAGTTACGAGGCAGCTGCGTGTTTTTGTAAGCGTGGTTGGAGCAAAACCGCTTATAATAATAGGGTCAAGTTGCCCCTTGTCAGGACGAGCAGTGTCAAAGCTACTCGGTGCGGGCCGTACGAACGGCGATGGAAGCCGGGCCGATTCAATATGGGGACCGCCTTCACACATTATGGTCGCCAGTCACCAAGACGCGCTGCACCGAAATCATGGGGGCCCTCCAGTCCTGCGTGAATGCAACAGTGTCCCGCCTGAACGTGGATATCAATCCACGTGACCTTCAGTGTTGCTTTGCAGCATTCAACTTGGAGGCGTGGTGGCCAGCTAAGCAGAGTTTGGAGGCTGGTGACACAGCACCTTGGGAGCGGTGTCAAGCAAGGTTGGTCCCTTGCTTCCGTTTGCTTTGCAAGGCTGCGGCGCAGGATGTGCGCCAAGGCGCTTTGGAGTTTGAGGCTGCGCTTGCCGAGCTTTTGACAGTGTCAACCATGGAGCAAGTCCTGAAGCAGCAGGATTCCAGGCTAGCCTGGCGGCGAGTCCTCGGGTATGGCGCTGCTTTGAGGGCTTGTGGAGGGCGCTTCCCGGTGCTCAGTGTCATCGTGTCCTGGTACATCAGTGTCATTGATGGCGAGTGTCAGGTGGAACGGGATTTGGCCATCCTGAAGAGCCTTCTGTCTGAGCACAGAGGAAGCCTGGACATCGACAGTGTCACACTGTCAGACCTGTTGGAAATGAGGTTGGATGGGCCGCAGTGTCAGGAGGAGATCGCATCCCAGGTGGTCTTCGAGGATGTGGTCGGTCCTGGCACTGCGGCCCATCCAACTGGAGGTGTCCTTCAGATGACACCCTTCACCCGACAGTGTCAAGCTCTGTTCATTGAGCGGCACGGGCGACGTTTCCGCTGCTACAGTGTCAGGGCGGACAAAGGGCAGCCGCGGCAGAAGCGCAAGGACAGTGTCATCAGCTGGAAGCGCTCGCAACGGCAGGCTGTGAACGCCTTGGTGAAGCACTACCAGGAGGACCCGAGCTCCTTGCAGACGACTTGCCTTGGTGCTGGCTTCGAACGAAAAAAATTTGTTCAGAAGCCGAACCAGAAAGGTTCCAAGAACCCTGCGTGGGACAAGAATCTGGCCAAGTTTCACAAAACGACCATGGCCAGAGAGAAGGCCAACCTGGCTGCTCGTGAGAGGTTGCTGAAAGGCTTGCCCGCTGCTCAGCCGGCTCTCCGGCCTGGAAACCTTTTCAAGGCAAAGCCTGGGCGAAGCAACAGTGACTTCATACCTCTTGATCCATCTGCAGTGGTGCTCGATGTCACGGCCGAGGGCATGGAGTCACCGCCCCTCCGAGACCAGATCACGCGTCCAGCTCGGCCCGACTCAGTGTCGCTCCCAGAGCTTTTGAAAGCCAAAGTTGTGGTGGTAGACGATGTGCTGGCAGTGGAGCAGATGAGGACAGGAATGCACCTCGGCCACTTTGGGAACTTACTGTCTATTCACAGTTCTTCTTTTGCGAATAGACCCGAGTGATGTTTCAATTCCTGTCGAAGTTTGTTTGTGACTTTGTTATACTAGGCCTGGCCACCTTCTGCTGTACGTCACTATCGTGGCAGCCGGCTTGGGCATTGTATCTGCAAAAGAATGGGCTGCCAGCACGAGGCTTTTTCGTATCCGCCATTACAAGCCTTCTGCTTTCAGTGTCAAAGTCAATGTCCACATGACGGACGCATTCTGGGAGGATTCCCGTAGCGTAGCGAAGCTCATCAAGCATTTCTGCCAGCGCAAGAACAGTGTCTGGAATCTGACAGACGCTGAAGAAGCGCACTGCACAGTCACTGATTTGAGGAGTTTGCACGGCTTCCTCAGCAGTGTCCGTAGGATGTCTCGGGACCATGCCCCTGGCACTCAAAAAGGTGCTGGCTCCGGCTGGCACTTGGGGATGGGTTCTCAGTTGCTTCGGTGAGAGATTGGTTTCTACATCAAAGTCCGAATCTGTGTTTGTAAGCCACGGTTGCAGACAGTCCTCCTTGACGGAAAGTCATAATATATATGTATATATGTATGTTTATCACATTTGCAAATTTGCAAACCGAAGCTCTGGGATCCCAGGGCTTATTCAAGGCCCGGCTTTTCATGGACGTTGTTTCGCACTGGAGCGAGGGGCTTTCCGCGGGGAGAGGAAGAAAGGAGGCGTTCTTCCCCGGGCACAGTCTTGCATGAGCGACATTGACAGTCGGTTTATGACCATTGCTCGGCTGCGCAGGTCATCTCTTCCCATCATTTTCGAGATCACGCCGAGACAGCCGCGGCCTTGGAGCTAACAAGGTATTTACCCTGTGGCAGCAGGGGGTCCAATACGGTAGCCGACTTGCGCAAGTCGACCACCGTATTGGACCCCGATCCGGTAGAGCTTGAATACCATGCAAGATCTGTGGCAGTAAAGCAACGTATTGCATGTCCATTGCATGGTGTCCCAATACCCTAGCCGACTTGCGCAAGTCGGCCACCGTATTGGCCCCCCTCGGTTTTGCTATCCTGAAGTGACAGCCTGCCCTGCTCCTCCGGCCATGGCGAAAAAGGCGGGCAACAAAGATTCCAAGCCGAAGGACCCATTCAGTCAGACGAAGGTGTTGACCTCAGAATCTCCAGTGTCCGAAGTGCCAGCGCCTACACCCTCCAAAGCGGCGCCAATGCCGATGTCAGCTCCCCCTGCAGTGGCTTAGCTAGCATTGCAGTTGGCTGTGGAGACCGCCGTGTTGAATTTGTTGAAGCCTAGAGACCTTGGCACCCCAAAGACTTCAGGTTGATGTGGTCCCGACTTCAAAGCCATCGGCGCCGGCGGCACCCATGGAGGCCCCGATGAAGACGTTTCCTGTCCTGCCTCCTTGGGACAACGCCAGTAAGCAGATTGGCTGCTTGAAGATCATGAAGGAGGTGGTGCAGTATGCGCCTTTGCCTTCTTGGGCATATTCTTATTGGGCCGGGATTTAAGTTCAGGCGGCTGTGTTGCACACTTCTAGTGTCGCGAGGCTTCGGGGCATGAGACCAGACTTCGGCATACAACAGCACAGCAGCGAGCTTCAAGTCGAATTTGGCGGAAGGAGGTTCCAGCAACATACATAATCAGAAGTATTCTGCTATTGAACCTATCATGTTGACTGAAGACATACATATGTCTGTGCCGATGCTGTGCCGTCAGTTTCAATACCGGTGCTTGCTTCTCTGAAGTCGGTTTCCCTTCACGCGTGGCCTCATCTCCTGCTGAATCTGTTCCCCGTTTAGCACACTGCAGGTGCACCAGGAGCTCCCGCGCTTTCTCAAGAACATTGACAGTGTCAAGGCAAAGGGTCAGTGCGAGCTCAAGGACATTGCCCCACTGACCATCCCAACACTGTCAGAAAAGTTGCAGGGAAACTTTCGTGAGCAGTGGCGGCCGGAGAATTGCCAGCGCTCTATTCAGAGCTCTAGCATGTACGAGGCGGGGGGCTCCTTATTCTGGTTAGAGCCCATTGTCAGTCTTGGCGGCTGGACAAGCGGCGAGGCCATGCTTGAGGAACCCTCGTGGTGGGATGTGTATCACGCGATCAGTGTCACGTGTCCGGAGGATATCAGTGTCAAGGAGCGCTTGTACTTCGGGGACCCCTTTCTGACCTTCACAACAGTGTCACCCGACGGCGTTCGCTTTCCCGCCAACCTCAGGGTCATGAGGGGCCTGGTCCTGGTGCACGCCTGGTATGTCACCATGCTGAAGGCCATCCAGTGTCAGAATCTGGAGCGCATCGAGGCCCTCAGCATCATGGCGCTGACAGTGTCAGTCCGCGTGTACCATGACCAGAAGGACAAGTTAGTGTCGTTCTTCGTGCTCAAGTCGCTGCAGAACTCTGAGAAATCCAAAGTCGCCAGTGTCTGCGACAGCCACTTGCCTGAGCATGGCTGTCCTGTTTGGTCTCGTTTTTTTACTTGTCAGTGTCGCCCCCCGTAAGGTTTTCAGATGTGGGCCAAGAAGCTGTGCCTCCTGCTGAAGGAGATCCCGCAGTGCACACAGCCGAAGCTTCTGGCTCTCTTGCAGCAGAAAGGCCTGAAGTACAATGGGTCCAATATCAACAAAACCATGATGCAAGCAGCGACAGCGCTCAACGCCCTGTTGAGTGACAGGGCTAACGAAATCCTCCTCAGTGTCCAGCGGGAGTACGGCAGGGACGTCTGGAGCAGCGGCTACAACAAGATCTCCAGAGTCGTTCAGCTCGTGACCAAGCAGGTCACACTGTGGAATTTGCCCGAGGACAGCGGTGTCAATGTCCAGTTTGTTTTCGAGTTCGTCCTCGAGTACAGCCTCATGACCCTTCGCCGCGGAAATGCCGGTGCCAAGTTCTTCAATTCCACCAACATCGAAAATGGGGAGAACGGTGGCTGGACGGCTGCCACGTGCGTGAAAGCGTTTCTGGCTCACCACCTCCTGCGACTTGCCACGTCCGCAGCCGAGAAAGAAGCCGAGTTGATGAAGGCGGCCACAGCAAACGACAAGGACAACAAGGAGGACAAGGACGACAAGGACGACAATGTCAAGGACATCCCGCGGCCGAAGAAGGACACCAAGGAAGCGTTGGAAAAGGTGTGGTGCCCGCTGAAGTACGACTACAACAATCCGAAGCCGGCCAATGCTGAGGGTCAGGAGGAAGAGGCGGGGCCAGTGTCACAGGAGGCCGAGGAGGACCTGGATGACGAGGAGATGGACTATCTCAAGGAGGTGACTGGCTGTTTGCCAAAGTCCGGCAAGTTGGCCGTGGAACTTGTGCGCGACCTCTTCGAGGCGGAGCACGAGGCCAGTGTCAAGAAGCTCGTCATGGAGGTTGACCCGGCGAAATGCTTGATGGAATGCCAGGAGAGCAAGAACGAGTTGGCAAAGGCCTTTAAGGCCAGCGTCATGGGAATGATGAGCGGCATGACTCCAGTCTCATCGGGTGCCCCGCCAGTGTCATTGCGGACGCTCGTGCGGAGAGCGTCCAATCCGGACGAGGAAGACAGCCGCAAGGAGCAGGAGCGGCAGAAGATCTGGGCACAAGCGCAGGCTTTGCGTAAGAAAAAAGCCCAACTGGCGCTCTGGTCGGCCAAAACCACTGACAATCTTCGTGGCTTGCTCGACAAGATGTCGGGCGTGGCCCAGTTCGAGAAGGGCGCTATCAACGAGTGTCACCGACTTTGGGTGATCTCTGCGGACCTCGCCCACGAGGCCCCAGGAAGCTGGAATCGCGCTCCGGCGCTGAAGGATGACACTTTGAAGAACGTTTTCGAGTGTCTCGCAAAGTTTCCTATGAAGGAGTTCGATATGCTCGTGGCCTTCGATGGATGCGTGCCGGAGAATAAGGCGACCCTCCGTGGTGGCATGGAGGACGACGGCAAATTGCTTGAGTTCATCATTTTGTTCAACGACCGGCCCCGTCAGTGTCGCCAACGCAAGATCTTTTGCGGGTCGGCGAGGGTTGAAGCTGCCACGATGAAATTGTGGACGCCCAGGGTGAGAATCAGTGTCACTGAGAGGTCGGACGACTTCGTGCCACCCGCAGCTTCAGAGACGAAAACCAAGAAGAAGACTAGGAAGCAGACGACCCACGACTTGAACAGTGTCGGAGTCCCGCCTGCCGCTGGAAGACCTCTCATCAACGGCGTTGACAAGGCCAAAATCTTTGAGTGCAACGAGCCCGACGGATTCAGAGGCTCTGCTTGCCCCATCTTCTGGGCAGAGACAAAGCCAGTGTCATACTGGCAGACGCTGCTGAGCTCCTTGCAGGTTGGGCAGGTGATAGATCTCACGCCGGGAAGCGGCGCACTCGCCGAAGCTTGCCTCCTGGACGATGTGCCGTATGCCGGCATCCTCCGGGACCAGATCCACTACAGCTGGCTGGTCAATGTCTTGGACCGTCAGTGTCTGAAACTCCTCGCAGACAGAGCCTTGGACCGCAAGCCATGGTCATGCGCATATCCGTTGCGTCGTCTCAATTAGTACCGTTTCCTAATAAATGTACCAGAGGCGAGAGCAATCTGTATGACGAGAACCTTTCGGCGCTGATCACTGAGCATTTTGCCGACGTTTTGTCTGAGCTCAACGAAGCAGAGCTGGAGGCCGAGGATGAGGACTCCGACGAGTGACAAGCTTAGGCAAAGTACATTTTGACGGGTTCGCGTCGTGCCTTCAACTGCTGATGGGTGGAATTCAGTTCAGTGTAGGCCTAAAACTCAAGACTGGCAAGCCGCAAGCAATGCCTTTATCCTTCGTACCTATATAGAGT
This sequence comes from Symbiodinium sp. CCMP2592, assembly GCA_905221615.1. NCBI lineage: Eukaryota > Dinophyceae > Suessiales > Symbiodiniaceae > Symbiodinium > Symbiodinium sp. CCMP2592. Next base: position 465,178 of record CAJNDT010005911.1, on the reverse strand, counting down.
AATTGTCCAGCGCATACGTTCGAATACGCAGTGTCAGCAAGGCAGACGAAAGCTCTGTAGTTTGAGAAATGGACATAGCAAACACTCGCTGGGGTACGGAGAGTCCCACTCAACCTACTTACAGATCAATTCCAACGTGGCTGCTCCAGCGGTTTTGTCGCTTTGCGCCTGTGGTCCATTCACTAAACGACATTCTCTGACAAGGCTTCTCCCAAGGAGTGCATAGGGCTCCAGAATCAGAGTGACTTTGTTTTTGTCTGGTATCGACAAAATTACTAGGGTAACAACACTCAATCATCGTTACAGCTCTTCAGAAATCAATCCTGGAGGGGGCTTGTCAGGGGCCAGTGTCACATGATTGCTTTCCTCGGGAAGCTTGGTTGGAGTGACCAAAAAATGATGTCTGCCATGCAAGCGCTTGTCATTCCCGCCAGTGCTTGACAGCAGTCATACAACTGATCTGTGCAAGCTCTCAGTCAGACGGCAATTAGAAATTGGGGACTGATCACTGCTTGCGTGGGCGCGGTCATGTCATCGGCATTGTGAATTCAATAGACACTGGCTTTGGTTCAAGGCTCACTGTTGAAGTTCTGTAGTAGGCGTTGAATCTGAACTGCTCGTCACAGCAGCTGGCAACATCCATGTGCAGTGTGCAAAGGCTCCGGCTTGATGGCATGGCCATGTGACATAGTTTGAATCGTCATTGTTCAGTGTCCGCCATGGTTTCAAAGCATGATGCTCGCACAGCCATCGCGTTGTCGGAAAGCTGGCCGGGCCCAATGCTGTCCCGTGCAAAGGCAGCCAGGGAGATATGGCTCTCCGAGCACGGTGTCATTGGAGAGCCGCCCATTGATGCCTGCTCCACACTCATGCTGGGCACGGACTGCGCTGGCGCCGAAGCGCCTGTGTTTGCCCTGAAAGGACTCAAGTTGCCTTTTCAGCACCAGTGGGCAGCAGAGATTGCTCCCCACGCACGTGCTTTCATCACCAGCACCTGCGCTCTCAGCCCGGACCGTTTGCTGGGCGACATGTGTTCTCGAAGACATCAAGACTTGGACACGATCAGCCTTTACGTGTGTGGCTTTCCATGTAAGCCTTGGAGCAGGTTGAACAACCATTCCCGTCACTGGGATGATCCGAACGCAAAGCCTTTCGAGGCCGGTCCCACGATCAGCTTTGTCCAGTTCTGAGTCGTATCTAAAGATAGAGCCTTGAACCCTTCTGTCAAAACTCCTGGCAGGCGATGCTGGAGACCGTCCAGGCAAAGCGTCCCAGCATTTGCATTTTCGAGAACGTTGTCGGGATCCTGCCCTTCATGCCGGAGATCCAGGGTCGAATGCCTGCGGCTCTCCCCGAGTACCACATCTTTTGGACACGACAGTGTCCGACAAGTTTGGGTCACGCAGTACGAAGGCCCAGGATATATTTCCTGGCCATTCGCAAGGATGCCAGTGTCATCGAGGATGCTGCTGGCCTCTGCTGCCTGGGAAACTGCTTGCTTGGGAGCCTCCGCAAGGACTTGGTCGCGCCCCTGGGAGACCGGCTGTTGCCCAAAACCCATCGCTTCGTGAAGCGGTTCCTCGACCAGCAGTGTCAGAAGTCTGAGTCTAAGGGCCAGGAGAAGAACAAGCCAAAATGGAAGTCCCAGCAAGTACGTGAACGACAGCTCCTGACATCCGAACAACGTCAGTGTCCAGGCCCTCCGAAGATAGACGGCCACTTGACTGCCAGGCAGAGAGGGGCTTGGGAACTCGAGTGGAGACGTCAGTGTCATGCCAATGAGTCCTTGGCTGTGGACGTGAGCCAGACCGCCGGCAGATGCCCTTTCGGCGTGGGCGGCCTTTGTCCAACATTGACGCCTGGTGGCAAGGTGGTGGTAGCCAGTGTCAAACGGTGCATTTGCCCTGAAGAAGCCATGCTGCTGCACGGCTTCCCTTTCAATGCCATTCAGGCATCGTCAGTGTCACCGAAACAGCTGGCGTCTTTAGCAGGAAATGCAATGCATGTGGAAAGTGTGGCCGCGATGCTGGTCGTGGGGTTGTCCTTGTTGCGGGTGAACAGAATCAATGCTTCACCCCCTGCAGTGCCATGGTCAACTTCAGTGTCAGCTTTCCTCCAAATGAAGGCACATGGCGTTGATGCTGATGAGGGTGTGGCAGTAAAGAAGGTGGCCAAGCAGGTGCCCAGTGTCAAGGAGCAGATCGACAAGGGTGCCGCGAAGAGGCCAGCTAAGATGATTGCCGTGAAAAAGATTGCAACAGCTAAGCCCAAGGCATCGGCAAAGCAGCAATATCCGCATCGCAAACTGAGCGGCCATTATGGCAAGCCGTCAGTTTTTGAGAAGGCCAGTGTCAAGCCGAAGAAGTCTCGTAGGTCTTAGCTGAGACTTGCATTTGTCATCTGGAGAATGACTGAAAGTCAAGATTAGTACTTGCCAGGTGGGATCTGGCGGAAAAAGGCAGCCATGTTCGCCGTTGTAGATGCCGCGTCAGTGCAAGTGCCAGCCATTGAAATTCAATTGTCGTGAAGTGTTTGCGATCCCCAAGGCCAGATGTTTCCTGCTGTATGGCGGCAGGCGCGTGAGGGTTTTGGGGTAAGCCTGTGTCATCGTTGGGGTTTTGGGCGTGAACATAGGCGCTGCCGTTGGGGTCTTTGTGGCGGATTACGGTTGTCAAGCGTCAATCCGCTTAAGAAGGGTGTGCATTGAGCCCTAATTGTCAGGGGCAAGGACAGTCCTTGTTGCTAAGTTTTTTTCAGGCTGACTGTGAGGCTTGTTTAGTATTAAGTTTTGCAGTGTATTCGACATGAAGGTTCAGTGTATCACGGATTTTTCAACGGTGCCATTTCTTAGGGGCGAGGCCAACATGAAGCAAGGGGTGCGAGTTCGGAGCAACTTCGCAAACAGTTCTAAGGCAGCTTGATCAAGGTCAATGGTTTTGAACGTGAAGATAGAGGTTCTCAAGTATTTGCTAAAGGTGTGCGAATTGCGTGCGACTGCAAGTGTTTAGTCGAAGGGTGCGAGTTGGGTGCGAATTGTCAGGGGCCAAGCAAAAAGCCAGTGTCCTTGTTGGGATTGTGGGTTTAGAGCTGACGGTTTTCAAGTGTGTAGTCGAAGGGTGCGAATTGGGTGCGAATTGTCCCGGGCCAAGCAAAAAGCCAGTGTCCTTGTTGGTTTCTGGGTAGAGCTCACGGTTTTCAAGTGGTACGAATTGTCAGGGGCCAAGCCATAGGCCAGTGTCCTGGTCGGGTTTCTGGGTTTAAAGATCACGGTTTTCAATTGTTCAGTCGAAGGGTGCGAATTGGGTGCAAATTGTCCGGGGCCAAGCAAAAGGTCGGTGTCGTTGTTGGGTTTCTGGGTTTAGAGCTGACGGTTTTCAAGTGTTCAGTCGCAGGGTGCCAATTGGGTGCGAATTGTCCGGGGCCGAGCGCAATGCAAGTTTCGTTCGTCCTTGGGGTTTACGGTCGTGGTTTTCAAGTCTTTCGTCGCGGTGTGCAGATTTAATATTATGGCATTTAAGGACCCCAGGAAAAAATTGCAGTGTCCTTGGGGGTTTCCCGTCTGAAAGCTACGCTTATCAAGTATCTGCTGCGCACGGGTGTGAATTGGGAGCGAATTGTCAGGGGCCAAGGAAACAGCCACTGTTGTTGTGGGTGTTTGAGGGTCACGGCGGGGCGTGTTAAGTATTAAGTCACCTTGGGTGCGAATGGGTTGCACAGCATGCAAACACATATCAGGCTGTGTCGCTGGTGCTGTTTTACGCTGTAAAATTAAGCTCATCACTTATTTCTGAGGGCTGCGAATTGGGTGCGATTTATCAAGGGCCAAGCAAAAACCGACCGTGGTTGGGTGGTACAGTAACTTTTCTCCATCTGCCGGGGCCAGGCAAAAGAAAGCAGCAGTGTCGTTCCTGGCTGGTTGGGCGTGGAGCTCAGGGCCAGGAGGTATCAAGCGAGGGGTGCGTAGTGGGTGCGAATTGGCATTTGCTAGGGAAATAGCAAGTTTTTTGTGTCCAAATCTTACTGTTATTGCCAACTTTTGCTTCGTGGAGCTCAGGGCCAGGAGGTATCAGGAGAGGGGTGCGTATTGGGTGCGAATTGGCATTTGCCAGGGAAATAGCAAGTCTTGGAGTCCTAATTTGACTATCTTTGCCAGCTTTTGCCTGGTGGAGCTCGGGGCCAGGAGGTATCAGGGAGGGGTGCGTATTGGGTGCGAATTGGCATTTGTGAGGGAAATAGCAATTTTGGTGTGTCCAAATTGTTCTCTCTAGCCTGGCTGCTTGGGCGTGGAGCTCAGGGCCAGGAGGTATCAAGGGAGGGGTGCGGAGTGGGTGCGAATTGGCATTTGCCAGTGAAATAGCAAGTTTTTTGTGTCCAAATCTTACTGTTATTGCCAACTTTTGCTTCGTGGAGCTCAGGGCCAGGAGGTATCAGGAGAGGGGTGCGTATTGGGTGCGAATTGGCATTTGCCAGGGAAATAGCAAGTCTTGGAGTCCTAATTTGACTATCTTTGCCAGCTTTTGCCTGGTGGAGCTCGGGGCCAGGAGGTATCAGGGAGGGGTGCGTATTGGGTGCGAATTGGCATTTGTGGGGGAAATAGCAATTTTGGTGTGTCCAAATTGTTCTCTCTAGCCTGGCTGCTTGGGCGTGGAGCTCAGGGCCAGGAGGTATCAAGGGAGGGGTGCGGAGTGGGTGCGAATTGGCATTTGCCAGTGAAATAGCAAGTTTTTGTGTCCACATTTTACTGTTAATATTGCCAACTTTTGCTTGGTGGAGCTCAGGGCCAGGAGGTAGCAGGGGAGGGGTGCGAATTGGGTGCGAATTGGCATTTGCCAGGGAAATAGCAAGTCTTTGAGTAGAATATTACTGTCGTTGCAGCTTTTCGGGTAGCAGGGTTGTGTAGCTAAATGGCAGTTGCCAAGCCAGTGCTGCAAATTATGTATGGCCTGACCTTCAGATTCAGTACAATAATATCCTTCTCCTTCATAAAGTTGTTCAGGACGTTCTGGTGGTATATTGCATTGACAGATCCTTCCCAAAGTGTTGGAGTTAGCCAGTACACAAGTTGAGAATTTCCTTGCGTACTTCGTTTGTTCGCTCAGACAACAGCTTTTCACCTGCGTCCAGTGGGTGGCTCTGTCTTCTCTACGTGCATCAGCCCTGAGGCTGAGACCTAGAAGCCGACAGCGTCGCGGCACCCGGGGCTGCAGAGGCAGTGTCGCCCACAAATTATGGTAACTGCTGCAGTGGGCCTGACAGTTTCAGACTCCGGTCTTGTTGAACAAAGTTCTGCATCAGAGCATTTTCGAGCTTCACAGCGGGGCCCGCCTAGACGTATCTGAGCTCCGCTTCCGGCACTTCTGTGACTGTCAACCGCCATGACTTTCTACATGTGCTGCCCCGAGAATAAGACGTTCCGTGACGTGAACATCCCAAAGGGCAGTGTGATGCACTCTTCGGAGATTGCTGCCATCTTCGAGGCTTTGCAGCATTCAACATGTCCGTGTCAGTGCCAAGTCGTTTGCATTGGGGCCTAATTCACGTTCCATGTACCAGTGGACGAGGTACTGCTGGTCGAATAGATAAAAGTCTAGGAATCACAAAACACACATCAATAAATCCCCACAGCCGAGTACAACGTCAGTGTCAACGCCAAGAAGCTGGGATTCACCTTCAGCATGAGTGGAAATACGGCGCCTGACCACGCCTCCTCCTCAAAGATCGCGAAGCTTTTGGGCCCCAAAAGCTTGATCCGTCTGGAGCTTTCGTCGACGGCGCAGAATGAGTTCTCGAAAGGAAACCTCGCTCCCTCAGAGTCAGGCAGCGGTCTCCTGTTCAACCGGTTGACCTACCCGGGCGAAGGCAGCGGATTGGCAAATGTTCGATTGGTTTCCGATTAACGCTTCCAAGTAATGCATGTGCAATCCTTCTGGTAGTTTGTTTGGCGTCAGGCATCTTCAACAATGTCATGTTGAAGAAGCAATGCCAGCTGAGTGTGGAGACCATGTCAGAGTGGGCAGTGAAGGAACCGGACCAGGATGCTGCGCCCGTGACGGCATTCGAGTATTTCGCAGTGTCAGTGTGTCGCCTCGACACTCTGGACAGTGTCACGAAGAAGGACTCCTACCAGGAGATTTTCGCGTTCTTGGACAAGAACACGAAGTCGAGTGAGCGGGTTTCGATCCCTCTCAGTGTCAAGGACACCGTCGTGCTCTTCGACTCCAGTGTCGCGGCGCTGGCAGCCATGCACATGCTGACACGGGGCTTGGATGCTGGAGAAACCAGTGTCATTAAGATCCGGTTCAGCATCGACTTCCTGAAGACCGTTCAGCTGAAGGTGGTGCCAAGTTCTGCCAGTGTCGTTTCCTACAGTTTGCTGCTTGCAGAGACACCAGCGGAGTTGGAGCGCATCATGAATGGGGCGTTGTCAGTGTCAGGCTTCATTGCCAAGTTGACAGTGTCAGAAGGCCCGAACTTGTATCAGGATGTGCGTGACCTGAAGCTGAAGGATGCCGAAAGTATGTTTCTTGGCCGAACACCGTTTTCATCTGTTAGAGTATGATGCCATGGCTATAAGCATTCAGCAAGTTGCGACTAGCTACATTTTCAGTTTCAATTAACCAAAAACTTCAAGTGCAGCAGGAAGCGCCGTCGAGTGGAGTTTCTGAAAGAGGAGATCGCGAGCATTGAGCCTCAGGAGGCTGCTCCGACTACTGAGTCGAGCATTTCGCCTCTGGAGCCTCCGGCTACTGAGTGAATCAGTGTCAAGCTGTGAGTTGCCCTGCTTTGAATTTGAAGTGGTCATTCTTCCAACCGAGCTGCTTAATAAACCAACCTAGACTGACTCTTAGCTTCACTCAATGTCAAGGGCAACCAATGCTTCGGCCGCAGGGGCCTTTTGGGCCATGTGGCATGGCATAATCACCGTCGGCGTGCCAGTCCGTGTGATTTCTCCAAATCTACAGATCCCACAGCCGGTGTCAAAACAGTGCGAACATGTCACGTGTGCTTTTCCGCCGAAGCAACCAAGCTCATGCCATGTAAACTCCCAAGCGTAACATCAACGGTTCGCTGCTGGCTTCGGAGTTGCCTTCCCAGTGGTTTTCGACAGGGGTGCGAGTCGGAATTTGCCAAGCAAACAGCCAGTGTCCTTGTTGCATTCGTGGCAGCTGTTTCTACTTTAACAGCTGCCAAACAAACAATGTCAAGAGTGAGGGTTATCATGAAGTTCATTCGGCTGCCAACTGCTTGCGAAGTGTCCGATCCAAATCCTAAAACTCCTGAACTCCTGACCGTACATCAGGTTGTTTCGGTCCTGTCTTGTTGATAAGTTTTAAAGGCAATAACATAATGGGAAATCAGATTGTGGTTGAGGTGGTGCCTCACGTGCTCTGTCATGCCTTGCTCACATAATGAAAGCTCTTCTTGTTGTGTCCCTGACAAGGCTCTCATCTGTGCTGCTTCGCCAGGGACGTGAGTTCTGGCTGGAGGCTCACGGACTGGGCAGAAGTTACTAAGAGTCGTCCATGTTTGCTACGACGTCATGAAGTTCAGAAGCATCCTAAAGATATCATGCGTTTCTAGCACTGGGCACTCAGCTTAGCAGGATGGTCAGGGTCAAGCAAACAAACAGGGTCCTTGGTGAAGGGTTATGAAGTATTTGTTGGACGGGTGCGACTTTTGTGCGACTTCGCAGTTGCAACCCAACCCTGGATTCTTGAGCGTGAGATGGCAAATGAGTATTTACTGGAATGCTGCGAGTTGGGTCCGATTTTGTTATAGTTGCCAATCGAAAGCGAAGCCAGTCAGTGTCGCTGTTGGTGTCAAGTGGCACGTGCAATGCGGCTATTGGATTGGAATAACTTAGCGCTTTGCCAGTGTCGTTGGCGACTTTTGAATATTATCAAGTTAAGGTGAGGGTCATCAAGTGGGTGCGACTTGGGTGCGAATTTGCCAGGCAATCAGGCAGTGTCGTCGCTTGCGTTTGGACTGTGAAGGTGCCACGATCTATTGTATTGGTTTATCCTTGGGAGTTTCTGAACAAACAGAGGCTTTGTTAGCATAGGTGAGGCATGAAGTCTGGGGTGCGAGTGCGGGTTGGAAGGTCGCAAGCAGATTTAGATACGACGATTATTTATGGTGTTCCGAGTCGTGTGCGATAGCTGAAACGTGGAGAAACTACCAATGGCTGAAGTGTTGCCATAACATCATCCCAAATCCCCTGTAAGTGAGAAAGGCCCAGACCCTGGTCTCTGGCCTCCATCGCAAACAGCCATCTGCCAGGCCCTGCGATGTCGCCTGACAACGCTTGCTGGGATGGATGAAAAAATGATCCGCTTGTGATCCGCTTGTCTCAACATGTGTGAGCCATTACCAGTGTCAGGCTGATTGATCCCCACCACAGGTTTCACAAATAATTTTCGGGGCTGCCAAACCACAAGCCAGTCTTTTGGGGGTTGATTATAGTATAATATATACACCAAACCCTTTTCTAAATATCAAGGCCCGCAAAGTACGTTTGATATAGTAGCCCTGGTGATTAGAAGAAAGTTCTCTTGCGTGCTGCATGAAATGGTCTCCAGATGGGTTCTATCAGGGACCCAGAATAAGCAGAATGAGGCTTCTTGGAAGGTTTGTTTGTAGGATCATATTTAGGAGCCCATCCCTGAGGAATCATACGGTTGATGATCTAAATCCTGCATTACCTTAAGGACCCTAAGCTATGGGAATTATGGTATATTCCTTATTATGGGTAATGCAGGATTTATATCATCAACCGTACAGGTATCTTTAAGGCTGACAGGCGCTTAGACTATATACATAATATTATAAGATGTTGTGGTAGGTAGTCTTAGACCCTGAACCGCAAAAGTCCTGAAACCCATCTGAAACCCGACAACCCTTTGAAACCCGAAATTAAGTCCTAAACCCTAGTTGAGGTGTGAGGTATGCTGGGCAGCCGGCTTCGGCAATTGATCAGTTCACATTTGGATACATGTGGTGCATTTGTGTTTGAAGTCGCTGCCTTGTTATTAAACCCTAAGCCCTGAACCTTAAGCCCTAAACCCCCAAACCTCTCAGCCCGAAATCCTCTTATCCCCCTAAGCCCAGGGCGGTGTAACGTAAAACCCGCAGGCAAGACCTTATAAAGCCGCTTGGAAAAACCAAGCGAAAGCCCCAGGTTCCTAGTTTTTTTGGTTTTGGAACGCCGCAGTGTTTTTGCTTCGAAACCACCCAGAACATCCCCGAACTCGCTGGGGTCAGCCATGAACTATGGCACCGCGGCTCCTGCAGCTCTGCTGGGTAGAGACGTAGTGTACACCAGCACCACGGGTCAGGCTGCTATCTCATTGTTCTTGATGCGCAATATTCGGATTTGAACATACTTTGTTTGCCTTTGAAGAATATAGCTGCAGGTCTGCTTGATGAAAGTCTTTGCCGTACGAAGCCAATGGAAACTCCTTGGTGAATGGCTACACCGAGAGCACGAAATGGTTGGTCCTGGACTTATGGGCGATCCATGTAAGGATAACACATCAAAATGTAGCATTCCAACCAGGTCCACACCAGTACAAGTTGGCGAGCCCACTGTCACGTAGCGAGCTGAGACAAGAATACAAGAGCATTCAGCTTAAACCTGCGCATTCATCGTGTATCCCAGGCCTTGCCGTCGGTGACGCCGATGTAGGCGGAATCGTATACTGTGTTATTGTTTTAGATCGCACAGCGACACAGTTACACCGCGCGAAGGTGCACGAATCCCAGTCACGCCACCGGAGCCTGCGCAGACAAGAAACAGAAGCCGGTCTCCTCGAGGCCTAGTTTCCATTCTGTTTTTTCACGCGAACATGTCCGCGTTCCCTCTTCATGCGCATTCTTTTCGCATAGGTCCGCGGCGGATCTTCATCAAGAATTTGCCCTTCGAGGACATTGAGCGCCTGAAACGGGATTTCGGGACGAAAGGGATGGTGGATGATGTACAGGTTATCAAGGAATACACTGAAGGTTTCTTTAACGCAAACATGACAAAATTCGCGTGTGAGATCTGGCGCCGCGGGGATGAGATCCAAGGGTACGTTCGTTACCAAACAGTGGAAGCTGCGGCTTCTGCTGTATTTTCTTGGCGCAACTCGTGGTACTGTGAATGCAAGTTGAGTGTTGAATTCGCTCGGAGCGGGTGATCCGTGCACTGCATTTTCCGGCCACGCACTGCTATAAGTAATAGCCAACATCGCATTCATTTAGCAGTGACACACTCCTGTTATGGACTTTGGTTTCAGCGACGAAGTGGTCAGCAGCTTCAACTCTACATCTCAAATTCTAAGCCTTAAACCCTGGATGCTTGTCGCACATACATGACCGACAGCATACAAACCAAAATAATCATGTTAAGTATTGCCTATGTGCTTTTCGCGCCTACAGATCCACACAGACCGAAGTAACATAGGCTTTTCGCGCCTACGTGACCGAAAGCATACTAAGCGAAATAATCATGTTAAGTATTGCCTACATGCTTTTCGCGCGTACCGATACCCGAAAGCATACAAAGCTAAATAATCATTTTAAGTATTGCCTACATGCTTTTCGCGCCTACATATCACCGAGAGCAACATGTTGCCTACATTCTTTTCGCGCCTACATGACCGAAAGCATACAAAGCGAAATCATCATGTTAAGTATTGCTTACATGCTTTTCGCGCCTACAGATAACCGAGAGCATACAAAGCTAAATAATCATGTTAAGTATTGCCTACATGCTTGCCGCACCTCCAGATCACCGACAGCACACAAAGCTAAATAATCATGTTAAGTATTGCCTACATGACCGAAAGCATACAAAGCGAAATAATCGTGTTAAGTATTTCTTACATGCTTTTCGGGCGTACAGATTGCCGAAAGCACCCAAACCGAAATCATCATGTTAATAAATATTGCCTACGCCTGCGGCACCTACGTGACCGAAAGCCTACAAGCCGAAATAATCATGTTAAGTATTGCCTGCATGCTTTTCGCGCCTACATGACCGAAAGCATACAAATCGAAATTATCACGTTAAGTATGGCCTACATGTTTTTCGCATCGAAAAGGCCAGAGAATTTGATTCCTGGAGAGTTTCAGGTCGAACTCAAGACGGTACATGTGGCCCACGTTTTGCAGGACAGGATGGGGTCTTCGAGGACGTCTGCCTGATCAACGCACTCAGATGCTTCGGCTACAAGATCCCGTATGTGGACCATGGCCCCGTCTGGGCGCAAGCTGACGGTAACCGTTTTCTGGCTCCCTATGGGTGTCTGTGCTGCAAACGTGACGCCGTCGCGTTTTGTTATAAACGTTCACAAAAGTCATCTAAGGCGTTGCCTTGTTGCAGTGTCCCCGCGTGCCATCAGTCTGCACGGGAGCTTCGTGATCTGTTTCAACGAGCATTTTGTTGCACTGCGAAGAGACCCAGATGGACTTTTCGTCAATCAAGGTCCCAAAACGCACGAGTGGGAGTCGGTTTGTTTGAACAGTGATCGCGAAGCGGCACTTCGATGGTCCAAAAAGCACCGTCGCTTTCACCTCAACGTGGACATGGACAAGCTGGACGGTCTTTTTCAAAGACAGGCGCGATCATCTTGAGAGCTTCCGCCACTAATCACGGTATTTGTGTGCTTTGCAACGAGGCAGTACAAAGAAACGGATCAACGAGTTCCGATGATCTCCAAAGTGGCGGGTCACAGTTGCTCGCGTGCAAAGTATCTTAAATTCTTCTAAATCGTTGATGCATTCGTGAGTTGCTGCGTATGTGAGCACTAACCCAGGATGGTCTCCCAAGACAGCTCCGTTCGTCATGCTCCAGCTGAAGTCGCCGCTCCATTCTAAGTGCAAACGAATTTAGCCTTATCCATGATCCAGACTCAGATCCGTCCCAGCAAGGCTCTTCGATGGCAGAGGAGGCACCTGTGCCCAGCTTACAAGTATGACATATCATCTTATATTGTTATTCTCGGGAGAGTCATGAAATCAAGATCAACTCCAGGAACGAAGCCAAGAAAGGGGCACGCCGTTTGGACATTGTGGAGTATGGGGGCTGTAAATACGAAATGCTAAGCTGTCAGATCTCCTGGTTGAATTGGTGGACTGTAAGCACAAGAACATTCATCTCGAGCTTTCTCTTGTCGGTAGTAGACAAGGCAGATCTAAAACATGTGAGTCGTTGTGCTTCTGATGTATGATGAGGAATTGGCCGGCTTCAACACGAAACAGCCCGGGGCGATGTCAAGGGGGCTGAGTTTGTACTGGTAAAACGACTTGTGTCGCAGAACGCATTTCCTGATCCTGAGTTCATACACGCACAGAGCAGTTGCAGGTAAGAAGCCAGAAAAGGAGATGACAGTCAGACCTCATATACGCATCAATATAGTCTCTCAACGAACACCACACTCTACCGAGTATGTTCTGCATATAGTTAAGCGAAAAATGCGGAATCCGTGACAGGTCAGATCCAGAGCAAGAGATGATGACAAAGACAACGCAGCTTGGGCCAGCAATATATATATATATATATGTATATAGGATATGTGTTTACGTATGTCAGTTTCCAATCATAGCTCCTGTGCGTGTACGAATATGGATGCAGTCAGTAGTTCGGACATGACATTGTCTTAAATCTCAGGCTGTGACTTCTCATCTGCATCGATTTGATTCGCGTCCTCTTCCTGGCTCTTCACATCATGACCCGCATCTGGAACAGTGTACCAGAGATGCTGTGAAGCTCGATGTCTTACGAGACGATTCCGCTCATGATGATCCCTCTCAGGCCCCTTTTATGCTTTTAATTAAAAGCATAGTCAAGAGAGCCCGTCGATTCTGTCATATCAGATCTGTTTCAGCACAGGTTTCCCGCACTTTGATCTCAATCGATGGCAGCGGAGGCATATGTGGATGGTGTACTCTTATCAAACTTATGCAAGCAGAATAGCCGTTCTTTGCGTTAGCGGGTTGGGCTATCCTGTAGCCAGGAGAAGCGCAACGAACGAAGCCAACAACTGGGTACATCGCATGGGCGTCGTCGGTGATGAGCCCTGGAAAGCCAGCATGCTGGCGCAGTTTCTGAGTGATCTGAAGCAGCATGGTGGAGAAGTCCCGGAACCGCATACATTGCCACCGGTGTTTACAGAACAGCAAAAGGACACTCGTCTTCGAGCTTTGCTCAGGGCTAATAGACGATGTTCCAGCCTGTGAGTTTTGTTGTCATCGACCCCTGTGAGGAACAGCTGCTTTTTCGACGTGAAGCAACTCGGAAAAGTTTCAGGCGGGCTACGTCTACATGTTCAGCATTCCCCGTTCCAGCATTATGCGTATGCCACAAACCGGTTTTGTTTACTCCACGAAGGAGGCAACCGAAAAGAAAGAGCGTCGTCAGGAGAAGCAGGTGCCGGCCAACCTTTACAGATGTGTTTGCGGTTTCATATGTAATGGGAATAGATGTCTCGGAAAAAGATAACTTCTGTTATGTCAGTGCGTCTTCGAGTAGTATGTTTCTGCGTGCCTGACAGGCTCTGTCCAAAGCAAAGCATGACAGAGACCAGGCAGCTGCTTTCAGCGTTGATGGATTGCTTCTGCTAATTATGTCTTGAGTGTAAGCGGTTAAGTAGGATATGAAAATGATGCAGTTGTACTTGTCAGGCTGTGATTCTTCCTCTTGATCAATTCGAGCCACTTCCTCTCTCAAACTCGTCAGTTCGTCGCAGAAACGCATTTGCGCTGCCGGAGTCGTACGCCGCATCGCCACCAGAGGATGGCTATGTCATGCACCCTTTCTCACCTTCGCTGCGGAACTTTGCATTTGGCGGGCAGTTCGCACGTACAGACTGCTTGGTATATCTACCAGCATACCACGTTGCGTGTTGGGGCTTGTCAACTTAAGATGCCAATAGTTTGGCGCACGAGTTCGTCATGCTTCTAGACAAGGCCGCTGACGCGGACGTCAGAGGTGGAACATCTCTCCCAGACTACTGGCGATCGTTCAATGGTTTCATTCTGCAGGAGACAGCAGATGGTCACGTTCATGAAAACATGCCAGTCAATAATCGTTTGCAGAGAATGTCGAACGACTTCTTATCCTTTAACAATGCGGTGACATTTTTTGTTCGTGGGCCGGGATGCTTTATGGTGGCAGGGCAATTCTGGCAATTCACACTGAGATTTCCATTCGATTTGCAAGTGGAAATCTGCCGCGCAGTGCCACCTCAAGGCTTTGTCCTAGCTCTTTTACTTGCAAACATGGGAGAAGAACGTGTTTATGGCCAGTTGGTACATCCCCCCTTAGAGGAGCTGACATTCTCATTGTTATCGTTCGGTATAGCGACCCAGCAAAGGCTACTCCAACATCTCGCAACACAAGATTTGGTTTACTTTGCTGCAACTTGTTCAGAGTTGTTCGATATCACTGTCAACAACGATTCCTGGTACCTGTATCACTAAGTGACTATTCAGGACCCTAGAACCCTGAGCCTTATAACCCTAAGCCCCTAAACCCCTAAACCCTAAACCCCAAACCCCAAACCCCAGACCATAAACCCCTAAACCCCCTAAACCCCAAACTCCCCTAAAAACTCTTAGAGCCCCAGGTAAGCTGTTTCAGAGCCCTCCTCCGACGAACTTCAAGGCCGGTCCTATCCGGTGCCTTTTTTTATTTAGGTCCTATTAGGGTTACTGTATTAGGGTTACTGTAAGGGCTATAAGGGGAATTATGGGGGTTTAGTATAGGGGCTTTAATAATTAGACTGGGGTTCCTTTAAAGGGGTCTATAACATAGGAGCTTCAATGAGAATAGGGTTCCTTTAAAGGGATCTACAGGGTTTTATAACATAGGGGCCTTAGTAATCTGAATAGGGTTCCTTTAAAGGGGTCTATAGGGTAGTATAAGGGTTCTAAGGGTTCCTTTAAAGCGGTCTATAGGGCTACTATAAGGGTTCTAAGGGTTCCTTTAAAAGGGTCTACAGGGGGGCTACTATAAGCAGTCGATTACATAGGGGCCTTAGAAGTAGAGAAGGGCTCCTTAAAAGGGTTCCTCAAAAGGGTCATGATTAGATTGGGGTTCCTTTAAAGGGTTCCTAAAAAGGGTCATAATTAGACTGGGGTTCCTTTAAAGGGGTTCCTCAGCAGGGTCATAATTAGACTAGGAGGGTTCCTTTAAAGGGTTCCTAAAAAGGGTCCTATTAGGGTTACTTCAAGGGCTGTAAGGGGTGTTATGGGGGTTTAGTATGGGAGCCTTAATGAGAATAGGGTTCCTTCAAAGGGCTCTACAGGAGACTACTATAAGGGTTCTATAACATAGGGGCCTTAATAATTTGAATAGGGTTTTGGGATCCATAAGGGGGGTTAAGTGGGGGGGGGGACCTTTCAGCGCCCTTGAAGGTTTAGGGGTTTAGGGTTCAGGGTGTAGGTTGTAGGGTTTAAGGTTTAGGGGTATAGGGTTTAGGGTTCAGGGTGTAGGTTTTAGGATCCCCCCGTTTTCAGCTAGAACCATCCGCTTGGGTTAAGAATTCTTGAAGCTTTCGGGCTTTACTTGAAGGTTCATGGGACTCAGTAAGTAAGGTTATAAATAGGTCATAATCAGGATAACCCCACTTAGGGGACTTATAACCCCAATTATAACCTACTTACTAAGCCCCATGATTTTCTAAGTAGGCTTCCGCCCAGGGTTTCCTTCAGGGATCCTTTAAAAAGGTTTTGGGTTTGGGGTTTTCTGTGGCTCATGGGCAGGCATAAGTGGTGCTGCAAGCAGGAGGAGAGTCATAATCCATATTAGGGCCTTGCAACCTTTACTCAGAACTGCACATGAACCCACAACCCCAAACCCCCAATGACCCATGAACCCCCAAGTGGGTAGTTGTCAAGATTAGGGTCCCTTTTTCTGGTCCTTATTGTGGTACGGCACCTATTATTTAGGGTACCCAAAAAGGGACCCTAATTTTGATAACTACCCAAGTAGGGTTAGGGGTTGTTTTGGAGAGTGTAGGGCTGGGGTTCTGGTCTCAAGTTGAGAGTTTTGGAGTTTGGGTTTGATTCGAAGGTTGAGTCCAGGGTTTGGGGCTTGAGGTTGAGGTTTAGGGTTAAGGTTTAGGGATTAGGGCTTGAGGTTTAGGGTTCGGAAGCTAGGGTTTACGGCTCAATGGTCCCCTCGCTCAAGGCTCGATCTTTGAATCCTCAACGGTGTTGACTGGGCTGGTCTGCTTGTGCCTAATTCCCAATTTTGAAATCCACATCCCAAACTTCCAACCTCAACCCTAAACCCTAAACCCTCAAAATCCCAAGCCCAAAACCCAGACCCCACACACCAAACCCCAATCTGCTATCCAGAAGCAGCTTCGTTGAATATTGTGCACGAAGGAGACCTCTAGCCCTCTTTAAATTCAAGAAACCCCAGACGCCAAATGGAAACCCGAACAGGAGTTAGGGTTAAGAGTTCATGGTTTAGGGTTCAGGGTGGGGAAAGCAACCGAACTCATAGTCATAGCTACCCACGTTCCCTCAAGTAATTGGGGCTGGGTAGTTCCCAACACTATTCCTTAGGGCTCCGTTTGCACTTCCACAGAACCACCCAGTTCTGATTGTTAAGGTCCCTATCAAGGCACCCTTGCTGTAATAGTAGCCCGCTGTATAGAACATGTACAGATCCCTGCAGGGGAGCCCTTCGAAATGGATCCCTCTTCGAATTAACCCCAAGCCCTAGACCTTAAGAAGCCCTGCACTCTGAACCCAGCTACCGGACAGGCTCCGCCTGAGGCTGTGCAGAAGGCCCGTGCTGGCCTTGAGTAAGTAGAACAGGGATGCAGGGTTTGAGATGCCTTTGACGGGCTCCTTCGAGATTTCTACAATGGTCTTTATGGTAATTAGGTTTTCTCTACAGGTTCGAAGATCTAGCTTATGGGGGGGTTTGGGGTTTGTGGATTCAGGGGTCTATGGGTTTAGGTTACTCATCCTCGAGAAGACGTCAGTTTGAGAGGAACCCGCCTGCGAAAGCCTGTCAAGAGAACTTTTATAACCTCCTGTAAATCTTTGCAATGAGAAACCACAGGAAACCCGTACAGCATCTTACGAAGCCTTTTAAGCACATGCCTTTCGCATGATGTCTCTGCGATATTTGGGCTCTCTCCAACCCCCTAACTTTGTTCGAGCCATCAAGGTGCCTATACCAAGATCCCCATCCGTATAACGTGATAATGATCGCATCGGTAAAGCGCTTTTATGAATTGTTAGTAATGGCACTAGGAATAGTGAGCATGATTTGTCATGGTCATAGTCGTAGTCATAGTCAGCAATCGTTGAGTCTTAGTCATTGGAATCGTCTAGTCATACTTGGTCTTAGTCACGGTCACAGTCGCAATCATAGTCACGCAAGTACCACTAGCAAAAAGACCTTCGCAGTTTTGCGAAGAGGCGCCGCCGGCAGCTGCTGACAAGGTTGGACACACTGAGTGGGGTGCAGAGTTTCGGTGGCCTAGTCCAGAATGCAAGATTCAGGGTTTCGTGTCTATGGCTCAGGATTCATGGTTTGGGTTTGGGCTCAGAAATTTCTTGTACGCTCAAGCCCAGTAACGTCCAGTAGTTGACATGTTCGCTACACTCTCATCAACTTCCTGGTTTGCGTTCTTCTTCGCTGGCAGCATGCGGCGAGTGCCTGGAGAAAAAAAAGGGTCGAGGGTTCAGGGGTTAGGGTTTAGGGGTTTAGGGGTGTGGGGTTGGGGGCTTTTAGGGCTTTGGAAGCCGGGATGTTTAGGTAGGGTCTCGCTTCTATGCTCAGAAACCTACTTGAAGGCTCATGGGACTTAGTAAGTAAGGTTATAAGTAGGTTATAATTAGGGTAACCCCAGTTAGGGGACTTAGAACCCCAATTATAACCTACTTACTAAGTCCCATGATCCTCTAAGTAGGCTCGAAGCCAAAGCCCAGTGAACTCCGCTGTTCTCGGTGCGAACAGGCTCATCCATGGGAAGTGCCGGTGGGTGCCCCAGGGTTTAGGGGTGGGAGGTCGGGGCTCAGGGCTTAGGCGTTTATTATTGAATTTAACGAATCAAGAAGTTTTTTTACGCCAGGTTAGGTATATTGATTTGGTAATTCTATGGATTACCAACCCTGACAACCATCCTGATGTACTCATGATTCTTAAAGCCAGGCTAAAGATACAAGACCTAGTAGTAGAGCAGGTAACCTTTAACTTTTTGGGTAGTACGGTCCCTATATAATATAATCCCTATCTAACCAAAAAGGTTAACTTTTGGTTCCCCATGATACCCGACAAGTAGGTTTATAGATCCTCCAAGTAGACCCTAAACCCTAAATCCTATAGATCCCTTTAAGGAGCCTTCTAGATTCCTTTAAGGAGCCCTTTAAGGAACCCTAGGGTTCTGATACCCGACAAGAAGGAAGATGGAAGCCTGAAGAACCGCCAATTCAAAGGGGAAAAGGAGGGACCCTTAATGGGGACCCCTACCCTATAAAGCGGGTTTAGGGTTTAGGGTTTAGGGCTATATGATGGGTGTATAGTAGCTATATTAAGGGTACATACCTAGGGGTCCTTATTAAGGGTCCCTCCTGTTACCCTTGGAGTCAATACCATCACTCAGGGTTCTTTTTCATGGTTGGAGGTTCATCCGTGGGTAGTTGTAAGAGGGGTTAAAGGCAGGGCAACTACACTTCCAAGCCATATTTGGGGACTTGTAGCTACCCATGATTTTCCAAGTAACTGTTCCAGAATATGCCCCGAAACCTAACTCTGAGTCTTAAGGCGCTAGCCCCAAACCCTAAACCCTAAACCCTAACCCTAAACCCTGCCAAAACCCTATAGAGATCCCCTTGTAGAGTCCTTACCGAGCACACTTTTCTTAAAGATGCCCTAGAGGAGCCTTATTCTTCTCTCTTTTGGTGGGGTTTCAAGCTTTAGGGTTTAGGGTTGTCCACAGTTTAGGTTTAGGTTTTAGGGGTGCCGGGGTTTAGGGGTTTAGGGTTGTCTAGGGTTTAGGTTTGGGGTTTATGTTGAGGGGTGCAGGGGTTTAGGGGTTTAGGGTTTAGGCTTCAATTCGAAGGGGCAGGGCTCTGGAGGTTCATCGGAGTCGTCAGGAGGTCCTTCTTCGGTGCTCCTTCTGCTCATGTGATTTCTGATTTACGCACCCCTCAACCCTACACCCTAAACCTTAAACCCGTAAACCAAAAAAACCCACTCCCTTAATCAGTGTTTTAAAGGGGATCCTCGGGTTGCAGGAAAGAAAGACTTGCAATGAAGACCCTAAGTGTAAGCTCCCTTTCTTTCAGAGCATTATCTTTTGAGCCCGAATGTTGTGTTGCCGATTATAATCCGATTTATGGAAACGGGTTTGTTAATCAGGCTTCTGTATTTCTCTGTATCCGTCTTCTCTTTGGTGGTGTCGTGTTTAAAGCCACATACGAGCACATAGTTGTTTTGAACCACCATATACCTCCAACCCCTCACACCCAAACCTCGAGACGGATTCAACGTTAATCTTGGTTTTGGGGTTTGGCTTTCACGCCTTCCAAGCATCTTCGTCATTCGATCCAGCTCCGCGCAGGTGTAAAGCAGAAGCCACTTTCTTTGTCGGGTTTGGGGTGCAGGATTCGGGTTTAGGGTTTAGGGTTCAGGGTTTAGGGTTTGGGGTTTAGGGTTTGGGGTTTAGGATTTAGGGTTTAGGGGGGGGCTTAGGGTTTTGGAGTTCAGGGTTTAGGGTTTCAGGTTGAGCGTCCAGGGAGGCCTGCATGAGCCTCTGCCAGTGCTGTGGATACTCGGACCGTAGATCCTATGTTACTTGAAGGCTCGTATAAGTAGGTTATAATTAGGATAACCCACTTAGGGGACTTACAACCCCAATTATAGCCGTAAACGATAAGCCCTAAATCCTAAACCCGAAAACCCTAAACGCTTAAAGCCTTAAACGATAAGCCCTAAACCTCTAAACCCTAAATCCCTAAAGCCCTAAACCCCTAAAGCCCTAAACGATAAGCCCTAAACCCTTCTCACAACCCTAAACCCCAAAACCCTAAAACCCAAAACCCTAAAACACTAAAAACCCCAAACCCTAAACGATAAGCCCCAAACCCTAAACCCGAAAACCCTAAAACCTAAACCCCTAAAACCCTTTATAGCACCCTTATAGATCCCTTGAAAGGAACCCTTAAAGGAACCTTTATAGATCCCTTTAAAGGAACCCTTATAGAACCCGTATAGATCCCTTTAAAGGCACTCTTAGACCCACTGAGGTGCCAGCGAAGAAGGCGCCGCCTGTGTGTCCGCAGCAGGCGGCCCAACAAATGCGACGGCCTCGGCTTAGGGACCCCAAAATTTAGGATTTAGGGTTTAGGGTTTTTAGGGTTTAGGGTTTAGGGTTTAGGATTTAGGGTTTAGGGTTTAGGGTTTAGGATTTAGGGGGTTTAGGGTTTAGGGGTTTAGGGGTTTAGGGTTTAGGGACCCAAAAAGCACATAAGCATCCGCATTTTATGAGGATATCCGTCCCTTATTGCGCTTCACTATAAGGGGGTTAATATGGGATATCCCTTTTAGGGATTTGGGGTTTAGGGGTTAGAGATTTAGGTTTTTTTATGAAAAGACCTATCCCTTCAGTCTGGCCGGGGAGTCCACCATCATACCGTCTTTTCAATCCCCTAAACCGCCACAAGCCGTAAACCCCCAACCCCGAAAAAATGCAATATACCTCAAAGTCCACATGGGTAGTTGTCAAAATCATGGCCCCATTTGGGGTACCCTAAATATTAGGTGCCGTACTATATAAGGGACCCAAAAAGGGACCCTAATTTTCACAACCACCCACATCGGGCTCTCGACCTTTCGCCTAAATCACTGCCTGTTTCTGATGCTTTTGAGTTTGAACCTTCCTAATCCTAAGCACCGTGGCCAAACGCGCGGCGCCTAAACTGGCCTAAACCTTGAATCCAGCTTCTGAATCTTAGCCCTAGGCCCCAAACACCTACAGCCCATAAAGACCTTACAAGAGCCTCATAAGAGCGCTAAGCCTAAACTTCCGGAATCCCTGCAGCACGAAACGAAGCCCGTACTTGAAGGCTCATGGGACTTAGTAAGTAAGGTTATAAGAAGGTTATAATTAGGATAACGGACTTAAGGGACTTATAACCCCAGTTATAACCTACTTACTAAGTCCCCTGATCCTCTAAGTAACCTAAACTACCCCTTATAGAACCCCTAATACTATAGATCCCCAAACCCTAAACCCTTTAAGGCGTCCTTTAAGGAACCCTAAGTCCCCTGATCCTCAAAGTATCCCGGGCCCCGAGGCCAAAAAAGGCGCCACCGCCGCAGCTGAATGGGCAGCCTCAGATGAACGGGCAGCAGCAGGCGCTGAGCAACTTAGGGTTTAGGGTTTAGGGTTTTGGGGTTTAGGGTTTAGGGTCTGAGTAAATTCGGGCCCCCCCTTTTGGGTACCCGAAATACCAGGGTGGTTGTCAAAATTAGGCTCCCTTTTTTTCGGTACCCTAAGTCTTAGGTGCCGTAAAAAAATAGGCACCCAAAAGAAGGGCTGAGTGTTTCGGACGCAGGGTTTGGTGTCTAGGGATGCAGGGTTCTGGATTTAGGGGTTTGGGATTCCGAGGTCAGGACTGGGGGTTTGGATTAAAGGTTGGGTTGACGGTTTTTTTGTATGCTAAACATGTACGGGTCCACTTTTTTTTTTTTTTTCCTAGGTCTGGCCTGGTCTGGGGGGCCTTGCTAGGTCTGGTCCCATGGTCCCTTGGTCCCCTGGCCCTTTGGTCCTCTGGTCGTGGTCCCCTGGTCCTTTGGTCCTCCGGTCCCCTGGTCCCTGGTCCGCTGGTTCCCTGGTCTCTCCTGGTCCTGTACCCCTAAACCCTCAAACCGCCAAGACTTGAGCCAAGCTTTCCTCCCTCATACTTCTCAACATTCAGGAGTGAGTGCATCAAGCACTCATCCAAGACTGCTTGTACCGGCACGGGAAATGCTTTACATCCAAGGTCCCTTGGTCCCCTGGCCCTTTGGTCCTCTGGTCCTGGTCCCCTGGTCCTTTGGTCCTCCGGTCTTGTGGTCCCTGGTCCCCTGGTTCCCTGGTCTCTCCTGGTCCTGTGCCCCTAAACCCTCAAACCGCGAAGACTTGAGCCAAGCTTTCCTCCCTCATACTTCTCAACATTCAGGAGTGAGTGCATCAAGCACTCATCCAAGACTGCTTGTACCGGCACCGGACATGCTTTACATCCAACGCGGATGAACCAAAGGACGAGTCGGGAAACATTTTCCAAAGTAATGCTCGCTCGGGAGCTGATGGCCAAATGCCCTCAGCCACAGACCCCGAGCCCGATGAGTTAGTTGCAAGCCTCACACGCCAAACCTTGAACCCTAAACCCCAAACCTGAAACGCCGGACCCAAACAACAACAACAACAACAAGAACAACTACCACGACGGCAACGACGAGGACGAGGACGAGGACGACGACGACGATGACCTAGATGTCGACAACGACACCAAAAAACAACGCCAGAAGACAGAAGATTTGAAATTGGCATTTCGCACTATTCACACGCGAAACACGACCCTGCAAATTGTAGTGCTCCAATACCTTCATGCAATACACAAGCAAAACCAGACCCTGCGAATGCTAGTTCCCCATTAGCTTGATGAAAAACACAAACAATAAAAGACTCTGCAAATTGTAGTTCCCCAATAGCTTGATGCAAAACACAAACAAGGCCGACCCCGCAAATTGTAGTTCCCCCATTAGCTTGATGCAAAACACAAGCACAAGAACACACCGCAAATTGTAGTTCCCTAGTGGCTTCATGCAAAAGACAAGCAGATGAACACACGGCAAATTCTAGTTCCCTAATAGCTTCACGCAGAACACAAGCAGAAGAAGACCCTGCGAATTGTAGTTCCCCAATAGCTTGATGCAAAACACAAGCAACACCGATCCCTGCAAATGCGAACCCCCCAATAGTTTCATGCAAAACACAAAGAAAACCGAACCCTACAGCAACAACAAGAACACCAGCAACAGCAACAACAACAACAAGAACAACTACCACGACGGACAACGAGGACGAGGACGAGGACGAGGACGACGACGACGATGACCTAGATGTCGACAACGACACCAAAAAACAACGCCAGAAGACAGAAGATTTGAAATTGGCATTTCGCACTATTCACACGCGAAACACGACCCTGCAAATTGTAGTGCTCCAATACCTTCATGCAATACACAAGCAAAACCAGACCCTGCGAATGCTAGTTCCCCATTAGCTTGATGAAAAACACAAACAATAAAAGACTCTGCAAATTGTAGTTCCCCAATAGCTTGATGCAAAACACAAACAAGGCCGACCCCGCAAATTGTAGTTCCCCCATTAGCTTGATGCAAAACACAAGCACAAGAACACACCGCAAATTGTAGTTCCCTAGTGGCTTCATGCAAAAGACAAGCAGATGAACACACCGCAAATTCTAGTTCCCTAATAACTTCAAGCAGAACACAAGCAGAAGAAGACCCTGCGAATTGTAGTTGCCCAATAGCTTGATGCAAAACACAAGCAACACCGATCCCTGCAAATGCGAACCCCCAATAGCTTCATGCAAAACACAAAGAAAACCGAACCCTGCAGCTTGTGGTTCCCCAAGAGCTTCATGCTAAACACAAGCAAAATCAGACTCCGCAATTTGTAGTTCCCCAATAGCTTCATGCAAAGCAGAAGCAAAACCAGAGCCGTCGAATTCTAGTTCCCCAATAGCTTGATGCAGCAAAGACCGCAGTTGCCGCTGTTGGCAACCACAACCAGTGGGCCAGACTTAGGAAAGCAAGCCGGGGAGGGCCAGACCTAGGAAAAAAAAAACCGCTCCGCCGAACATGTACGACTTCGAATCCAACAACGCTCGACGAAAGCCACTGCAACCACCGCCACCAAGACTGCTGCTGCTGCTGCTGCCTGCTACTACTACGACTACTACTACTACTACTACTACCAGAGACTGGGCCGACTCGGCGGCTCCACTGATTCCTGCATTTTGCTCTCGGATATTCGATTGTGGGGGGGAATGCAGGGCGTGGGGGAGCTTAATGACGTGCTCCACCACAGCTGAAGAAGAAGCTCGAACAAGAAAACAAACGTAGGGCTTCTTTCACAGGTCGCGGACTGCGCAGCTGTCTCACAACTTTGGCACAGGTTTCTCGCAGTTTTCGCACAGGTCTCTCACAGCTTTCTCGCAGTTTTCCAACAGATCCTCGGCAACCGGATTTCATTTCACACAGGTTTTTCATAGATTTCTCATGGAACCCGCTCGCAGCTTTCACAGAGAAACGTTTGGCTGATTGCCAACGGTTCCACGCAATCGACTATCACCACATTAACGATCACCAGAAAAAGCTGATGATATGATGATGACGATGATATATGATATTTGTTGTTGACGACAATGGTGATGATGACGATGATGACGATGGTCATGATGGTGATGACGATGCGGTGATATGGTGATCATGATGATGACGATGATGCTGATGATAATGGTGCTCGTGATGAACATTGTGATATATGACGACCATGATCATGATGATGGAGATGGTGATGACGATGATGATGGGCATGATGGTATGACAGTAAGTTTATGATATAGTGCGAAGTCTCCTAAGGGCCTTACTACAAATCACCGTACCATAAAGATTAAGAAGCCTGCATAAAGCCACCACAATCTCAGATACAGGCCGCAGCAGGAGTTTGGGACATAGTAACCATTTCTGTCGACGTGTCACTACAGCTCTAGCACGTTGCTGGGCAGCCCCGATGCCCTTGCTTTGGGGGCTTTGTTGTTTTGCGGTCTTGGCTCTTATTTGCGCCCAGTGGCACTTCCTACACTTCCTCATGCGCAGCACTCGCATCACACGCATGTTGCATGAATGGGTGTGAGTATGCATGACGACTGAAGCTAGCTCTAAAGGGAGTTAGACCCGCGACTTCTAGTTACATACAAAAGTCTTCTCAGGTCGACATGTGCAACATGAGTACGTTGATGTCGGGGCATGCTGGGCTCCTACCAACAAATCCCAAGGAAATATCTGTGCCATTTACCCGAAAACTCTTGATGCCAAAACTTGCCATGACTGCACACAATTCATTGGTATTTACACTATTTTCGTCGTGTTGGCTCAACTCCGACGTCTTTGAACTGCATTGAACAGCTGTTGGCCCTAAATGATACATGTTTCTGAGAAACTACAACAGTACTGTAATTCAAGCGCCCAGTGAACCCGGTGCGTACTACTACTACTACTACTACTACTACTGCTACTACTACCTATACTACTACTACTACTACTACAACTACTACCACTACTACTACTACTACTACTACTTCTGCTCCTGCTGCTGCTGCTACTACTACTACTACTACTGGTACTACTACGACTACTACAACTATATACTACTACTACTACTACTACTACTACTACTACTACTACTACTACTACTAGTATTGTTATGGCAATTCGTACTCGAAGTGGTTATGGCATCAGTCACTCAAACTCACATTCGCTTCATGCGGCGTTAATCAGTTCATCAGCCGCAGCAGACCCACTCCTAATGCTCTTGTGCACAGTAGTGGTAGTGTCAACACGGTCATGAATGAGAACGGCAGGAGCGATCACTTCTACATACGTACAGATGCATGTATATCTATGTACTCTTTCCAATTTTGATCACTAACAGCTTCTGTCTGTACGAACACAGATGTCCATACAGCAAGCCGATCAAGGTCAGGCATATTTTGGTCCCATGGTGTATGTGCAATATATGCGAAAGAGTTGGCACATATAAAAAAGCTATATAAATATATACATATATACATATATATATATATGCATATATATACATGCATACATGCATATGTACCTATGTATGTATGTATGCATGCATGCATGCATGTCATGTACGTATGGACACATACGTGCACATATATGTCTGGGGGTATATCTGTACATAACTGTTTGTACCGATACATGTGTATACACATATATGTATACAGAACGGGCCCCCGGACTCTATGTATACGTATGTGCGTAGGGCCTCCTCCCCAATCCGCCGAGCCGAGTCAAAGATATCAGCCCCGAGTGTGCTTCGGGCCGAAATCCAGGCGCCAACAAAGAAGGCGCCACCGGTGCCGCCCCCGACGACGACCGGCATGGACTGAGTGGAGGATTCGTAGTGGCCAAAAAAGCACATAAACACGACATGCTTAAACCTTTGCCTGTTCAGGATACTACCTTCACAAGTGTAGATTTGAGTGCTCCTTTGGGCCCCGAGTATCGAGCGCCCCACCCAGACTAGTTGCTGGAGCGTTTTTGTAAGGTGCGATAGGCGCAGAGAGCCCGAGAGCCCACTCCCAATTGAAGAAATCCTCAAGAATCCAAGCCTGGATATGAAACTGCAGGGTTTAGGGTTTAGGGTCCCTATGCGATCCGATCTCAACAATATTCCTTCCCCTGAAACCAGTAGAATGCAAAAATAATAGACTTGAGTCTATAATACTCGTACAAAGTATAGAGCCCTCGAAGGAGCCCTGTACTCTTTTGCTAAACCCCTACTTGAAGGCTCATGGGACTTAGTAAGTAAGTTTATAAGTAAGTTACAATTAGGATAACCCCACTTAGGGGACTTATAACCTACTTACTGAGTCCCATGATCCTCTAAGTAGCATAATTCCATAAGGAATCCTTCAAGAAGCCGATCTTCTATTCAACAATCTAGTGCGGTACTAAATGCATAAAGCTGTTATACACACCCCTTTTTGGAACTCGTTACAGCGGCTCTATATATTCCTTCAATACCACACAAAACTCCATAATGACCAGCATACGCCGTTGGTTATATATCCCTTAGCCAATGCCCTATAAAACCTTTGCGGAGCCTCTGTTGAACTAAAGAGACACCCTGCCATTCTACAAACCCCAAACCCTGGACCAATTAACAAAAGCACTGGCATTAAGACCTCAAGCTCTAAGACCTATACCTTGTAAAGAATGTGCACATGCACAAATCCTCAACCGTAAACCCTTCAACACAAGCATATTCTATGAACCTCCAGCCCGAAGCCCCCAACCCTAACTCCTTTCAAGTGTGCCAATTATGTAAACCTCAAATGCTAACCCCCCATCATACGAACCTTTGTCGAGCCCTTGCGGAACCTCTAAACAGAACGCCATTGCCACTTGAGCACCAGAACATCTAAGACCTCAGTAAGAACGCCAGGACGCTTGAAAGGAGCCGCAGTGTGTGAACCTTACTTACGCCTTTCGAATTCTGATGAACCCTCAAAGAGCCCTCATGGAACGCTCGAACAGAGCCCGGTTGCCATGATACAGGCCCTAAACCGTAAACCTTTATGTGGGTGGTTGTCAAAATTAGGGTCCCTTTTGGGGTACCCTAAAGATTAAGTGCCGTATTATATTAAGGACCCAAAAAGGGACCCTAATGGTGACAACAACCCATGTAGAATCCGGCTTATCAGCCCGAAACTCTAGAGCCTTTAAGCTAATCCCCATGGTACAAGACCCCTGAGCCCTCAACTCAGGAAAAGAAGCCCAACGTACAGACCCTCCCCCCCATTATATGAACCCTAAACCCTAAACCCCAAAAGCCCCATTATATGAATCCTAAACCTCAACCCCCATCATGTAAGTCTTAGGCTCTCTATTGAAAGGCCTCAACCCCCATTATGTAAGTCTTATGGCTCTCTATTGCCTAAGCACTGGCCTTCTTGGGCTCTCTGTGGGAATGGATCTTCGGGATCTGCGGGATCCTACGAAGCAACAACCGCGAAGTCAACGAAGAGCATCACAAGCAAGCCTTTAAACCCTAAACCCCAAACAATAGTGGTGTTTTCAAGGATGTTAAAACAAGTTAAAGCTGTGTTTTTGTTTTATGGATATCTGCAACTGGTATTCTAAGGGTTATACCTTGGCTGACGGTTTGTCTCCAGCTTAAAGAAGGGGTTTACATCAAAGTTTGGGGCTTTTCACGGCTTGGCCTTAGCATGTGTCGGGTTGTTGACGTGGTCTTTATCGGAACTTTATCGGTCAATAATATGGCTTGCTTTTTGGTTTATTGAACCTTCGAGAGTTTGCATCAACTTACAGGGTGATCCACCCTAAACCCTAAATCCTAAACCGTACATGACTCAGGGTGTGTTGGGTGTTGTGGGGTAACCTGAAGCCAGGGAATCTCGGGTCTCTGCACTACAGATAGCGAATAAGGCCGAATTTGCCGGGAGGGGTATTAAATTCGAATTTAATCCTTTTCTAAATTCGCGATCCGGCCTCATCCTTAAAATAGCTTCGAAGCATTCCTTTGGGTTTCATTATGGTCGTCAGTATATGTGATATCATTGCTGTTGAGGGGTTTCGCTTGCGTACTTATATGTGCGCGCCCTGAAACTTTAAGACTTACGCCCTGAAGCCTAAACCCGAAACCCTAAACCCTAAACCCTTACGCCCTGAAGCCGAAACCCCGAATGCTTAAACCCAAAACTCTCAAGCCCCAGACCCTACTTAGAGGATCATGGGACTTAGTAAGCAGGTTATAATTGGGGTTATAAGTCCCCTAAGTGGGCGGTTTATCCTAATTAAAACCTACTTATAACCTTGCTTACTAAGTCCCATGAGCCTTCAAGTACACCCTGAACGCCTACACCCGAATCCCGTGAAGCCTAAGCCTCTAGCTCCTGAGCCGGTCCGGGTTGTTTCCATCTACTTGAAGGCTCATGGGACTTAGTAAGTAAGGTTATAAGTAAGTTACAAGTAGGATAACCCCACTTAGGGGACTTATAACCCCAATTTAACCTACTTACTCAGTCCCATGATCCTCTAAGTAGGATCGTGATTCAGAAACCCTGGATCATAAATTAGGGTATAGCGTTGAGGGTTTAGGAAGCCCTGGGACTTTCAGTAGGGCTGTTCTTCTGAATCAGGTTCTTACATGATGTGTTTTCTATCTGGTTCTTAGTAGGGAATGGGGGAATGGATTATGGAGACTACTATTGGGGATTATATGGGGAGTACTTTCGGGATCTATTCCCCCATTCCCTACTAAGAGCCAGGCAGTTTTTCCTAGGGTTAAGCGGGCTCTTTGCAGACCTCCTGCGCGACATGCTCGAAGCTTTAAGCTCAAGCGGTTTGCGGTTCACGGTGAAGGGCTCTCGGGTTCAGGGTTTAGGGTTCTGGGGTCCTGGAGTTTAGGGTTTAGGGTTTAGGGATTGGGGTTTAGGGATTAGGGTTTAGGGTTTAGGGGCTTCAGTGTGCAGGATTTAGGGCTCATGGTCATCCTGTAATTTCTAGACGTTGCCGGATTGTATGATATGTCAGAGCTTCTGGCAGCCTCCAAACCTAACCCCGCCGACCGCAAGCCCTGCATCCAGATTCCAAGCACGACTTAGGAGGATCCTATGAAAGCCCTGAGCCGTAGGCCCTGCACCCTGAACCATATACCCTAAACCCCCAACTCCTGAACCCTAAACCCTCAAACCCGGAACCCTATACCCTAAACCAAAAACCAAAGCCGTGACTGACGTGGTCCCGGAGATGAAGAATGGCCCGTGCTCTTGCTGGTCAGACGTGAGGTCGGTTTCAGCTTTAGGCTTTGGGAGGCTCAGGGCTTACTTTGTCCTGGGTGGGTAACATTTCACATGTTCATGAGTACTTAGACCCAATATACATAAAAAAAACCAATACATACCTAATACTACTATATTATACTTACTATATTCTGTTCTACTGTAGTGTAGTATATGAGATATGCAAAATTTTCATACTATCCCAACCACGAACTAGTTTAAGGTTCTTGGAGTTCAGAGGCTAGGTCCCGGGGTTCGGGTCTCAAGCTTAGGGTGGCAGGGTTTTGGGGTTTTAAGGGTTTAAGGGTTTCGGGGGGTTTAAGGGTTTAGGGAGTCTAGGGTTCAAGGGTTTGGGGTTTAGGGCTTCAGGTTTCGGGGGTTTAGGGGTTCAAGTTTAGGGGGGGGGCGAGGGTTTAAGGGTTTAGGTTAGGGCTTCGGGTTTCGGGGGTTTAAGGGTTTTAGGGGGCTAGGGTTTAAGGGTTTAGGGTTTAAGGGTTTAGGGTTTCGGGTTTACGGTTTAGGGGTTCAGGGGCGCTAGGGTTTAAGGGTTTAGGGTTTAAGGGTTTAGGGTTTAGGGTTTCAGCCACATCTAGTGACCTTCACCCTGAATACCCATGCCCACAGCTTCCCCATGTTTCAAACTCCGTAAGTTCGTCGAAGATCTCATTTCTGATCAGAGCTGGGCGAAAAGCAATTTCGCACAGTTGCATCTCATGCACGAGATGTGCTTTAGAAGCTCGCCTCCAGAGTCAAGGGGTTGTTTCAGTTGCAGGGCCTGTGAACCCTGGTCTTGCAGACGTTGCACCTGACGCTCCACAGCTGTAAAGCCCAAATCGAGCCCTCTCGAGCCCTGAAGCCCTAAAACCTGAGAGCATCAAGCCCCAAACCTTAAACCGGAACCCCGGCAGTCCACAAGCCCAAACTCTTGAAGCATACTCCCTCAACACGGGTTCAGGAATCTGCAAGCTGCATTCCCCAAGCTCTGCACAAGAGTGCCCGGAAGCAATGGTGGAATCGAGTGCGCGCCATTTCTCGCATTCATGCTGTGTGATGCTCGCACTCGGGACTCGCACCTGACGGCGATGAGCAAAAGAGAAGGGCAAGCTTTCAGCACGATCTGGTATGGCCGAAGCCGAGAACACGAACCCCCAACCAACGAATCATAAGCACTTGCAAAAATCTGCAAGTGCCCACAGAAATGTCGCACTCGTGCTACCCGACTCGGAAGTTGTGCCCTGCAGCTATGCAACACTTAGAGGATCATGGGACTTAGTAAGTAGGTTATAATGGGGGTTATAAGTCCCCTAAGTGGGGTTATCGTAATTATACCCTACTTATAACCTTACTTACTAAGTTCCATGAGCCTTCAAGCAGTCCAGGGCATCTCCAGAGGAGGCTGAGGCACTCCGCCATGGTCCCTGTCTTGATATTGTACATGATGTTGCACCGCACTGAGCGCTTGACTCGTAGCCCAAGATCTAGAAACCCAACACCGGTACACAACCCTACAGAGCCTGATGCAATCTCTTTCGACAAATCCGGGTATCCCCGCCATAGCAACCCATGAAATGCATCCCTAAAGCCTTCTACAAGCCCTGGTCGAACCCATATGGGTGGTTGTCAAAATTATGGTCCCCTTTTGGGTCCTTATTATAATACGCCACCTATTATTTATGGTACCCCAAAAGGGAACCATAGTTTTGACAACTACCCGTATGGAACCCATTAGAAGAATTCTCAAAGGGAGCCAGGGCCTTGGAGCCATGCTGGAAGCGTGCTCCGGAGGAGAATACTCCAGCGGCTGAGGCCCAATATTTTGAGGGTTTTGGAGTGTGGGGCTTTGGGGTGTCTGTAGGGTCGGAATACTTGGCAGTACTATGACAGTTATGGGTTACCTACTTATTTTTTTTGACAACTGGTTTCGGGGTGACTGGACATTAATGGCAATAGTACACCCTTGTTGTGCCTAATTCCTATACTGGAAGACCTAACAAAGCAGGCGACGGTATGGCCAAACCCTAAGCTTGATACGCAAGCCGTTCCTCATTGAACTGCAGAAAGTTCGGCGCTTCAGGGGTTGAGGGTTTAGGGGTTTAGGGTTTTAGGGTTTTAGGGTTTGGGGGCTTTAGGGTTTAGGGTTAGGGCTTTAGGGTTTGGGCTTTAGGGCTTGTAGGTTTTAGTGTTGAGGGTTTCAGGGTTCGGGGTTCCGGGTTTTGGAGCTTTGGGTGTTAGGCTTTGGCGCTCCAGCGGCCGCCGCTTTGGTTTTTCTGAAGCCTTGGGGGTTTGACTGTTGAAGGACAATATCCTGCATTACCCATTACATATAGGGAATATACCATAGTTCCCATAGTCTAGAGTCCTTGGGGTCATGCAAGATTTTGTCCATCAGCGGCGGTTAGGATCCCTTCTTAGGAGCCCGAAAGAACGCGCCAGCCTTCAGAAAGGGACTTGAATGTACAGGATTTAATGTAGAGGCCTTAATAAATTAGAATAGGGTTTGGGGGATGTATACTATACTATGGTAACAATGAGGAGCCCCCAAAAACCCATTCTAGCTATTCAGGCCCCTACATTACCCCCTAAGCATCAACCTTAGGCTCGATAAGGCCACCGGAAGCCTAAGGCAAGAGGCTTCCCAAAGCTGGCTTTTGTGCCATCACGGAAACGCCGCAGTCCCTTCTTCCTGGTTTAGGGTTTAGGGGTTTAGAGTTTAGCGGCTTAATGGGAAGAGTTTCTAGGGCTTACATCGCTTATATAGCGTAAGCAGGGTTTATGTGGGGTGTTTGGGTAGTTTACGGTTAGACCGCTAGATGGGGATACTAACCAGGGGTTGGTTCGGCAAGAGATTTCTTGTGCTTTCCTGCTATTTGCTTAAGAACCCCCAAAAATAAAAAATGTATTCCTTATAGGGATAATATAGGGGTTATCATTTTTTTTTTATTTTTTGGGGGCTTCTTAAGCAAATAGTAGTTTCATGATCCTTAAGCCCTGTGTGTGTGTATCTGCTAAAAACCCAGACAGGCTTGACTCTTTGCAGGGTCCCACGTCAGGGTTCCATACTCAATAGAGGTGCAGCAACAGCAATGGATGACCTCAGACAGCATCATTGTTCCCCGTCTCAGTGTTGATCACGGTCATCGAAGACACGGTGTGAGGGTGTTTCGTGTTTAGTCAGCAGGGCTCTACATGAAGCCTTGCAATACATCCAAGAGGCTTGAGGCGCAAAGCAAGCCCCAATCCCACATACTTCAAAAATCTAAACCCTGAGCCCTTTGACCACAACCCTTCACCCTCAAACCTAATTCCTGACCCTAAACCCTCAAACCCTCAGGACAGAGATCAAGCGTGCTTGACTTTGGCCGCTGAGACTGTCGACAGGACACTGGCCCGGGCTAGACTTAAAGTCACCTGGTCGCGATCAGGATACGACACTCTCGACAGGTTGAAAAGCCTGTTTCCGGAGTCTCTTCTGCTCCTGGACCATACGTGTGGGGACTTGGAACAGTTTGCGGATGCTCGGGAAGACAAGCTGAGGCCAGCACTCATGTGCAACCCCAAATGCCCGTCGGTTTAGGGTTTAGGGTTTCGCGATTATCTTGCCTTTGGTTAGTCGGGAATGGAAGAATGGTAGTAATAGTAGTTATACTTGTACCCCATTCCTCCATTCCCATCTAACCAAAGGTAAGTTATTTCAGCAACTTCCATGGTGAGGCTGCGATGCCCTGGATGGTACCTCACGGTTCGGACGACGACCCGCTTTTCCATCGGAGTATAGCTCCAATAGTAGGGGTATACGGTTTAAGGTGTAGGGTTTAGGGTTTAGGGTGCCCTCCACATGGGGCCAAGTTGCAGGCCGATCCAGAGCGTCCCTGTGGCAGTCGCTCCGGGCCAGCGCGTGCTCGTCTACGTTGCCTCCCACAAGATGGTCATCACCCTAAACCCTAAACCCCAACCCCATCCAGTAGCAGCTTTTGACAGAAGTGGCCGTAGTCGTGGTTGGATAACGGTCTTGGTGTGCTCGGCGACCCAATAGGATGGGCTTAATTTTGGGGCCAAGTGCATAACCTTCCACCATCTGACTCAGATAACATATGTTCAGCGACCAAGATAAGAGAGTTCATCACGGACGCCTCAGCCCTACACCGATGGCTTCCAAACATCGCCGCCAGGCAGAATGAGCGGCGAGGAGTTGAAAGAGGCCGAAGGGGTCGGACTCGAAAGCAAGCCTGTCCAAGCCGACAAAAAAGCCTCAGCCACGAGCCCAGAACTTCCTGAAGCCATCCTGACGGTAGGATTCCGGGAATGGGATTTCGGGCTCCGGTGGCACCTAACAGGGGAAGAATCTGAATCCTCTAGTAATGGCGGCATATTACACATGGAAGACTTGCACTCGATGTATCGACGTTTAGGGGTTCAGGTTCAGGGAGTTTCGGGCTCAATGGAGCCTTCGTGATGGGATGCAAACTACCCAGGCCCTAAACCCGTTGAAGCAACACCACAAGATTCTGATGCTGTAAAACTCTACAGAGCCCCCATCAACACAGACTTGGGTGCCGGGACTTGGACGAGTTAGGACAGCCCTGCACTGTAAACGCAACACCCGCGCCGTAGACCGTCAGCCCAAACCCCGGGCAGCCAGTGGCCTACTCGTTCTGCGGTTTTTGCGGGGTACACATAGATGGGCAACCCAAAACTGCAGGTTTTCTGTTGGTATGACTTACAGGTGAATCCGTGATCTTCAGATCTACAACCTTAAGTGGACCTTAAGTGTAAGGATCAGGGTTCTTGGTACAAGCATGGTGACCGAGAAGATGAGTGGATTTTTTCAGCCGTTGAGCATTTGCACATCTTCATGAATCGCACTTGCAGGGTTTGGGATTCGCGCGCGTTACTTAGAGGATCATGGGACTTAGTAAGTAGGTTTTAATTGGGGTTATAAGTCCCCTAAGTGGGGTTATCCTAATTATAACCTACTTATATCCTTACTTACTAAGTCCCACGATCCTTTAAGTACAGGTCTGAAGACTAAGTAGTCTCAGAAAGTAGTAGCGGTATCCCCACAGCACAAAAACTGTATCTCCCCCCGACAAAAGAAGTCGTAACTACTCCACTTATACCCAGAGATCCCAATACCCCGTAATTAAGGAATATACCTGGCATCATAATATTAGGGCCTCTATAATGTAAGGTATATTCCTTAATTAAGGGGTATTGGGATCTCTGGGTAGCCATGCTGGGTGGAGCGCTGAGGCGCTCCGGGAGATGACAAGCTTCCGGTTTAGGGTTTAGGGTTTAGGGCTTACTTGAAGGCTCATGGGACTTAGTAAGTAAGGTGAGCTCCTTCAAGGGATCTATAGGGTTCCTTAAAGGGATCTATAGGGTTTAGGGTTAAGGGTTTACTTGAAGGCTCATGGGACTTAGTAAGTAAGGTTTTAAGTAGGTCATAATTAGGATAACCCCACTTAGGGGACTCATAACCCCAGTTATAACCTACTTACTAAGTCCCATGATCCTCTAAGTAGGGTTAAACAGGCTTGGTACCCCTGTGCGGCCACGAGCGGAAGAAGTGCTTGGCTGCAGGCCAAGGCGCCGCAGTTTTTGCGAAGTCCTTCGTCCAGTCTGATGGGCGAACTCACGACAGATCTGGACAATGATCCAGACGTTTCCTGACCAGCAGCAGTGCAGCAGCTTCAAACGTTTCACAGGCGGCTTGGCTGGGCAAGCAGGCTGAAGGCGTCTTGGCCTCGTCATGAGAATCTCAGCCTCCTCACTGAGAAGGGGCCTCTGGAATTCTCTGAGTCGCCGAGGACGCAAGTTGTCCTTTATCCGCAACACAAAGCATGGCGAGCTTGGCCGTTACGGCCTTACACTCTGAGTAGTTTGGATGCACCTTAACCTACCAAAACCTAGATTTTTGTAGGTTGGTTAAGGTAGGGTTTAGGGTGGATGTCTCCGCATAAGCCCGGGCTTCCTGAACCCCGTAAGACCCTGTGTCCCCCTAAACAACCGCACATAGCACATAGCATCCTAGAAGACCCACCCTAAACCGTAAACGTTCAAGTCTAAACCCTAGCTTGGCCCCCATAAATTCCATGTTAGGGTCTTTTTTCAAGAGCCCACCAACAAGTAGGTGTTGGCAGGTTAAGGGAAACCCTACTGTACCCGCGAGGTTGACCTCGATACTTTCTTCCGGCCGCGGACAGAAGCCGAGAAGGCCCAGGCACCCCGGCTGGTTCAGGATGTCTGGTTTCGGGGTTTCGGGTTGGGAGTTTTTCGGGCCGGGTTTGTATCGTCTTGGGGTTTAGCGTTTGGGATTGAGGGTTCAGGTTGCTCGGGGCACGGGGCTGCTGCCGCCACCCGCCGCCACAGCGGCCGCGACAACGAGCTCGACCGCAACTACGGCCATGCTACCACTGCCACTCCGACAGCCCTGCCGACGACGGCGATACTGCCACCACTACCACCCCTTCCTACCATGTGGGCTTCTTTATCCGGGAGCCCATTTTGTCAAGCTCACATGTCAGGGCCAGTTCGGTCTTCTGTTGTGGATATTTTCTGGGATTTGGCCACATGTATCAGCAACCAGAACGACGTCCATGGGTCTGTACTCTTATACCTTCCTGGCGGCAAGCTTCCATGCTTAAACTCCTCAGCCACGGACAGCGTTCCCTAAGCCCTAAACCCCGTGCAAAGCGTCATAGATGGCCAGCCGCAAGCTCGAGGACCACATCCGCCAATCCAGAGACCTTACTTAGAGGATCATGGGACTTAGTAAGTAGGTTATAATTGGGGTTATAAGTCCCCTAACTGGGGCTATCCTAATTATAACCTACTTATAACCTTACTTACTAAGTCCCATGAGCCTTCAAGTAGTCGAAGGCTTGTAGCAAGGGCCCTCACGCCTCACACGGCCTCATACTTTGATACTTGGGGCTTCGGGTTCTCTATTGGATGCAGCGTGGCATGAACGCACAAGTGGAAGCGTAGCCCGGCTGTACATCAGTCGATCTATCTCTCCCTCTCTCTCTCTCTCTCTCCCTCCCTCTCTCTCACATATGTACATGTATATATATATATATATGTATGTTTATGCAGATATGTAGAAGTATATGTATGCGTAAGTGGGGTTACAAGTACAATAGCTACCAGTTCAAGCCCATCGAAACCCTAAACCCCAAACCCTAATCTAAACACTAAACCCTCGGTCCTCAAACCCCAAACCTAAATCCAAGCCCCCTGCGCCGACGCGCCAGCCAAAATTACTTTGCTTTCTGCAATGTACAGTCGGGAGCGCATGGCAGCCTTTAAAAAATATCCAAGCCCCCAAAACCTCCATCGCCAGGCAGCTGAGACGGTGGAGTCGGAGGCAGAAAAGAGGACTGGCGAGCCCTTTGTTGCAGAGTTTTGGAATTAGATTTGAGGGTTGGGAGTTTAGGGTCACTTAGGGTTTAGGGTTGAGGGTCTTGGGTTTAGGTTTGAGGGATTGAGGTTTAGGGTTTAGAGCTTAGGGTTAGGAGCTTTCAGGTCTCGGTTCGAGCGATTTCCAATGTAGGGTTTCTATGTTTAGGTTTTTCTGTAGTTGTTTCAAACATGGACTTCGTTGATAGGGGTTCTAGTGCTTAAAGTTGATATCAAGGTTGCAATTTAACGGGCACTTAGGAACCTGGGTTCCAGGGTGAGACATTTGGACTTACGGGCTTGGGGCTCAGGGATTGAGTTGTTGGACTTTGGGGGTTGTTGGAGTCATTTTCCGGCGGGTGTGGGTGCGTGGGCGGGTGGATGTGCTTTGGGTTCGGCTTTTCCCCCTGATGGTTCAGGTGTCTGCTGCTCACGGGCCTTGAGCAAAACATAAACCCCAACAGCCCTAAAGCCGTAATCGCTTTCACGCCTTTACGAAGGCCCTTCCTTGGCCATCACGGTGCCAGTCTTGAGTCCGTTTACAGCATCGCTTCAGGGTTTGGGTGTGGGCATGTACCCAAATAGTATTTTCTTTGGGCTCAATGTACTAATATAGGGACTACATTAAGGCCCAAGTATGTACTATTTGGGTACATGGACCCTTAGGGGAATCTTGTTGGGGATAGTACAAACCCGCAGAAGCGCCACACGTGAGCCTTCAAACGCCAGAGTTGCTGGATGATGGCTGCAGAGTTATTCGTCATTTGGTTTCCAACTGGCGGTTATATACGCATAAGTAAGATGGAAACTCGGATTAGCAACGAGAACAGGCGAGCTCTGTGTTATGCTTTTCAACATCCAAGTTTTCAAACGCTTGTGAGTTCAGTTTTCATCACCTGCTTTTTGAACAGCAAACCTGTCAAGCATCAACCTTTGGAGCATCGTACTACCAAGTTAAGACTAATGATTATCTCCACCCTACACCCCAACACCACAACAACAAACAACAACAGCACTGTTAGTACTAGTATTCGTATTAGTATTCGTATTATTAGTATCAATACTAGACTTAGCATTAGCATCAGTACTACTAATCCCTCAACCCCAAAGCGCACCTTGGATTCCGTGCATCGCGGGCATTTCAAGCCCCTTCCTCGCGGGAGGAGGAAAGCTCTGGAGGCCTTCACTGGGTTCTTCTTAAGGAAGTTAACTTAAGTTACCATAATAGGGATCTAAAAGGGTTCCTTTAAGGGATCCATACGGGTTCATGTACGGGTTTAAGGTTTAAGTTGCCAATTTATAGGGGTCTATAGTATACCATATGATTTCCTTATTATGAAAGCTTAATTTAACCCTTTAACAAGAACCCAGTTGAGCTTAGCTTCCGCTAGGGTGATCCGCTTAGGGCTCTGCTTGAGGGTTCTATGACAGTTCCTACAAGGGTTCCTTCATAATTACATAGCGTCTAGGGATCTTTGGGGTTCCTGTCACTGTTGGGGTTCTTCCTTTGAGGGTTTCTGTCAGGTCTTGTAGGAAGCATAGCTAGTATGTTTTTCGGTCTCCTGAAGAGCTGAGGACGGCTCGTGTAATTACATTGTGCGAGGCGTGGAGCGAGGATTTATCTGTTTTTTTGCTCGGTCTTTGCAAGATCCTGAGCTCTAATACCATGTGCTTCTTTCCAGCCTTCTCGCACTTTACGCCCAAATCTTTCGCAGCGGTATAGTTCTAAAATGGTGGCTTCAAGAATTACACATGCTCTTTTGCGGGCCCCCTGTAAAAAAGTATAGCAGTAAATGTCCCAAAACCCTGTTCTAATTATCATGGCTCCTGTATTACCTCGTAAACTCCGCAGCCGCGAATCCTCAACGACAAGCCAAGCAGTAAATGGGAGTTTCCGAAAATTAGGGTATCGTATTTTGGGGTCCTTATAATAAGGATCCTACTATTTAGGGTACTCTTTTAGGGCCCCCTATTTTCGGAAACTCCCACATGCTGCTAGTAACAGTATCTTAAATTATACAGCCCTATAAGCACCGTCCAAAAAACTTGATCACAGCAGTTTTATGGACACCCTAAATCTTACAACTTAAATCCCTGAACCCCTAAATGCCCAAAAGCCTAAAGGCCTTAACGCCCAAAAGCCTAAAACCCAAAGCCCAAAGCCCCCTTCAAAAGCCGAAAGGCCTCTGGCTGCCGACCTCTCTCGTCGCCCGGCCTCTCTTCCTCAGAGCTTGCCTCACGGCTGGTCGGGGACCCAGTCCCAAAGCCAAACTTGAAAGCCGAAACTTAGACTAAACTATGCCAAAATATATAAGCCGAATAGGATTTGCATTCTATCGGATCACCATCAGGCTGCAGAAAATCAGCAAACGTGCGCAAATCATAGCCCGTAATCCCCGCGAGCGAGGTTCGGGGTTTAGGGGTTCCAGGGTTTGGTGGTCGAGGGCCTACTTAGAGGATCATGGGACTTAGTAAGTAGGTTATAATTGGGTTATAAGTCCCCTAAGTGGGGTTATCCTAATTAGAACCTAATTATAACCTTACTTACTAAGTCCTATGAGCCTTCAAGTAGTGCCTAAACCCTAGACCCTAAGGGCGCTTGGGGCCTCAGGGTTTCGTGCTTTGTCGTTCAGGCCGATACTTAGGGGTACTTAGAACTAGTTTCTAATCTTTGGTTACTACAATCCCTAAGAAATCGCTAAAATTGTAATTCTTGCTAGGGTTCTAAGTTCAGCATAGGATATACGTTGAGGGTTCGATGAGGCTTCTTATGAGGGTTCTCAAACAAAGTGCTTTTATGAGGATTCGAGGGTTCAGGATTCTAGGAAGTGCGCAAGAGTTCTGTGCCCCCCCCACACAACGCGAAACATTTTTCCAAGATATCCGCAAAGCCTGGCCCACCACCCCCGGAAAATCCCAAGAACCGTTCTTAAAGGATCATGGGACTTAATAATTACGGTTATTATTAAGGTAACTATACTTAGAACCCCAAGTAAGGTATTTATAACCATACTTACTAAGTCCCATGATCCTCCAAGTACAGCTTTGCAGTTTGGCGTTTACGGCTTAGGGCTTAGGGTCTGTAAAGCCTTCAACCTCGGCCCCAAGCCGGAGCCGAACTGAGGAGGTGCTGCAGGCTCCGGCGACAGGGTGTTTCTGGGTTCTTGCGAAGGAACTTAGTTTAAGTTGCCTTGATAGGGATCTAGAAAACCCTAAACCCTAAACCCTAAACCTTAAACCCTAAACCCTAAACCCTAAACCCTAAATATTGTGGTTTCCTTATTGTGGTAACTTAAGCTAAATCCCTTTGCAAGAACCCAGGTCTTTTTGAGGAGGTCGTTGGGTTCACGGGCGCCGGCTCCAAAACAAACACGCCAAGCCCCGAACCCTGACCTTTCGAATTCTTAAACCGAATCCCAGAGCCCTAACTTCTAAACCCCAAACTCCCACAGTCCTAGAGCCTAAGCTATCTTGGGCATCTCTGGCAGAGCCGAAGGCCTAAAACACTCAGCTTGGCACTTAGACCTCCGGCGTGTGGTTTTGCAGTCCTGAGGACTGTGGGGTTTCCTATGTGTGGGGGGGTTTGGGTTTAGGGGTTTAGGGTTTAGGGGTGTAGGGTTTAGGGTTTAGGGTTTAGGGTTTAGGGGTTTAGGGTTTAGGGTTTAGGGGTTAGGGTTTAGGGGTTTAGGGTTTAGGGTTTAGGGGTTTAGGGTTTAGGGTTTAGGGGTTTAGGGTTTAGGGACTTAGGGTTTAGGGGTTTAGGGTTTAGGGGTTTAGGGTTCAGGGGTTTAGGGTTTAGGGGTTTAGGGTTTAGGGGTTTAGAGTTTTGGGCTTCTGGCTTTGCGGTTTAGTATGGTTCAGTATATGGGCTAGAAGGCTTCGAATCGGGAGGTTGTTGGTACGGTACATTGGACTATGACTATACTTATACTTATAATCGGATCCCAAAAGAATTGTAATATAGTTATTCAGGCTTGTATATGAGGGTTGATGTGGTTTGTCTTATTGTTGGTACGAAGTGATCAGAGGATTATCGGGAGTGTGGACTTTCGGTGCTGTGAACTTTGCCAAGCGGGTTCTGTTTGCATTACTGTTATGGCCCACTGTACAGTCACGAACACCCCCCCTCTTCCGCCATAACCTGCACACCTATTAGCGAAGATAGATGGGATTGATGCTGCTTGCTGTACCGCTGTTTGCCTGCTGCCGCCTACTACTCTGCCTGCTGGTGCTACCAGCACTGGTACGAATGCCAAAAGCAACAACGACTACGGCTTACTGCAGCGACAACAGCCATTGTGACGACGACTGCGAGCGCGCTGACGCACAAAGCACCCCAAAAGCAATACCGTCATCGTAACCCGGCCTGTATCCTTATAGTAACCCTTTTGTGTTAAAGCTGCTATACCGCAGAGCAGCTTGAAATCCGGCCAGGCAGAGCGGCTTGAGATGTCAGCGCTACTGGCACGCAGTGACCGGCCTGCAGTGAAGGTGTGCCCCTGCCAGAATCCAGTCCAGTGCAAGGGTTTCACGTATGCCTGCGCTAGGGCTTTCGGGCTGACAGATGCCCGTCTGGCCTTGAAGTTGGGGACCGTGATGCATTGTCAGGGTGGGTCGGATTTCTCAATGGCCATATGGCTGGTTGTCAAAATTAGGGTCCCTTTTTGGGTCCTTAATATAATACGGCACCTATTATTTAGGGTACCCTAAAAGGGGCCACAATTTTGACAACCACCCATATACTTCTACTTCCAAAAACCTTCGCGGTGCGGGAGCAGGATGATGCAGAGATAAGAAGACCCTGCTCCAGGCAAGATCGCTACTTGTCAATGATTCCCTACATGGCAAAGCATCGAACCCTGAAAGCCTAAACCCAAAGCCTTTGTCCCAACATCTTGAACCTTAACTCCCTTATCCTATTCGATGGCTGAGTCTCGGAGTCTCAAATAGCAGCCTAACTACCAAGATTGTTGCGCAGGTTTCCTTATCTCCATAGCCCAAACACCTTATTGTAACCATGAAGGCCTCAATATTGTCTAGCTATTCTTCGCCATAGCTCAGATGGGACGGCTTGCAGCGTTGACTCAATCTAGGGCCTAAATGGCCCAAAGAATTTGTAAGTCACTACTGCCCCTTACAGCTCATTTGTACAGAGACTTCCAGGGAACCCTAGTCCAATACGTCAGTCTTCTACATCTTAAGCTCTACCTAAGTGTTTAGGGTTTACGGGCTGTTCGGTACACAGGATTGCAAGGCACGCAGTGTTTCAAGGGCTTCTGTTCACAGGGGGCTTCCCGGAATACAGAGGTGAGGTGAGCTTATCCGCCCTTTAGAGTTTGAGAACCGAGGGGCTGGTATCTTTAGCAATTTGTGGGTTTAACGATGTAAATGCTTGCCGTAATCAAAACGGTCATGGGGCTGGTTGACCATCTGCCTTCTTCGCTGAACTTCTGCCAGCTGCTGGCCTCTTGTTGGATCTGGCTCAGCTTCCGTGAAATAGGGCCCCTCGCAGAAGTGCTGCAAGCATTGGCCTTGGATTTTAATCTCGTAGGGGTGGCCAGATCCATGCGCAGGTCCCGAGGGAACTGGCAAGTTGTGGAATCCTGATATGGTCAGGGTGGGCCATACTTGACACCGAAGAACCACACCCTTATCGCTCAACTCCACACTCCACGTCGCAAATCCTGAAGCCCACCTAAAAATAGAAATTCTGCATCAACATGCACACCAAACGCGACCGCTTGTCGTTTTCGACCGCCTAAGCCGATAGAGAGATTCCAGAGCAAAGACGCCCGAGACACGAAACCCTACACGCGTGATCTCAACCCCAAAATCCATGCTGTCTACCATAGGTCCCAAGTCCAAGAGTTTAACTCTAAGCCCTCTAAGCTCTATTGAAGCCCCATACTCACGACTCACGACCCTAAACCCTAAACCCTAAAGCCCTAAGCCCTTAAACTCGACACTGATCTTCGTGACTTCGAGTGCATCGCCATGGACGGAGACAAACCCGAGTCTTCGTCGTCCTCGGACGGATCTTCATCATCCTCCTCCTCCGAGGCCAAGCTTGCTTCAAGTTAGCGGCCATGATACGGCTACAGGCAGCGTCCGGTGAGAACGAGGTTCATATAGAATACAAGACAGCGATCATGTAGCCTACCCACATAGATGGCATACATTGAAGTTATGAATCCTGATACGCCCATGCCAAATTCCGCAAAATCCTAATCCCATGTCACGGCGTGGCGGAGGAGTCTGGTTCCAGCGATTCAGAAGAGGCCAGCAGCTCAAGGGAGAGTCTGACACACCAAGTCCTTTCCGGATGTGTCTATGGGACACATGCAGCTTGTGATAAAGTAAAAGCCAGAAAGTTGGAATATGATTATTCTAAACCCTTTATGGTAAATTATAAGGTATCCTACCCTGAAACCATATTCCAACTTTCTGGAGTTCCCTTTAATGTCTCGTGATAACCGCCTGGCCAGCCCGGGGCCCCCGGCCCGATGATATCAGCAAAAACGCTAAATTAGCTTCATGAAGCCGTTTCAAGCCAAGTCTCCACACGAGTTGCATTTAAAGCCAAGCCTATGAACATACGTACGTCATCATACATCTGAAAAGCAGACTGCAAGAAGCCTTCTAAGCCAGAAGCCTTGTGTGGTAACCCTAAACTATTCACCTTTTACCCAGACATTCTTGCGGACGCCCAGGCCAATGGCAAGAAGACGTGTAGTGCCTGACTGAGCTTGACTTCAGGTGTTCGAAAAGTAGAATAGGTGTAGGATTCCTTTAAGGGCTCCTGCAAGGGTTGATCTCGAGTTCACCTAGGGGTTTTATCAGGGTTACTAGAAGGGTTCTAGAACAGGGTTTAGGGATCAGGGGCAGACTTGAGGATTTACGGTGGCAGGCTATGGATTTAAGATTCGAGGTTCAGGGCTTTGGGTCAACAACGTATGTGATGTCGGGCGTAGTCCTTAACCCGTAATCCGCAAATGTCTCCGGGATGATGGAAGCCGAGCAAAAGTGCGGCATCAAGGAGTCCCAGAGAAACTGTTGTGGGAATGTCTTCGCGGAATGTATTCCATGACATTCGATCTTACGCGTCGAAGGCACAGGTTTACTACTGGCTAGCACATGCCGAAGGAGGCTTTTTGCCGTGCCGTATGATTCTCGGTGACGGGGCATTTTGCAGTGTTGCATATTGCTGGAGTCGTCGTTGTCTTTGTGTTTACAGGCTCGGGTTCCTTAAAAGGTAGGTCTTGTCGGCTACATGTAAGGACTAAGGAATCCCGAAAACAATCCTCACAGACAGTGCAAGAACCTGTACG
Organism: Symbiodinium sp. CCMP2592; assembly: GCA_905221615.1. Lineage (NCBI taxonomy): Eukaryota > Dinophyceae > Suessiales > Symbiodiniaceae > Symbiodinium > Symbiodinium sp. CCMP2592. The sequence goes on along the minus strand of CAJNDT010005911.1, from coordinate 420,818 downwards.
GCACCTTACATACACCCATGATGCAAAACAAGCCCTACACCCTGAACTCTAATTCCTAAATCCTAAAGCCTAAATTCTGAACCCGGAACCCTAAACCCTAAGTCTAAATCTTAAACCCGAAGCCCTAAACCCCAAATCTTGAACCACCCTAAATCGCAAACCCGAACCCTAAACCCTAAATCTTAAACCCGAAACCCTAAACCTTAAACCACCTTAATTAAATCGCAAACCCGAACCCTAAACCCCAAATCTTAAACCCTAAACCCTAAAGTTCGAACCCTAAACCCTAAGCCCTAAATCTCAAACCCTAAACCCTAAATTTCAAAGCCTAAACCCTACATCTCAAACCCTAAACCCTAAATCTCAAACTGCACCCAAAAACCTCTTCGCCCGTCTGCCAAGGCGACGAAGCCGCCTCGGACCCTCCGAGCTCCGATGACGAGGGCCCTTCGGGGGGTCTTCGGTCGTTTGGGGTTTAGGGCTTATAGGGTTTAGGGTTTAGGGGTTTAGGGTTAGGGGTTTATCTCGAGTTTAGGATGTAGGAGGTTTCTATAGTGTTTTGGCTTCAGGATTTGGGGTTTGGGACTTTTTGGGGCTTATGGGTTTAAAGGTTTTGGGCCTGTGATTTAGACTCTATGACTTCAAGGGTTTATAGGGCCCAGGATTCAGGACTAGTAGGTTTTATATAGTTTGCAGTGTTTTGGGGATAGGATTTGGAGTTCAGGGTTTGGGGTAGGTGGTTTAGGCTGTAGGACTTTATAGGGCTTGAAGGGCCTAGGGTAGGTTTTAATGCTTCGCAAGGTGTCTATCTTTTGAGGTATGTAGGGCTTAAGGATCATAGGGCTTGAAGCTTCAGGAGTGATGTTGTAGCTTTGATCTGAGGCTCTTTTGGATCTCCCTTTGCACCGACTTCTTGTCTGAACAACCAATGAACGTGTACACAGGCATAGTCGGACTAAGTTTGTTCTATATGTGGACACATACTTGAGGGATTGGGGTTTGGTGAATAAAGGAAGCTTTGCTTCTGAACCCTTCCCAAACTTAAACCCTGGGCGACTTCCGTAGCAGACTCTGCAGTCGGACAAAGGCCCTTAGGACAAAAAACCCTGAACCCCAAACCTTATAGGGGTACTTAGAAATAATTTTTATATTTTGGTTATTATAATCCTTAAGAAACAGCTAAAATTATAATTTTTGCTAGGGTTCTAAGTTCAGTATAGAAACCTGAACCCTCATTGCAGGTGCCCAGCGCTCTGCGGCCCTCTCGTGCCCGCCGGTCGCCACGAAGTCGGGGACCCGGAGCCTCAACGTCACGAGTCATCAGGGTTTTCATAAGGGTTTGGGTTTAGGGTTTAGGGTTTAGGGTTGTAGTCTTGAGCAGGAGAATAGGGTGAAAAAGGGTTTTTGATCAGGGTCTATTGGGTTTTTAGAAGGGCTTGTGTCAGGGTTTCATGGGTTTCCTATGTGTTTCAAGAAGTCTATATGGGGTGGTTGTAGGGGTTTTACGTAGGAGCCATCCACGCAGGGACCCTGACAATGACCCTGCTGGGAAGTGCATCCCAGCTGGGAAAAGCATCCATGGCCCACCCCTGAAACGTTTATGTGCGGAGTGCTTCTCGTTTGGGAGACCATCCTTGCCACCACCTCAAATAACTTAACGTCCCTGTTCAGTCTGCATCCATTTTGGGATAACATGCCCATCCGCACCCTTCAAACCGTCCACAGTCGCCTCATTTGAGAAAGCTTCCATGCCAGCAGGCTCAAACTCGCCGAAACTCGTACAGATGTCTGCTGCCAGTTGCTGCGCCCGCGTCTCCTGATGAACGCAGCCTCGCACTAGTATCTTACCAGACGGCTACTAAACCCCAAACCGATTAGCACTGTTCAGGCCTGGAAGCTCCTCAGATTGGTTTTTTTGTTTTTTTTTGTTTTTCTGTGGTCTCCTGACACTGCATCTCGGAAGGCTTTTCCCGAAATGTCCACCCCAACTAAATTTTGTTTTCGAAGCAAGAGGCTCCGACACTCTGTTTCACCAAGGAATATTCGTGAGGTTACATTGTAGGGACGTAAGTCCAAGACCCTAAACCCGAATAATAAGGGGTCGGACTAATTACCAAGACTGTTCTTGGCGCTCCGTATATTTGTAATATTATAAATACTACACCCCGAAACCCTATTGTAATTGTTAAGGCCCCTGTAATTGAGGCTTCTTCCTTTACTCCTGATATTTACAGTAGAATACACCCAAAACCCTATCAAAATTGTTAAGGTCCCTTTGTTAGGGATTCTTCTTATGACATAGAGGTGTTGGAGTCTCCGAGTGTAAACCACCTGCCGAGGCCTCCGGAACACCAGGCCCCTCCTGCCGAGCCGGAGAGGCGCCGGGGAGCTGGGAGTTTCCGAAAAGAGGGGACCCTGATGTAGTACCCTAAATAGTACGATCCTTATCATAAGGACCCCCAAATAAGGTACCCCTAATTTTCGGAAACTGCCAGCTTGATTTTCTTAGAATAGGCGGGAGTTTCCGAAAGCAGGGACTCTAATATGGTACCCGAAACAATAGGATCCCAAAATAAGGTACCACCCCTAATTTTCGGAAACTCCCAGGTAGGGTGTAGGCTTAAGGGTTTAGGGGAATTTCATTTTTTTTTATCTTTTTGGGCTTCCGCTCCGTTGTCAAGAGTGTCCCAAGACTTTGCAAGAACCTTCGGTACCTGCTGGGAGGATGACGTCATGCAGTATGCAGTAGTACAGTATGTTCACTGCTCTGATGGGATATTCATTCGCAGGCCACATACTTCAACCGTGGCACGCAGCATCGCGCAGCACTCTAAACCTCAACACGACTTGGAGCAGGGAGACCATGATCCTAAACCTAAACCCTACCCAAAGGCCCCATAGTAGTTCCTTTTTGGGATTACCTTATAGGATTCTATATATGAACCCCAAAAAGGAACTGCTTTGGTGCATCTGGGTAAAGACTAATCCCTAAACCCTAAACCCTAAACCCCTAAACCATAAACCCTCAACCCCTAAACCCTAAACCGTAAGCGCTAAAGCCATGAACCCGAGACCGGAAGCTCCATGTGCCAAAGGCCACACCCTCAGATGACAAAGCCCAGGACCCTACTTAAAGGCCCAGGGGACTTAGTAAGGGTTCTTAAAGGGTTCCTTAAAGGGATCTATGGGGTTTAGGGTCTACTTGGAGGGGCAGGGGACTTAGTAAGTAGGTTTTAAGTAGTGTTATTATAATTGGGGTAACTCCATTTAAGGTACTTATAACCCTACTTATAACCTACTTACTGGGTCCCCTGGTCCTCCAAGTACTCTAGGGGCTTGAATGATTACCTCTACTATTGTGGGGCTTCCTTTAAAGGGTTGCTTAAAGGAGGGTCTACAAGGGGTCTACAGTAGGGTTCTACCGTAGGGGCCTTAATAATTTGCAATACCATTACACTTATAGTAGAGTGGGCCCCAATACCAAGGCGCCGATATTACACAGCCAAGCTGGCTGCTTCCCATGATCTGTGGCAGGCTCCTGACAATGCAACATATACACAATTACTATCAGTGCCAGATTTTGGTTTATAATACAGACCTCCGGCGTCGTCGCCTTGTCCACTATGTGGACAAGTTGAACGGGTGTCCCGCAGAAGACGTGGGCAAACCAAGCGACACGGATCAGAACAGTTTGGAATCAACGTCGCAAGAACTTAACATCAAAACCCTATCAAGCCTCACAGCACCCTTTAAAACCTGTAAAACCCTCAATCATAAGTGGAACCGCAGGCCCAAGAAGAAGCTGAAGCGCCACCGCGAGGCGTTGCCCGAGTTTGAGCTCCCTGGCGTAACGATCCTATAAAGGTTTCCTTGAAGGTTTTCTATACGGGCTTCATGAGGGGTCTGTAGAACCATCCTCCCGCAACCATGAACCCACAATCTTAGCTAATGTTCTTCAGAAAAAGGTGGGTTCCTGAACGTTTAGGTTGGGTCAAGAGACATTCCGCTAATGTTGGGCCAGGTCGTTAACTGGGCAAGCCAATTCTCTGAATCAGGGTCCTTTTCCGGGCGCGTTTACAAGGGTGCCGTGCTGATCTCGGAACCGAAAACGGCAAAAGGGACCCATAGTCAGCAAAATTAAGCACTAAACTTAAACCGTGTGGCGCCGTCTGAGGGAGCCGTAAGAGGGACGCAGCAGTAGGACCACGTGGTGTTGCCGGGAATTGCGTGTTGTGGGGTGTAGAGGCGTAGAGTTCAGGGTTTCGTTTCTACAAAGTTGCTGTTTTGTGTGTGAGCGCGCGCGTGCGTGTGTGTGTGTGTGTGTGTGTGTCTGTGTGAAGAGCAGGACCCAGATCAATGCAGTTAGCAGGAACAGGCACACCAAGCAGAACGCGGTAAACTGACAAAGTGCATACTGTATGCGCTGAGACTGCTTGTGGAAATGGGCGCTTAGGTGCCGCGACTTAGCGCTTTCTGATTTAAACAACGAAGCCCTAATGGAAGTCAACAGAATCCCATATTCAGCTCAGGCTGACTGTGGACACGCTCCAGGGCCGTTGGCGCCATTCCGTGTCCTCTTTGGGGACCGCCTGAGGGCAGAAGCCCATCTAGAGGGATCGCAATAGGGTATTCTCCGGTTTTTGGGATTAGATTTCTCCTGTTTCCCGGATTGGGCCCCTTAAACCTTAAACCCTAAACCCTAAACTGGGGAAGTTTGGGGGTTTCGGATTTAGGTTTGATTAAGGGCAAATCCGGACCTGGAGATCCTGGAAAACCCAAGGTCTCAAGTGTGAACGGCACAGTTATCAAACCCGAGCTGTATAGGGTTTGTTCAAGGACTTTGCAAGGTTTCGGGGTTTTGGGTTTACGCAGAGTTCGTCTGAGTTGACCGTTTAGGGTTTCGGACCTGGGGGAGCAGAGGATCGGGAAGAGAGACGATATGGTGTGGCGGATCAGTCGCGGATCAAAGCCATGCAAACTCGAAAGACAGGATGGTGCGCGGGGTTTAGGGTTTAGGCGTTTAGGGTTTAGTAGGGTTTAGGGTTTAGGGGAGCAGGACCAAAGCGCGTCCACTTAAAGTCGACGAGGTGACGAGAGACCAGAGCTGCTAAGCAGCAGACAGCGTTGCCGCACGCCGAGCTGGTCGTACTGTTGATGGACAAAACCCTGCATTACCCATTATAAGGAATATACCATAGTTCCCATAGTTTAGAGTCCTCAGGGTCATGGAGGATTTCATCCATCAGCAGTATTACAGAAGCATTTCGTGTTTTTGGGATGTTAGCTCGAGTGAACTCTAGTTTGTGTAGACCTACATTTTACAAGCCCTAAACCCTAAACCTTAACGGATTCCGGGACCAAGGTATCTCATGCCGAACCAAACCTTAAACCCTAAACCATCGCCTGCACAAACGCTGTGAGATTTCTACGACCCGTCCTTTTCTTCGGTCCTCTCTTCGTTTAGGGGCGACGGATGGTATGTCCATAAACTCTGGGTGTACACACCTCAAAACCCCAAACCCATAGACGCCTTACACAGCCCTCGGAGGAATTCTAAACCCTACAGAGAACCCTATAAGGAACCCTTACAGAGACCCCATGAAGGAACCCCGAAATGGAACAAGAACCCTTTTTGGACCTCATGAAAGGCCCTACCAGTAGCACTAAACCCTAGACCTTGCATGGAAGCCCTTGAAGGAAATCCCGAAAAGCAAGCCTAAGCCCCAAAAGGAGTCAGAAACCCCAAACCCCTAAACCCCAAACCGTAAAAGCCTTAAACTCTAAATCCTAAACCCTAAACGCCCTAAATCCTGAACCCTAAGCCCTAAACCCTAGACCCGAAAAGGAGTCCGAAACTCCGAACCCGTCCCTTCGGAGGATGCTCACCGTGCGTGGCTCCACGGTTCAGCTCGGGGGCCCGGGTTGTCCTCCATTGGGCGGGCCAGGATTTGGAGGTTTAGGGGTTTAGGATTCAAGGTTTAGGGGGTTTTAGGGTTTTAGGGGTTGGGGGTTTAGGGGTTTAGGATTCAAGGTTTAGGGTTTTTCGGGTTTTAGGGTTTAGGGGTTTAGGGGTTTAGGGGGTTTAGGATTCCAAGGTTTAGGGATCTATAGCATAGGGTTCATGATTTTGATTTAAGGTTTGGGGTTAAGGGCTTAAGGTTAAGGGCTTAAGGTTTAGGATTCAGGTTTAGGGTTCATGATTTTGGTTTAAGGTTAAGGGCTTAAGGTTTAGGATTCAGGTTTAGGGTTCATGATTTTGGTTTAAGGTTTGGGGTTCGGCGTTGAGGGTCTATAGGGGTTAGGGTCTGGCCAACCGAAGGGTTGAATAGACTGGGTTCCTTTAAGGGGTCCAGAGGGCTCAGTTGCTTGGTGTATACCCGCAAAGCCATCCAAACCCCGAATCCAAGGTCACCCTTCTTTGAGTTGTTTTTTGGGACCCTAAAAACCCCAAACCCCAAACCCAAAGGTTTGATTTGGGAAACGTCTACGAGCTCGAAGAGATCGTTCCTGGCTCGATCCCCGAGTCGGGTTTGGACTGCTGAAAGGGTTGTAGGGGGCCCCAGGGTATAGGGTCTACGGGGTTCACGGTTTAGGGCCTGCGGCTTTAGGGTTTAGGGTTGAGGGGTTTGGGGTTTCGGAGTTTAGGGTTCAGGGTTTAGGGCCTAGGGGTTGTGTAGAGGGGTAGTAGGCGAGGTCTGAAGAATTTGTAGGAGCTCGACTTCGACATTCTGCCCCCGCTAGCCCCTCCAACTTCGTTTCTCATGATGGAGGCCTGTTTTTAAAGCCGATACGAATCGATCTACTTTGACTCCGGATCCGCCACACAAAAGGGCGGCCCCAGATATGGGAGTTTCCGAAAATTAGGGGGTACTTTATTTTGGTGTCCTTATAATATGATCCTGCTATTTAGGGTACCATATTAGGGTTCCCGATTTTCGGAAACTCCCATATCAGCCAAGAGTACTGTAGAAGCCTGCATAGCTGTAAACGCTTCTTTTGGTCCACCTTGGCCCAGTCCCGATTCAAAGGGTTGCGAAAGGCGGGTTTAGATGTGGGCTTGGGGCTCAGAGGACTTAGGACTTTCATAGTAGCATAGTGGCTATGAGGAAGAGCAGAAACCGAAAAGCACCAGCATAGAGTGTAAGGGACTGCCGGGTGGGCCGCTAATGTCCCGCCAGATCCTCAAGCAGTATGCGAAAGTACATTCAGGGTCTGGTTGAGGGTTGCTTATAAGCAGGGTAGCTATAGCTAGAACTTAGAACCCCACTTACTTGAATCTCCAGGTCTGCCCTTAACACCAAAACCCAAACACCCTAAACTCTAAATACGCACTAAACCCTAAAGCCTCTAATGCCTAAACCCTGAAACCCCCTCTACTTAGAGGATCATGAAACTTAGTAATCAGGATATAACTGGGGTTATAAGTCTCACCTAAGTGGGGTTATCCTAATTATAACCTATTTATAACCTTATGTACTAAGTCCCACGAGCCTTCAATTAGGCTTCGATGCTGCTCTGATTCTTGCCCGGCTCGCCGCTCTTTCATGGGCAGTCAGCCGCCAAAGACAGGAAGCTTTGTAATTACTGGAGATGTTAGATTGCTAGATCATATGATATACTATGCTTACGTCGTGTACTATAGCATGTATTATGTTTACATCGTGTACGGATTTGCGTAGTGGTATACTAACAATATATTCAGGAGCGCTTAGGAACAGTATTGGTAATTCGCCAGGCTTCTATGGTAAGACAGTCAGACGTTTTAAGAAGTCTCTGACTACAGAAACCACCCATATTTCTTTGCAATCACTAGAAGATCTCGCAACCCAGCACCGCGCCACCCTTGAGCCAGGCAAGATACCTTAAACTCTATGTTCCATGCTCTAGGGCACAGCTCATTCCCTGTGTTGTGGCTCCCGTCGGTGGTCGATGCACTGCGTGGCCCCGCGCCTGGCCGTGCCTCTGCGCCCCTCGGTGCCTTCACCTCTTGGCCTTGGCTTGCGGCGCAGTTGGCTGGTGCGGCCGGGGCCCAGCTCACGAGGCTTCTCGCTCGGAGATTTGGTCTTGCAAAGCGGTCCCTTTTTTGAGGGGGATGGGGTGATGAGTGATGGGGGTGACTAGGTCCCCCACTAACACCATTCTAACATTTCTCAATACCAGGAGAAAGGATACCCTCATCAAGTTTGGTCAGCGAGACTTAGGATCCTTGTTTGAGGTTCCATGTTCGGGCCCTCCTGTTTCTGAACCTCGAATTCAGGGTGTGTCAGCTGACCGGTTGGTATGGCAGTGTCAGGGTTGGAGAGGTGGGAGGCTGTGGTGCTTGTGGGTTCGTGGCTTACGGGTTTAGGCTTTTGCACGTGTTGGGCTTCAGGGCTTGGGTTCATATTCCCTAAGCCCTAAGCCCTAAACCCCAAGCAGGAACGACAGGGCCGCATCTCAGATCTGCAGGAGGAGTGCAACTGAGGGGCTTCTATGCCGCGAATGGAGTGGAATGAAATGAATGAAAAGTGAATGAATGAATGAATTAATGAATCACTGCATGGACGGATGGATGGACGGATGGATGGATGAGTGGATGGAATGGAACGGAAGGATCTCTCAAGGAATGTTGGTAGCCGCATGTAGTGTCTCGCGCAGCCACAAGCAGAAGGCACTTCTATCATTCGTTTGCTCCAAGGCCCTCTTGTGACTATTCCCCCCCCACACATTACCCATGAGCCGTTGAGCGAGAGTTATCGCACAAAGCCATCAAATCCTACAACCACCAAGGGAATCTGTCAACATCCCATCTAACGCCTTCATAGAACCCTCAAGGGAACCCTCTCAAAATCCATAAATCCCAAAGCCTAAGCCCGACAAAGGTATCGCTCAGTGGCTCCCCTGGCTCACGGCCCTCGCCGGCATGGCTCGGGCTGCGGGATCGCGGCCTCGAGTTGACTCCCACCTGCACCTGTGGACCCCGGATGAGAAGGCGCGGGAAGATTCAGTTCAGGGTTCATAGGGTTTAGGGTTTAGGGTTTAGGGTTTAGGTTGAGGTTGAGGGGTGCATTGGTAGAAGGGTATATGGGGTCTAGGACCCCGGATAAGAAGACAGTCTTTTTCCGCAACCTCAAAGGGTGACGGGTTATGTATACTAATAGACCCAACGCCCTGTTCTAATTGTGATGGCCGCCACTAGCTGCACTTGAAGGCTCATGGGACTTAGTAAGTAAGGCTATAAGTAGGTTATAATTAGGATAACCCCACTTAGGGGACTAAGAACCCCAATTATAACCTACTTACTAAGTCCCATGATCCTCTAAGTAACCTAAACTATAGAACCCCTAATATTATAGATCCCTAAGGAGCCCTTTAAGGAACCCTAAGTCCCATGATCCTCTAAGCAGGCATTTCCCTGGGACTCTGCCCCTCCGGAGCAGCTGAACTCAGATGGCCGAGCCACCCACGAGGAGTACAGCGCGGGTAAGGGCCGAAATAATTACCTAGGTAGGCCTCCGGTTGAGGATGATATAAGGGTTCCTTAAAGGGATCTATAAGGGTTCCGTAAAGGGATCTATAAGGGTTCTATAAAGGGTTTGGGGTTTCCGAAAATTAGGGATTAGGATGCCCAGTAGTACCCTGGCCTTTGGGACATTTTATGTTTTCCCTTACTGGGCTTAGTAGGACCCTATTTACGAATATTTTTCAGAGGCTTTAAGGGGCCAACCTAGTTACCTATACTAATAAGGAACGCCTAAAATAGTATTATACTATGTCAGGTGTTCCTTATTATAATATTGTAGTTGTTAAGGCCCCCGCAGAAGAGGGTTTTGGCAAGGGTTGCTTGACTGGTGTATTGGGTTTTTCATGGAGAGATGCTACGAGACGTTTCTTGCCGAGTTTGTTGGTTTCATATGGAGGTCCTTCAACGGTTCCTGGTAGGGTTCTTTGAACGCCCTGTAAGGGTTTCTTTTATGTAATCACTAGAACGGGGATTTTAAGGGCAGTGTTATTAATAGGTATTGTAATCACAATATCATGTTGTGCACCATGTTTACAGGGTAGGAACCCGACACCTCACCAGGAGGCGACGGTCGTACGAATTCCCGTGCGATTATGCCAGGTGATACTCGCATGTCCTGGGCACGGTATTGTGATTAAACTTACTTCAGTTACCTGACATGACATCATGGCGTCCACACATTGCTGGGCTCAAAAAACCTGCAGCCTAATTGAGCCGCCCTACACCCCGCACCTTACAAACTTCTACCACGAAAGCCCTATGCCATAAAAGCCCTAAAGCCCTGAGCCCGCAAGTCCTGGAAGCCCAAAACCCCGAAATTTCAAAACCCTAGAGCCTGAACCCGCCTAAAACCGAAGCCCGAAAACCCGCAACCCCAAACACCTTTTTCGCGGAGGAGTTCTTGAAGCGAATGGATGAAAGTGGCATTCGAAGGGCGGTGCCCTGGACAAAGACTTAGTAGTAGAGTAGGTAGCCTTTAACCAACGTTTTGGGGATATGTTCAGCCTCATACTTAGAATCCCACGCGGGACAACTAAGAATGTAGGAGCCTGATTAAGTTGTTTTGTTTTAGCGTTGTGATTATATGGTGGATCCCAGACTTTGCGGTAGGTCCAGGCTCTGTTAATCAGGTTCCTGCAGGGCAGTTGTAAGGCTTCAGGGCTTGCGGCTTTAGCCGCGTTTGAGCGGGGTTTAATCAGGACGCCATCAAGCTATGTTTGTGGTTTGGGACTTACCTAGCAAAGGTTTGGTTCCTGTTTGTACGACTATTGTGCATCCAAGAAGGGCTGTAGTATCCGTGAACACAAAAGATGGAGAACCTCACGGCAGTCTCGCCATGCGGGTTGCCATGAGGGTTTTATACGACGTCAAGGGTTACATAAGTGTTACTGACAAGGTTAGTAGAGCACCTTGCTAACGAAATCTTTTTGGGGTTTAGGGTTTTGGGTTCGCCTTCTTCCTGAGGCCATCATTTCCATTCAAATTGCTTCGTTGCCGATTCGTTGCCTGCACCTCAGATCCCGCAGGCCCTACGACATCCAGAAACGCGGCAATCTTTATGGTAGAAGCCCAAAAGTCGGAAACCCAATAGCTTCACTCCCTAAGATTAATGTATAGGGAATCCCAGCACTATTTGGCCTTAATTCGGTTTCCAACTTTATGGAGTTTACTGTAACCTCAGCCCTCCACCCCTACAGCCGTCCACCTTCGACTCCAGGTGGCTTCAATACCCAATGTTCAAACCAACATCTTCTTCAACGCAATCCTGGCAACAAGACAAGAGAACCGACATCTGTCCTTGCCACAGGTTGTGGTGCAGCCGATCAACTATGGCCAGGAAAGGGCCGTCCGAAAGTTTGGTCCGAGGCTTGTTTTTGGAGGTGAGTAGTCATAGCAATGTTGGCCACCTTACTTCTAACCACGCATGTAGCCATTGATGATGATTTTTAATGTTTCCAAGCGAGCCCCAAACGCTTCCCAGGGTTCCTAAGCAGCAAACCCGGTAAGACCCTCTGAAACCGTTGCATTGCAAGCTTTCGCCCTGCAATCCCAAGCTGGTTCATGAAAGAACCCCGAACCCTAAACCCTTAACCCTAAACTCCCTAATTAAACCCTAAACCCGTAATCCTGCACCCAAACCCTTCACCCTATACTCTAAACCCTTAAACCCTAAAGCCCTATTCAAGAGAAGCTTGGAGGATTATTCCTACCTTCTGGATGCCATGCGTCAGCACCCGGGGCGCCTGTGCGGGGTCTTCGTGGCGGACCCGACGGTGGGCGCAGACGCGGCTGACTCTTAGATAGCCAAGGGGGGAACTTTAAACATTTTGGCCTAAAAATTTGGTCTATCTTAGAAAGTTTAAGCTTTTTTGGGCCCGGTTATTGAAGGAGAGAGGAATGGCTGCATCTGTCGTAAGAGGTGTTAGGGCTGCGTGGGGACATACTGTGCGCTTCCATAATTATCCTAAACCCTAGACCTGTTTCGTGGAAGGGCTGATTAGGAACCCTAAGAGAAAGATCGTTTAGTTATTGCGGTGTACTTTTCAGTTGGAAGGTGAATTCGGGTTCGATGGAGTCTGATGCTGATGGTGTGGGATGTTTATGCCTTGTGGGTGGCCTTGGGACGTTGCATGTTGAAGAGCTCTAGGGGTGCGTTGGGCAATAACAGTGATATGGTTGATGATATAAGTCCTGCATTACCCATAATGAGGAATATCATATAATTCCTATGGTTTAGGGTCCTTAAGGTAATGCAGGGTTTATATCATCAACAGTACTAGTAGCAGTTGTACTGTAATGCTGATAGTCATACTACCAGTAATAACAGTAATCCCTCGGCCGCCCAAGGAGAAGTGGCTGGAAGGACTTGCTTCGAGCTCGAAGGGGTGGGTGGGTGTGCGCTTCAACCCCTACAAGTGGCCTGCAGGCCGTCTCCGCGGCGGAGTAGGGTTTAGAATTTGCGTATTTTTAAGGGTTCGGTATTATGGCTAAGCTATAACCGATCCCAAAGCCCTATAGTAGAAGCCAGAAAGTTGGAACATGGCTTTAGGAGGATTAGTGCTAAGGCCCCTTATACTTTACATTAAGGCCATGAGGATAATGACGTTCCAGCTTTCTGGCTTCTACTATATTCAATTCTCAAGCCTCCTACTCTTTATGATATAAATCCTGCATGACCTTAAGGACCCTTAACTATACAAATTATGGTATATTCCTTATTATGGGTCATGCAGGATTTATATCATCAACCGTATGTTTAGGCGGCTTAGGTCTGCTCTCATCGGCATTTGGGAGCTTGGAGCTGCTCATGCGGGCCTGACGAATGGAAAGGAATTCAGGGTCCAAGGGTAAAAGGAGGGACGACCCCCCTCGGTATATAGCCTTAATGTAGCCATTATATACCCATTATATTTAGCCCCTTCTCCCCCTCCTTTTCCCCTTTGACAGGGGGTAGGCTCAAGCATATTTATCGGAATTTCCAGGCCGTAGGGCGAAGGGGTCCAAGCAGCTCTGCTTCAGAAATTCACTTCGAACCTTAAACCCTAAGCCCTAAACCCGAAACCCTAAACCCGGATCGAATTGTCGTTTGTAGGTCATTCCTGCAGTCGGGGGTTTGCTTGACCGTGGAAGTGAGCAGCCCTCAGCCTTTAACCCCCAAGACTCGGTGTTGGGTGTCAAGTTATGTGTTTTGGGACGTAGAGGTGGTTTGGGTTATATATGGAATAATTACAACTTTCATCAACCAGAAAAACTGCGGGTAGCTTCTAAAGCACGTAGACCCCTATAAGCCCCAGAGCTTAAAACCCTAAAGCTAAGCCCTAAACCCTAAAGCCTTAAACCCTAAACCCAAACCCTAAACCCTAAACCCTAAACCCTATAAACCCTAAGGCCCTAAACCCTAAACAGGTCAGAGCATGGCCGACGCCACCGGGAAGGCGCTATTCGGCAAGGCGGGCGAGCTGCGGCGTCTTGGCGGCTCTAGGGTATAGGTTTCAGGGATGTGGGTTGTAGGGTTTTGGGTTTTGGGGTGTGGGTTTAGGGTTCAAGGTTGATAGCGGCTGTAAACGGCGGTTTACGGTTGAGGGTCTAGTGTATACGGTTTACATATAAGGTTCTGTAAGGGCTTCATATGGGTTGTATAAGGGCTTTGCAGGGGTGCGGCAGCATGGAAGGGTTTCTCGACTTTGTCTTCTTTTGGTGGAATATGGATATTATATATATATATATATATGTATAAAATCATATATGTATGTGTATGTATATATATATATACATATACATGCAGCTTTTTAGGGTCAGGCTTGGTGTGGTTTACGGTTTGAAGCTTCAAGGTTCATGATTTTCGGGTTTGAGACTTTTGGGACTTTGGGGTTAAGGCTTTGGGGCTCTAGCCCAACATCCGAGGCCTCGAGCCCTCCGCCCTAAAGCCTAACGACTAAAGTCTACTTAGAGGATCATGGGACTTAGTAAGTAGGTTATAATTGTGGTTATAAGTTCCCTAAGTGGGGTTATCCCAATTATAGCCTACTTATAACCTTATTACTTACTAAGTCCCATGAGCCTAAGCCGTAGACCCTTAACCCCGAACCAAGAGCCCAGGCTTCCTGTGGGTTTTATGCCATTCAAAGGCCTGAGCCAGCATGTGGAGGACATCCGAACGCTCAGGGTCCCAAAAGCTCAAAACCGAGAGTTCTAGGATTTGGGAGAGTTTCCGCTTCTCTTTGGCCTATGCATGGGGTTGGATTGTTTTAACAGGATTTTGCAGCACCCGGCAAGGGTTTCACAGGGAGTGGTTCGGATCTGCGTATGATTCGGTCAGGGTTTTTATGAGGTCGCAGAGTGTGCGGTCAGGAGTCCGTTTCGAATAACGGGTTTAGAGCTCGGGGCTGCGGTTTTGGGATTCAAGGGGTTTGCGATTTAGGCTTTTGGGTTTAGGGTTCAAGCTTCAGATTTAGGCGGATTCATGATGTAGGGTTATTAGTTCAGTGGTTTACGGTTTGGGTTCAGATCATTTAAGAGTCAAGCGTTCAGGATATCGGGTTGTGATTCAGGGTGTCGGGTTAAGATTTGGACTCAGGGAAACTCCAGAATCGTGAACTTACAAAGAGTGCGTTTTGGTGGCGGGCTGCACGCTTTGATGTGGTGAACCTTGCACCTTAGACCCCTCATACACTGAGGCAGACATAGTCACCGTTCTCCCACTCGAAAATTGACCTTAAGCCTTAATCATGCCTTGTAGGACCCTAGAAGGGAATAGTTGAAGTCGTGACTTCAGCCTTTCCCAGGGTTCACAACAGTGATGTGACTTCACGCGCGATCTGACTTAAGTTGGCCACCTGTAAGCCCTAAACCATTCAACCCTAGAGCTGCGAGTGCCAGCACGAAGCACAGGCTGGCGAGCACGATTGATGCCGCAACCCTGAACGTCAAAGGCCAAGCAGAAAAGCTCCGATGCGTTGAACAACCTTCAACCCAAATCCCTAACTAACCCAGGTAACTTGAACCCTGCGGCCTAATTCCAGGAAACACAAACCCGATATATCTGCAATATTCAAAAACCCAAACGTCCCTATCCAAACCCTACAACACCTCAGCACGCCCGAAATCCTACTACTACTACTACTACTACTACTACTACTACTACTACTACTACTACTACTACTACTACTACTACTACTACTACTACTACTACTACTACGATCAATACTAATACGAATAAGAATACGAATTCGAATACGAATACGAATACGAATACTAATACTAATACCAATTCTACATCCCAAAACCCACATCCTAGGCGCCTGAGGGCTGGTTCAAGCATTCGAAGCAGGGTCCCCGCT
This sequence comes from Symbiodinium sp. CCMP2592, assembly GCA_905221615.1. Lineage (NCBI taxonomy): Eukaryota > Dinophyceae > Suessiales > Symbiodiniaceae > Symbiodinium > Symbiodinium sp. CCMP2592. Next base: position 405,476 of record CAJNDT010005911.1, on the reverse strand, counting down.
GCAGAATGTCCCCTACTTTGATGGGAACCTTCGTATATAAAAGCCTCCTCACATGATAACATAATCAATCTATCCTCTTAGCCTTCCCCCTAAGGCCTAAACCCTAAGCCATTCTAAGCTCTTAGTTGAAGGACATCGAGGCGCTGATGAAGAGTTCGCCCGAAACGCAGGCTGCTCGGCCCGGCTATGGGGCCTTTTGTGAGTCCTAGGTCCTGGAAAGGGTTTACTCCAAAGAGTACTCTAAGGTTCTAAAGTTAGGGTTTTTGGGCTGGTAGGCTTTTTCCCAAAACCCTAGACCCGAAAAGCCCACTTGAACCAGGTAATCATCGATCACTGGGGTTTCTTCCTCCAGCCCGCCACGGGTTTCGGCGAGCGGTCGCTGGACGAGGCGAGCTGGGACGCCCTTTTGAAGTTGAGCGCCTACCCGCAGGACCGGAACTCCAAAAAGTCGGATTCAGGGTTTAGTTAGGGCATAAATGGGTGAAGGGCTTAAGCTTTGGGGGTTTCGGGTTTAGGGGTTGGGGGGTCTTATCGACGGCAGGTCGATTTGGGGGCAATTAAAATAAGGCTCGGGGATGATTTCGGGTGTGGGTTTCAGCGGTTTTTGCATCACATCCTAACCCTAAGCCAGGCTTGTGAGGCCCCCTTCCCTTACGAACACCTCATGGATATCCCCATTCCTATGAACCCCTTATCAAGCCTGACAAACCTCTTCAGGCATCCACAGGATCCTGAAAAATCCCCTCAGGTGCACGTAAAGATCTCAGCGCTCTTCCGTGTCTCCATGGCGAAGACTCCATTCCCCGAGCTGTCGGAGCGTCTGAAGCCACCAGCCGGAGTTTTGCGGGGTTTTTATCAGGGCTTTGTGAGGTTTACCTTGTCTTCTGAATGTTGTAGAAGGGTTCTAGGAGGTTTACCAGGGAGTTTTTTGTAGAGATCGATGCCTAAACCCTAAACCCTAAACCCTAAACCCGGTTTTGTAGGGGTCTTGAGGTGCTCTACATGTTGTGTGGGTGTCCGATTCAGGGCTTCAGGCTCAGGGTTGAGGGCTTCGTTGGGAGTTTCACAAATAAGGTGGATAGGGGTGTCGTTTAGAACCGTTGAATTAGGAATTATTGGCATGGCAGCTTGTTCGCATGGGTATTGTGTTACTTGGCATGTTTTTTCTGTTGGCCGTCCTCGTTCCTGATCTTGATCTTTTTGTTTTAATCTTTTTCTTCTTATTGTAACTGTTCTTGTTTTCTGTTCTGGTTATTCACACTCTTTTGGTTTTCATTTTTGTTGTTATTACTGTTATTGCTGTTGATCTTGTTGTGCTTGTTCTGGTTCTTGTGTTTGTTCCTGTCTTATTGTTATTGTTCTTGCTCTTGTTCTGTTGCTTGCCATTGTTCTGGTTCTTCTTATTATTCTTGTTCTCTCCTTGCTCTTCTTCTGATGTGTTTTGTTGTTAGTTGTCTCTTCTCTTCTTCCTGTTCTCATATTGTTCTTATTGTCTTGTAATAAATTGGTGTTCTTGTTTTTATTCTTATTCTTGTCCTTGTCCCTGTCCTTGTCCTTGCCCTTGTCCGGGTCTTCCTGTTCTTGTTCTTGATCTTGTCCGTGTTCTTATTACTGTTCCCCTTGTTGTTATTATTCTCCTTATTCTCGGTATTGTTTTTGTTTTTGTTCCTGTTATTTTTCCTCGTATTGTTCTTATTATTACTCTTTGATCTGGATCTTGATCTTGTTCTTGGCACCGTTCTTGTTATTGTTCTTCTTGTTCTTGTTGCTGCGGTCCCGAAATCCGAGTCCCTACTGTTGCAGCCGGAATGTGTGATAATGCTCCCACGTGCTTCTCCATGTGCCATGTGGACTCAAGCCCGAAACCCTACACATCTATAACGTAGACTTCAAACTTCCTAAACCCTGACCGCTGATTCCGCATTCTTGCCGAAGCGCTACGCACCAAAAGCTGCAACAAGCCGTAACAACCTACAACCGAAGTTTAAAGTCTGAACCTGGCTCAGCCTGGCTCCCAAGCTCGGTTTAGGGAGTTTCGGATGTTTAGGAGTCGAAACTGAGCCATAGTTGCAGGATGATAGGATAATAGCCGGGCGCTCTTTCACACCCGCAGGACTTTAGTGCTCTTGTTTTGTTATAATAAGATGCCAGCGGTTATAAAACATAGTAGTTTTCTCATGTGTTTACAACGGTGCTTAAGTAGAAAAGGAATCCCTAGCCGCCCTAAGCCGAAAAACCCTAAACCCTATAAGACTTTAACCTCAAACCCTAAGCCCAACCTAAACCCGAAACCCTAAACCCTACACCCTGACGCGCGGCACCCGAGGAAGCTGCTGGAGATGTTTGGCTCCAGCCGGCTGCTTTGGGGATCTGACTTCCCGCGCCCCAGGGCAGTGTAGGGTTTGGGGTTTACTTAGAGGATCATGGGACTTAGTAAGTAGGTTATAACTGGGGTTGTAAGTCCCCTAAGTGGGGTTATCCTAATTATAACCTACTTATAACCTTACTTACTAAGTCCCATGAGCCTTCAAGTAGGGTTTTGGTTTCGGGTTTTGGGGTTTAGGGTTTGAAGGTGTAGGGTTTAGGGTTTTAGGGTTTAGGGTTTTGGGGTTTAGGGTTTAGGGTGTAGGATTTTTCATGTGCTGTATCCGGTGTTATCAGGGCTTGCCTTTGCGGCATTTACCAGGGTGTGGGAGTTTAGAGTTTCAGGGGCTCTTGGGGGAGTTGTATAATGATGTTGCCATCGGGCTTTTGCCTGGTCGTGGCAGGGTTTTGTGGGGTGTTATGTGGTTTTCTAGAATGGCCTTTTTACACAGCTTTTACAAAGGATGTTCTTTTAGGGTGTTTTTAAGGGTTTAGAGTTTAGGGCTTTTTAGGGTTAGGATTCAGAGTTTAGGGTTTGGGGTTCCCAGAGCTTATCACCGAGTTCTTGAAATCGTCAAGGATCTAATCCTCCTGGAAAGCGCCGTCGCCCCCTCCTACCTTAAGCCCCAAACCGTGAACCCCACACCCTTAACCCCAAACGCAACCTAAACCACCAAAGGAACCCTAAACGCCATCTAGAGTGTTTCGGGCAGGTACGCCACAGAGCACTCCAGCTACGCCGAGGCTGTGATGGCGCCGGAGTCCTGGCCTGCCTGGGCTGAGATGTCCGAGGAGGCGAGAGCCAGGGATTTCGAGGCGGCTTTAAGTCAGGGTTTAGGGGTTCAGGAGTTTAGGGTTTAAGAGTTTAGGGTTTAGGGTTTGGGGTTTAGGGTTTGGGGTTTAGGGGTTCAGGAGTTTAGGGTTTAAGAGTTTAGGGTTTAGGGTTTGGGGTTTAGGGGTTGGGGTTTAGGGGTTCAGGAGTTTAGGGTTTAAGAGTTTAGGGTTTAGGGTTTGGGGTTTAGGGTTTAGGGTTCGAGGCGGCTTTATTTTGGGTAGTTCTTTAAGTTAGGGTCCAATGTGGGGCGGCTTCAGTATGGGTAAAGCCTTTTACTTCTAGAGCCCTAGAACTATGGAACCCTATATATAAAGAAGCCCAAAAGGCTTCATCGAAGCCTTCGAATCCCATGAAAGCCTATCGGAGCGCTCGTAGAAGTCCTCATGCAAAGCCCCCCTAAACCTGAAAGCCAACAAAGCCCTTAGAGGAACCCCCCGTACTATGCTTGAAGGGTCCATTCAAGGAGCTCCTTAAAGGAACCACCTGTACGCCTTAAGGGGTCTAGAATGACTCTGATGATCTACCGTGGCACTACAGTAAACCCCATACAGTTGGAAACCGGATTTAGGCGAAATAGTGCTGGGATTCCCTATTCATTGCTCTTAAGGATCGAGGCTATTGGGTTTCCAACTTTGGGCTTCTACTGTAGAAGGGTTCCCAGAGGACCGCACCAACTTGGTCCACGACACGGCCGCACGGCTCTACGGCCTTCCCCTCGCCACTGGTGCAGGGGAGCTCTGAGCAGGGAACGCTGTAAGGGATTTGTAGGGGCTTAGGGTTTAGTTGCTTAGTTGCTTAGGCGTTTAGGGTTTTAGGGGTTTAGGGGTTTAGGGTTTCGGATTCTTACAGCGAGGAAGTCGGGTTTTCAGAAAGCTTGCATGTTAAGGGTCCCTTAGGTTTTTTAGAGGAGATGTGTGGGTTATTGGGTTTGTGTTTCACTGCCTGGTTTATGGTCTTTGAGGGCCTGGCTTAAGGGTTTACCGCGCGAACACGGATTTTGCTTTTTTGAGTAGAGGCTTTCCACAGGCCGATAGGTGTCTGCGAAACAGTTGTGTTCTTTGTTCGTAGCTTCTACCCGGATTCTCCTGAACCCTTACGCTCTACACCCTACAACCTACACCCTAGGCTTCCGCACGCCCCCAGCCTACAACACGATAGCCCACAGCCTAAGCACTGTTTGCCTGACCTGGCTGGCCCCTGTAATGCCTCAAACGTTGAACTGCCGCAGCTCACCTAAAGCTAAACAACACCCACATCCTCTGGGCCTGCTTTGAGTTAGTATGCTCGTATCTTAGTTCAGACTCACATGGGTGGTTGTCAAAATTAGGGTCCCTTTTGGGGTACCCTGAATACTAGGTGCCGTACTATAATAAGGACCCAAAAAGGGACCTAAATTTGACAACCACCCACATAGGTACAGCTTTTGCCCTACCTCACTGACTAATGCAAAAACGGGCTTGGGTACCCGGCCAAGCTGTTGAGATGACCATGTAGGACAATGTAGAAGGTCGCTGATGAAGTTCCTTTGGGTTTACAGTCGGTCAGTAGAGACTTGTAAACACAGGCTATTAAGGCAATTGATGCTTTAAGTAGATCCTTAGCAGACCTTTCCCAGTACCCAAAGACCCCTAAACCCCATCCAACTCTTCCAGAAGCCCGTATGGAGCCCCTATACTATAGAGATATGGTATCTACTACTGAACCCTCTGGTCCTTTAAGTAGGGTTTTAACGGCCTTCGGCAACGTCCGATTGGCTGAGACTCTGGCGAAAGCAGAAGGTGCTCATCGGTTGAAGAAGCGCAGTGCGCTTGATTGTTTGTTGCGTCATAGGGCAGAGTGTGTCAACGGCTTTCAATGGGTTTAACAGTGTATTCACGAATTCTTACAAGTTCGCCTCGGTGTAGATGACGTAAGCTTCTCGATGGGGGCTTGGGTGGGTGTATCAAAGGGCTCCTTGGCAACCTTGGTGAGTGTATATTTTGGCGACTATTCTGGGTATGCGAGCACTGGGACCTCTCTTTGGAAGTTCACAGGTAGTGTTCAGTAGCGCTATGAGTAACTATACTGGGTTGTGCTTTGGGATAATTTTTAATTTCCCTTATTTCCTTTTAAAGGGAACCTATTCATAAATAGTTTTCAAAGGGTTTAAAGCTAACCTTTATATCCCATATTCGGGGACCTAAAATCCGACTTAGAACTGCAGATGAAACTCCCCGCTTTGTAAGAAGTTGGACGCGAGGCCGACCGTCTTGATTGTAGACCACAAAACCGGACCGTAGGCCTTAAGATTTGGGTTAGGGTTTGGGGTTTGGGGTCTGGGGTTTTGAGTTTAAGGTTTGGGGCTTAGGGTTACGGGGGTTTGGTTCAAGGAGCTTTGGGGTACATTAGACTGTTCTATAGTTGGGATAAGGCCCCTCCCCAAAAAAGTGTCGGTAGTTGTTTAGGCCCCGCTATTCAACAACCCAAGCCCTAAACCTAAAACCGAAGCCTCCCACCCGAAATCCAAATCCCGACTTCGCAGCCTCACGGCCCCCGCTATCATGACAGGGGTGGCAGGGTTCAGGTGCTCTGAATATCCGTTCGGGTTCAGGGGCTCTTCTTTGGGTTTGGGCTTTGAGGTCTGAGGCTAGAAGTTTGAAACGCCTCAAATCCCAATCGCCTCCACCCAAACCGGAAAGCTCTGAACCCTATAGTGAATCTCAGAAAAGTTGGAACATGGGTTAAAGAATCCCTGTACTTTACGGAGAGGCATGAGGATAATGATGTTCCAACTTTCTGGCTTCTACCTTAAGCCCTAAACCCTAAAATCAAGACCCTACACCCTAAACCGCAAGCCCTTGAGACATCTAAAACCTAAGCCGTTGACCCTAAACCGTAAACCCTTAAAGTCAATCCAAAATCTACACCCCGTTGCCTAGAGGCTCATACCCTACCCCTTTTTTAGGATACCCAGTTTTATGGTTAGGATCTGTTATCTTAAAAAATAGGCGCCCTAAAAAAGGGGTAGGGTATGAGCCTCTAGGTACACCCCCTTGGAAACCTGAAGATGTGAGGCCGCATCGAAATGCGAGGGTGGCAGACGGTCCAACAGCGAAGCTGCGCGGAGGCGACCGAGGGCTTTGGGTTCTCGTTTTGGGTTCCATGGTGCTTTACTGGACTCTTGTTAAGGAATTACTTTAAGTTACCATAATAAAGAAAACCATATTATTTACTATAGGTTCCCACTTATCGTGACTTATACCTCAAACCCTAAACCCTATGTCAGCTTGGGAGGATCGAGCAGGCGTTAACAGGAGTTAAAAAAAACTCGACGGAACCCGTGTATATAGATCCCTTGAAGGAGCCCTTCTATCTCCCGATTGTGGTAACTTAAGCTAAATTCCTTAACCCTAAGCCCTAACCCCCTATGGTTTCGTTCTTATGGTAACTTATACATAACCCCGTATGGCTTCTTAGTAGCTGAGTGGATACACTGCACTTTTTTGGGGTAATATTAGCCACTACAAAACTGAAAGTGTACACTTTTTCGGGCTTATGAACTCAGCAACCAAGGCTTCTTTATGATGGTAACTTAGATCAGATTCCTGAAACAGAGGAGGGCCTAGGGTTTATTATGCCTATGGTTTCTTTAATTATTATGGTATCTCAGATTACCTGGTTTCTTTACCTAGAGGCTCATACCCTACCCCTTTTTTAGGGCGCCTATTTTTTAAGATAACAGATCCTAACCATAAAACTGGGTATCCTAAAAAAGGGGTAGGGTATGAGCCTCTAGGTATTATGGTAACTTATTTTAGATACCGCAAGAAGGGCCCAGTTTAGGGTTTATAGTGAACCCCAGAAAGTTGGAACATAGATTTAGGATGATTCGTGCTGGGATTCCCTATACTTTACTCTAAGGGAATGAGGCTAATGATGTTCCAACTTTCTGGCTTCTACTGCAGGTATTCAGGGGTCCCAGGGTGGAGGCCTTGTGGTCTCAGAGCAGTTTTTTGTGGCTGAAGGTTCTGGGCTTAGGGTTTTTGGGGCTCGGGGCCTGGGGGTTCAGGGTCTAGGGGTTTAGTGGTTAGGGTTTAGGGTTTAGGGGTTTAGAGGTTAGGGTATAGGGGTTTAGGGGTTAGGGTTTAGGGTTTTGGGGCTTAGGGGCTTAGAGGCTAGGGTTTAAGAGTTTAGGGGTTAGGGTTTAGGGTTTGGGGGTTTGGTCTAAGGTTTAGGGGTTTAGGGGTTAGGGTTTAGGGTTTGGGGGTTTAGGGTTGAGGGTTCAGAGCTTCCGTTTTAGTTCGGTTTAATCTGACTGGCAGCGTCTCCTTGAGAGAGACCAGCAGCAGGAGGAGCTCTTGGCGGAGGTAGCCCAGGGAGCCCAATACCTTAGAAGCTGCCTGCACCCTGTAATAGTAGTATAATAGGAACATAATAGGGCCCTAGTATAATCCTTATAGTCACTATTACAGGGTGGGGGCAGCTTCTAACCAATACCCTTTAAGTAAGGAACATACCTTAAACCATGAAAGGGGCTTCATAGTATGATTTAAGCTATATTCCTTAACTAACGGGTATTGGGCCCTCTTGCTCTTGTCGTAGGAGGCCAAAAAGGGGTTTTAGCCTGTGGGGGTTTAGTGGGGATTAGGGTTTAATAATCGGGTTCATACTAAGGAATCCCTACCCCAAGAATCTTAAACCCCCTGTTGGCCTCCCATCATCTCGAATCCTCGGAAACTCCCATAGTTACCTTGAACCCGACTATACTTGGAGGATCATGGGACTTAGTAAGCATGGTTATAAGTATCTTAATTGGGGTTATAAGTATAGTTACCTTAATAATAACCGCAATTACTAAGTCCCATGATCCTCTAAGTACGAAATCACGAAAAGGGACCCTAAATCCTAAACCCTAAACCCTACAAGGATCGTGAACGACTTGGACAACTTACCTTGAACCCGACTGTATCCAAGCCCATGATCGACCACAGATCTGGTTGTCAGCCGAAGTACCTTGGGCTCCGATGGTCGCCTTGGTTTTAGGGACTTGTTGTGGAGGTAAAAAACAGGGGCGCAAATAAGCACCAATATTGTGATTCCTAGGGTTCCTTACTATATAGGTATAGTTTTTTATGCCCCAGAACCCTGTTCTAATTATTTTGGCCCTTATCGCAGCTTTCCGGTGGAAGGAGATCGTGTGGATGAACCGGGAACGCACCCAAGAGGTTCGTTGGTCAAGCTGGCCCAATTTCTCTGGTTGAGGGTGTGGGCATGCAGTTAGACTTTCTACGTGGGGGATCATACCTATAGGTAGTAAAGAAGCAGCCGAACGGAACATGTATCACATTGCGGCTGTAAAAGTGTCCGGAACCTACTTTTTGGAAGAATACTGCCCGTCATGGAAATGCAGAGCAGTAGTTGCTCATTTAATTCTGTATAGGGCCATACATGTGCTCTTTGTGTCTGAATTCTGCGCAGTTCTCATTGGGTTCATGTGTCTAATTATATTCTTGGGTTTAGGGTTTAGGGTTTAGGGCGAAGAAGCCCTTACGAACATGGTTTGGGGCTTACACGGCGCTTTAAGGTTTCACTCGGACTTCATTCGGGTGTTTGGGATGTCCTTGGGGTCTGAGTCGGTCGAGGGGCGGTAGGCTTTAGGGCTTTGGGCTTTTGGGGTTTATGAGTTTAGGGGTTTAGGGGTTTAGGGGTTTAGGGGTTTAGGGGTTTAAGGGGTTTCAGGGGTTTAGGGGTGTAGGGGTTCAGGGTTTAGGGTAGATTCGCGTGTGGGGTCTTGGTGTGGCATGTTGGGGCGCAGGGTCTCGGTGTTCAGGTATCTGGGGGGGCTGGGACCAGCTTTTCGCTTGGGGCAGACACGATTTAGATTTAGGGTTGAGGGTTTAGGGTCTAGGGTTTTAGGGTTTGGAAGACCCTGATTCCTGATTGATGACTGGTTTATTAGCAACCTTTTTCGGATCTTTCTTGGGACTCCAGTGTTATCATTAACCTAAGTGGATGTTTGATTATCAGTCTACATTGAGGTGCAGGTAATCAGGTTTAGGATATAGGGGGGTCTGGGTTTGAGAAATTTGGCTCTGGTGAGGGTCCAACTTCTCTTGTTTGGACCGACTTCTTATCACATGCATTGTCCGTACTCAAAGCTTTGGCTGTTCCAGGCGACTGGATGCCCGCCGCTGCACGTCAGCAACGCGACGCATTGAAAATGGAAAGACAGCGGATGCTGGCCGTGCTACACCTCACGAAAGCGTTTGGCGTGACCGCCGCTATGAAGGCAAGCATCGTTTGCTGGCAGGGCGGTAAACACCCGCGTCAGCACCTCGTTGCGGTGCGTGAGCTGAAGGCACTGCCAACGCGCCGTGAGGGGCTGGCTGACGGAATTGCAATGCTGCATGACAAGATCGCTCACTGTACACAGGTCCTTCTTGAAGGCTCATGGGACTTAGCAACTAAAGTTGTAAGTAGGTTAAAATTAGGATAACCCCACTTAGGGGCTTAGGGGACTATAACCCCATTATAACCTACTTACTAAGTCCCATGATCCTCTGAGTTGAGAAGCGAGATGCGCAGACAGAGTCAATTTCAGGCTCCAGTACCCAGGCAAGGCAGCTACGCCAAGAATCGTAACACATTAAATGTGGCTTCCTGGATGCGGGTTTGGGGGTTTGAGGTGTAGGGCTTAGGCTCTACAGGCTCTAGGGCTTACATTTCAGGCTTCAGGTATGAAGGTTTAGGCTGAAAATGTTAGACTTCAGAGTCTAGGCCTCGAGGTTTAATTGCTCAGTTCCGTGAGCCTGCAAGTGTGTAAGCTGGAGCCCCCTTTGTGGGGTTTTGGGTTTAGGGTTTGGGCTTTAGGGTTTAGGGTTTAGAAACATAGTACTGCACCTTTAGAAAGAGGACCCACAAAAGGGACCAAATTTCGAGACCTGCCCAAGTGGCCAGGATGCTGGAGGAGGATGCTGATCAGCCGTCCCTTCTGGACGGACTTGACAAAAGGACAGTAACTTCTGGGTTTGGGGTTTCAGGGGTGTTCAGAGTTTAAAGATTAAGGGCTTAGGGGAGGTTAGGGCTTAGGGGGACTCTGAACACCGAGTGACAATGTACCCTCAACCATAAACTTCACACCCCTGTTCAACCCCAAGCCAGCACGATTTCCCGACAGGCCCTTCGCGGAGCCACCATGGCAACAGTACAGGCCGTGGTAACAAGATTCCAGAGAAACACAGCCAACCCAATGTATTTGACTTGCAGTCTTTCAGAGCCCTTCGAATACTGTACACTAGATCAAAGGTGTCGAGGAGTTTTCGATTTCTGACATGTAGTGTGACGTTGACAGCGAGAGGCATTACCCTGAACACGGCACGCCGCAACTCTTCGCAAACTTAGCCACGTACATCGAACCGCAGTTTTGTACATCTGCTGTCATGCCGCCTTCAAAGACAAACTAAGCTAACCAATGATATTGGGGGAGCTAAGGAGCCAGGGATGATGACAATCCCTATTAAATCAGGAGCTAAAGAGACCCCGAAGCCTCACCACAAACTCTCAGCCATGAACCTAAACAGCTAAAGCCCCAAACCCTACTTTGGGACCCTTATAGAACCGTTGTACGAACCCTGAAAGAAGCCCTTGGCCCTAAACCCCTCAAACTGTTTGGTCTGGCTAGAGTCCGAATCGTCCTACGAAATTTGGGGGATCTTTCAGACTTTTGGGCGGATTTCTCTAGGGTTCGAGAAGGGGTCTTATGAGATTCTATAATTGGGTTTCCAAATCCTCCTAGCCGTGACGGCGATACTGGGAAACATAGTACCCACATCTCTTTGACCTCATTCCGTGACCTGTTACCCTAAACCCTAAACCCTAAACCCTAAACCGTTGTTACCTTGGACCATTATCTGTGGGGGCTGGAGGTTCGCGGTTACGGTTCGGGTTTTTCGAAGGGCTCCACAGGTGCGATGAAGGTAGGTGGGATATTCCCAACTGAGAGTCCGTTTATAAAGGGATGCTTCATCCTACCTCCCTCAACCCTAAACCCTAAACCCTAAGCCCTAAGCTCTAAGCCCTAACCCCTGCCTAGCTTCATCCCACCTTTTGAGGCCTCCGGGTTTTGAGGTTGAAAAGGATTGTCGGTTTAGGATGTAGGGCCTGGCGTTGCGGATGAACAGCCGAGACCCAAGCCTCCATGTGGGAGTTTTCGAAAGTTAGGGGTATCTTATTTTGGGGTCCTTATAATAAGGACTACTATTTAGGGTACTGTATTAGGGCCCCCTATTTTCGGAAACTCCCATGTTACTTCTGCCAGAGTAGACATAACCCGGTACCTGAGTAGTGCCCCTTTGCCCTTTCGAGTTTGGGGTGCCCTAATTACTCAAAGCTGAATACTAGGAAAAAGAGCACCCTTATTGTTAAGGGGTTTTAGGGTTTAGGGTTTAGGGTTGCTGAGGAACCTAGATGAGCTAGTCAAAACATGGGATTGTTTAGGGCTTAGTCGGATAGCCGAGGTTGTTGAAGCTCAAGGGCGCATGGCCACAGCTTCAGCAGATCGCATGGCAAAGCAAAGGCTTCAAAGCTAAGCACAGCTCCCCAGAGACTCCAATACCCCTTAATTAAGGAATATTCCTTAAATCATATTAAGGATCCTACTATAATTTAAGGAATATTCCTTAAATCATATTAGGGATCCTACTATAATTTAAGGAATATTCCTTAATTAAGGGGTATTGGAGTCTCTGGTTCCCTCTTCGCTGGTTCAGCTCAGTGTCTAGGCTTCCAAACCCCAGAATCCTAAGACCTACAAGCCCTAAGCCCTCAAACACTGCTGCGAGGAACATCATCAAGGGAAAGCGCAAGCGTAACAAGGCCAGCGGCCGAGAGCTAGTCGGTATGTCGGGGTTTGCACAGAGTCAGGGCTTAATTGAGGTTTGGGGGCAAAATGCTGAGACAGCGGGCTGCAAACCCTATACACTTTGAACCCTGCACCAAACACCAATCCTACACCCCATATAAATTCTACACCCTACACCCTAAATCCCCAAAACCCCAAAACCCTAAACCCCTAAACCTTAAACCTAAACCCCTAAACCCCTAAACCCCTAACCCCTAAACCCCTAAACCCCTAAACCCCGAAACCCGTAAACCCCTAAACCCCTAAACCCCTAAACCCTAAACCCCTAGATCCCAAAACCCCCAAAAACCCTAAACCCCTAAACCCCTAAACCGCTAGAGATCCCTTAAAGGAGCCCTTAAGTATCCCTTTATATAGATCCCTTTAAAGGAACCCTTAAGTATCCCTTTATATAGTTCCCTTTAAAGGAACCCTAAACCCCAAACCCCTAAACCCCTAAACCCCTATAGATCCCTTAAAGGAGCCCTTAAGTATCCCTTTATATAGATCCCTTTAAAGGACCCTAAACCCCTATAGATCCCTTAAAGGAACCCCTAAGGATCTCTTTATATCGATCCCTTTAAAGGAACCCTAAACCCCCGAAACCCCTAAACCCTAAACCCTAAACCCCTAAACCCCGAAACCCCTAGACCCCTAGACCCCTTATAGATCCCTTTAAAAGTACCCTTAAGGATCCCCTATCGATCCCTTTAAAGGACCCCTAAACCCCCGAAACCCCCGAGTCTCGAGGTGGACTACCGCGCCGTGGAACGCGAGATAGAGGCCGAAGAGAGGCGGCACAAGGCGCGCCGACAAAGGGACCGTCGGGGTTTCCGAAAATTAGGGGGTTTAGGGTTTAGGGTGGTAGGGTGGTAGGGGTTTTTAGGGTTTAGGGTGGTAGGGGTTTTTAGGGTTTAGGGTTTAGGGTTTAGGGTGGTAGGGGTTTTTAGGGTTCCTTTAAAGCGGTCTATAAGGGTTACTATAAGGGATCTATAAGGGTACTATAAAGGTTAGGGTTTAGGGTTTAGGGTTTAGGGGTTTAGGGGTTTAGGAGTTTAGGGATTTCTAGTAGGGTTTAGGGTTTAGGTGTTTAGGGGTTTCTAGTAGGGTTTAGGGGTTTAGGGGTTTCTAGTAGGGTTTAGGGTTTAGGGTTTCTAGTAGGGTTTAGGGTTTAGGGGTTTCTAGTACTTGAAGGATGGACTTAGTAAGTAGGGTTCCTTAAAGGGCTTCTTCAAGGGATCTATCGGCTTCCTCAGAGGGATCTATAGGTTTAGGGTTTAGGGCCTACTTAGAGGATCATGGAACTTCGGGTTCCTTAAAGGGCTCCTTAAAGGGTTTAGGGTTTAGGGAGCTAGAATATAAGGTTCTATAAGGGGTAGTTTAGGTTACTTAGAGGATCATGGGACTTAGCAAGTAGGTTGTAACTGGGGTTATAAGTCCCCTAAGTGGGGTTATCCTAATTATAACCTACTTATAACCTTACTTACTAAGTCCCACGAGCCTTCAAGTAGGGGTTTCTCGCAGGGTTTAGGAGTGTTTAGGGTTTAGGGCACTGTAGGGGTGTCTCGGGAGACTTTACTGCCCTTGGTAATTGGGGTTATTCTTTGTAATTGCAATGAAATTTAAGAGTTTGTTTTTTTATATAAAATACTTACGTGTATTTTTTAGTATAGTGAAACTTAAGGGTATGAGCAAGAATATAGGGCGGCTCAGGAGAGCCTCTGTGACCATAGAGGAGCCCATTAAGGATTGCTTTAAGGTCCACAGAGGAATCGTTAAGAAGGGGCCCCCACCCTGTAATAGTGACTATAAGGATTATATTAGGGCCCTTTATTATATTCCTACTATACCACTATTACAGGGTGGGGGCCCCTTCTAAGAGTCGTTTAAGGGCTCCTTGACGGGATCGTTGAAGGGTTCCTTTAAGGGTTCCTATACGGTTTGCCTTAAGGGTTCTTGTAATAGTTTTTCCTAAGCGGTTCCTTTAACGTGCAGGTAACAGTTCCTTCAAAGGGTTCGTGTAAAGGAGCCCGAAAGAAGAAACCTCTGGCTGCTTTCACAACTAAAACGATAAGAAGAAGCGCTTGCAGGCTTTCAGAAGTAGAAAAATTCGACGAAGGGGGTTTGGTAGGGGATGTCATTTTGTCGTGTTGTTATAGGGTTCTACATGAGCGTCATATAAGTAAATACAGTATATATACTGTATTGGATATAAAATAACACAATACATATATATATATATATATACATATGATTATAAGGTTTTAGTATTTATTTGTATAAGGCTTTGAAGGGTTTCCTAGACGCTTTGTAAGTGGCACCCTCAAGGATGATGGAGGCGATGACCAGTGAGGAAATGAAGGAGTTCGGCGCCGACTACAAGAGCAAGGCGATGACAGCCATTGACAACTACAAGGTCATTGACAAGCAGTTGAAGAAGATTAAGGCAGATGAAAAGAAAGAGCTTCGTCCAAGGGAGCTGGAGCAGACCAAGAAGGAGCGAAAGGACGACCGCGAGAAGCACATTGCATTCTTGTGGTGGCGTTGGGTTTTGTGTGGGGTTTCTTCATGTCTGTCAGAAGCCAGACCGTCTGTAGCGTGTCTCCCTGGAATTATACAGGGTTTCCGGATTCGAGGGTTGAGGCTTCAGGGCATACTTGGAGGGTCGGGGGACTTAGTAACTGGTTTATTTAGGGACTTATAAGTACCATAACCCCAATTAGGGTCCCCTTTTAGGGTACCCCTCCTACTGTTGGGGGTTTAGAGTGTGACTGGAATGCCTGACTCCTGGAGAGAACCAACTGCTGTTTGACCCTATGGCCATAATGGGCGTTTCCGAGAACGTGGATACGCCGACGCTTGCGCATCTCCTCAGCCCCACACCCCAATATACGGGCCTAAATAATTGCCAATACTGTTCTGGGGGTCTATAATGGGCCCCAGTACCCTATAGAAACACTTATAGAACCCTTGAAGGGACCCTTTATAGGAATCTTATTCAAAAAGCAATCAGGCCCCTATATTAGTCCTGTATCCCATCAGCCCAAGCTCCTGGAACTCCACGAGCAACGAGAAACACTCAAACACAAACCAGTAGACTCGACAAGCGCTTAAGCCTAGTAGGGTTTACGGTCAAACGATTTAGGGTTTAGGGTTTAGGGTTTAGGGTTGAGGGTTCACTAGTTAGCTTAAACTCCGAAACAGCGAAAGAGCTAAAGAGCCCTTGATTTTGTTTATGTTTCATACAGCTTTGCTGACAGCCCCCTTATACAAACCCTGAAGCCCTCGTAAACGCCCATACCCCTGCAAAGGTTCATACAAACGCCCTTTTAAGCTTCCATGGAGGACGTCTTCTCCGATGGTTCCAACGAGTCCCAAGGAGTGCTGGTCGAAAGACTTGGCTCCGAAAGCTACGGTCTAGGGTTGGCTACAACTAGGATGCCCAGTAGTACCCTTATTCCCTTTTTGTAGTCCTGGGTTCCTTATAAAGTTTTCCCAATACCAAAAAGGGAACCTTTTTTATTCCTAGGTTACTGGGCATCCTAGACAACAATGTAGGGTTTCAGGGTTTTGTGTTTCGGTTTCACTTTTGAAGCGTCCTTCCGAGAAAATACTCGCGCTTACACACTGTATGTTGTTAAGCTTGCAGATCCCTGACCTGACAAAGTTCGATTCATGTCAAACCTCAAACCCCTAATCTAGTTAAGCATTAACCCTACACCTTGTACAGGCCCTCACCGCACGTCTCGCCCTCATTCACCGTACTTGTTGAACTGCTGCTCCTTCAACTCTACCGTCTGCGTTGCTTGTTTCTGCAGGAACAAAGTAGGTGCACCCCCCGGTCTGCCTCAAACCTCAAACCCTTCAAACCTTAAGCCCTAGTCCCTCAACCCAAGGATCAACTGCATTGGAGACTTTCAAAAATCCGTTTACTCCAGCTCCCAGCCCTGCAGGGCCGAGCGTAACTCCACAGGAGCCAGCACCGCGCACCTGGGGCAATCCCAAACAGGTCTAGGAAGTCCAATCTGCAGCAATCCGTGACCGATGCCAAAGCGAAGAATTAGACGTTGCAGGGAAAGCTGATCGGTGCTAAAGAAGCCAGTGGGAAACTGGAACCCTTTCGAACCAGTAGCCCACTTGAGCCTTACGCACAGGATTTTCCCCAAAAGGGATCAGGCCCCTGATCGTGAAACTGTAGACTCTGATAGCCGCTTCTGGAGTACCAAACCTCCCGTGTCAGGTCCGTCGTAGATGCACCCCTGTGCAAAAGTTTGTGCACAAACCTGAACTCTAAACCCGAAACCCGACATGACATCCTGCACCCATCTGCACCCTAAACCCTAAGCTCCGAAAAGACATCCTAAGACCTCAGCCCAGAGCCCTTGAAGCTTGTAAGCTGCTGGAAGGAGAGGAGGCTATCGAGACCATGACCCCGAAGGAGGGAGGGTTCGGCGAGTCTTCTACAGTTCTACAGGTTCTCTCCGGGTTTAGGGCTTCGATCTAGCGCTTAGACTTTATTGCTTTCGGGTTTCTAGTAATCATGCAGGCCTTATGGTTTTCGGGTTTGTAGTTGTTGGGCTTTGTGAGGGTTCAAGGTTTGCCGGTTGTAGGATTCGGGGTTGTAGGGCTTACGTCGCAACACAGGCTTCGAAGTTGCAGCCCCCCATTCTAACGCTGTACTTCTACTGTCTCTGGTACGTACCACACGCCTGGACAGTTCCAACACAAAACGACCAAAAACCCTGCCAGAGCAAAAGCGACAGCCGGTGGGTTCTACAGTGCAGCAAAGCATAATCCTTAGGTCCACAGGTTTGAGGTTTAGCTACCAGAAGGCGGGACCGACCTCCGAAACGAGTCGAGTCAACCCGTTCTGTTAAGGCTTGGAGTTCTTATTCTATACTCACGATGGGGGATCTTGAGGAAGCCTGGAAGTACAACACCCTCAGCCCCGAAGCACACAACGACTAGGAGTGGTCTGCTATGCACGCCTCGCAGTGCGCGAAGGCGGACGACCGCATGGTCTCCTCGGGGTTAGGGGTTCAGGGTTCCTGTCTGTTGTATCGGTTACATACAGGTGTAGGTCGTGGCATAGGGTCGACTTTATTCACCCTGAAGATGAATCCAGGCCTGATGAGCCTGAAGCCCATTCCCTGCCTGCACTTTGGGCCGAATGCGCTGTAAGCTCTGAACTTTAGTTTGTGTGTCCTAATCCCTGCACTTCACTTCCACAAGCGCTTGAGGCACTGTCAGCCATCAACCTTCCTGAGTGCTGCGGAACTAAGCCCTGACAATAGCCAACAAAAAATCTATTTCTTGACCCCCAATTGACCGTAAACCCTGAGCCCCGAACCCTGAACCCCCAAACATTCATTCAGAGGCAGAGGCTCTTGACGTCCCCCCCCCCCCTTTGCTCACATACTCCCCGGACCCTAAACACAGCGCTCGGTCCTGAACCTCACACTCAGGCAAAGCTTCAGATCGTTCTAGTAGGGTCCACTGTTTTCGGAAACTCCCAGATGCACTCTCTTCAGCCACGAAGGCGACAAAGCTTTTCCATCAGTGGATGCTGTCGACATGCACGCCAAGGCACTCTCGAAGTATCGGATCCTAGCTTTTTGGGGTTTAGGGTTTTGGTGTTTTAGGATTTTAGGGTTTTGGGGTTTTGGATTTTTGGATAAATAGGTGGCTGAACACAGGATTCCTATAGATTCCCGTAGAGTCCGGAAAGGAACGCCTCTTGAGACCCCTGAAAACCTCATATTTGGGCCCCCAAAGTAATTATTGAGGCCCCTATATTATCCCAACATGCAAGGCTTATTCTGCTGAGGGACCTGTAACGCGATCGTTTATATGACTTGCGGCGCCTGTCTCTTAAAGAATCCAGAGAGCAGTACGTACCTAGAGAGCCCAATAATTCCTCTTAGCAGCATATTCCTTCAGGTACACAAGGGAGTTTCACTTGTAGGGTCATGGGCTCGTTGGCGAAGGCATACTATAGCTATTCAAGTCGGATTGGAGAGCGGTGACGAGCAGATAAAGGATTAGGTAACGAAGAGCAACCGGGGCTCTGCGCCGAAGTGACGGGAGAAGTTGGGAGTGGCCGGGGACCGTTCAACAACATACCAGCACCGTGAGATTTCGACAGGAAGCTGAAGGAAGTTGAGACAGTTGTGACAAAACCATAAGCCGTAGCTACAAAGAGCGGCGCCGCTTGGAGGCTTGCAGTTGGGGGATTGCTGGTTCATCTCTTCGAGACCCATGATTTCAAGTTTCGGGAGATTTTTGTAGGTTTTTAGCAATCAGCCTTTTTGCTTAGCAGATCTTGGTCAGGCTCTGTTTGCTTTTTCGCATTTGTTTTTTATATCTTATCTTTTTTGCTTGTTGGCCGGTTGGCTTGCCGGCCTATCTGATAATAAAAATGGCTTCTACGCTCTGGGCCCTAAACCCTAAACCCCTAAACCCTGAACCCCTAAACCCTGAACCCCTAAAGCCTAAACCCTGAACCCCTAAACCCGAAACCCTAAACCCTGCCTGAACACGCAGCGGCGGCACGCCGGAGGCACGAAGAAATCCTGAAGCGCAAAGGGAAGCTGATAACAAGGCTTTCGGCGCCTGGCTCAGCAGAGTTGAAGTTGGGGTTTCCGAAAATAGGGGAGCGTAACATAGTACCCTTAGTAGTAGGATTCTTTGTGCAAGGACCCCCCAAATAAGATACCCCTTTTTCGGAAACTCCCAAGTTTCGAGACATTGAAACGGTTTAGGGGTTTGGCTTTAGGGCCTTGTGGTGCGATCACAAGTAGTGCCATTCCTCAGACCGACTCATTGGCGTTCCATATTATGAGCATGGTTACGTCCAATAGATCGCCCGCAGGTTTCCTTTTGATACCGCATAATAAAGCCTAACCCCTGAACTCTGAACCCTAAAGTATGAAACGCCGTGGTTCCAACCCTATTCTATTTCCCTGATGGCAACCCTCATTGTAGAACTCTTTCTGCTTAATAAAGCCCCTTTACAATCGCTTTACATTGGGAAGATCTCCATGAATGAGAACTTCTCATAAACTCTGGAAAATGTATCCAGCTTTTCAACAACTTTTTTGAAGGGTTTCCGCCCCGGGCCCAGGTGTCGCTGGTTGGACCGGGCCAGCTCATGTTGAAAAAGGCAGTGGGCTTCGGCTTTGGCAGGGGCATTTCAGAAAATTGTCCGCCGATGAAATTCTATGTCTAAGCAGGTTATCATCGAAGATATTGGGGACAGCTGCAAGCCTCTTGCGTCTAACCTCCCAGTGCGGTTGCTTTGGGGCTTCAAGGGCGCAGGTATTCTAAATGCCAGGCTCTAAATGATCCGAAGTACCAAACAACCCTGAACTCGATGACCATAAACCCCTAAAACCTAAATCCCTAAACCCCAACCTAAACCCTAAACTCTTAAACCCCAACCTAAACCCCAAACTCTTAAACCATGACCCCTAGACCTTGAAGCCTCCTCAACACATACCCAAACCATCATGTAGGAACCTGATTAAGAAACCCCTATAACCCCAAAACAGTAGGATTCATAAAAGGAACCCCAATAAAGGCCCAAGGTTTCTGATCAGGTTGCTTCCTTTCTCATGTCAGATCCGAAATCTAATCCTTAGCCCAAGAGGAGGGAAACCCTGGGCTCTGAAACCCTCCTACATATACTACTATTTGCTTAAGAACCCCCAAAAAATAAAAAATGTATTCCTTATAGGGATAATATAGGGATTATAATTTTTTATTTTTTGGGGGTTCTTAAGCAAATAGTAGTATAGGTTTAGGGTTTAGGGCTTATAACCTTGATGACGACCTTTCAGCGGACCCTGTAGAGGAACCCCTCATAGAACCCTACAGCCGAAAGCGAAGCACACACGCATACTGTAGGGGCCTGAATACCAATACTATCTTGGGGGTTCCTTGTTATAATTATGGCATAATGTCACCCAAACCCTGTTCTAAGATTCTAATTTTTAAGGCCCACATGCCACATAGATACCCTACAGAAGCCCGTTTAGAAACCTTGAAGGAGCCCTTTTCTAGGAACCCTGTTCTAGTTGTTTAGGCCCTGATATGAGCAGCTCCGCCTTTGAGGGCCTCCAATCCTATGGCATCGCCTTGCACTTCCACGCCCAGGTTCGCCAGAATCAGAATCTAGGACCTAGAGTAGGCCCTTATTCCCTTTTTGGGGGTTCAGGTTCCCTTATAAGCCCCTTTAAACTAAAAAAGGGCACCCTTTTTATTCCTAGGCTATTCTTGGGTCTCGGAGTCTAGGAATGGGGCCATTGAAGTAGGCCTAGGTTCCTTATGCAGTTGCCCACGACCCAAAAAGGGAAGCCCTCTTTCTTCCTAGTTTACTGGGCATCCTAGTTGAAGGTTGTCTCCGGTTCCTGAGTAGTACCCTTTTGCCTTTTTTGGTTTGGGTTTTCCTTATTGAAACAGAATAGTAGGAAAACGGGTACCCTTAGTTTAGAGGGGTTACTCGGGAACCTAGTGTCTTTGCATCAAAGGGTTCAGGGTTTGGGGTTTGGAACTCTGGGTTCTGGGTTTGCAAGTGCTTACAGGGTTGTTAGGAATCTGATTAGGCCTTGTTATCGTATCGATGTCGCTCCGTCTTTGAAAAGTGTCCCCAGTGTGATTCTACAAGCGTTTGTGGCTTTAGGCTCCCATCTCGAGCGGTTACGGGTCGGGGCATCGGGCTTGCGGGTTCAGGACTTGCGAGGGCTCCTCTGATACAAACAGGGCTTCGGACCGGTGTTGGTTTGTTGGGTCCAAAAAATGTTCTTAGAGACGGCGATTCCCAGGTCGATGATATCCGGACCTGTTGGGATCAGTGTTTCCGGGTACATCACACTGTAACTATGTGGCCCTATGGAAGAGTTAACAATTAGAATAGGGCCATAGAGTTTTGGGGCCATTATAGTATAGTTATAATAAGGAATTCCCAAAATGGTGCAATCGAGTATTTGTGGTTGTATTTGTTCAGGCTTCCACGTTGTCTTTCTCATTCGCCTCTTGCTCTCATCTCCTCATTGCGGCCTCGACACTTGGAGCAGGGTTTGGGATTGCACGACCCTGCATTTGTCCGTAGGGGTTGTAGTAAAGAAATGTTGCGCTCTATCCGGGATCAGAGTGCCCTGCACAACCCTCGGGATGCACTTGATTTACATACACGCCAAGCCGACGTGGCTGGTATGCTGATGGGTATGGTATCTGCAAGGTTAACTAAGTACACCCACCATTAGGATAAAGATAGCCTCGCCAGTATCTACCCATGAGCCTTCGAGCGCTCCTAGACATCTGGTCTGTGAGCCGCCAAATCCAAACGCTTTGAGCCCCAAAACAATTTCCTCCCACCCCTGAACCCAAGCACCAGGCAAAAGTCCCATGGTATATTAACAAGTGTCTGAATACATGAAAAGATATCGGATCCACTTTCTAGTCGTATCTTCCAATACTATACTATACCCCCTCCGAAGAAACAACCTGTTCTACCCATTCAGGGAATTTTTTGGGACCGGAGCACAGGAGACGACGGTTGTCGTGGATGCTGCCGCGAGGCAGCGTTACCAGGCGCCCCGGGGTGGAGGGCCTTTCGAGTCGTTTGGTTGAACTGTAGGGTTGTCTTTTTGAATTTACATTGTGCTGTATAATCTTTAGCAGTTTAGCAGTTGTTGTATGGGTTTCAGGTTTGCAGGCTGTTCAATCTTTAGCAGTTTAGCAGTTGTTATATGAGTTTGAGGTTTGCAGGTTCAGGATTTAAGCCTTAAGGATTAGGGGTTTAGGTCGTGGGGTGTTGGTGGATCTTTAGAGTGTAGGGTTCATGTACGGCGTACCTATGGCTCCATGTACCTACTAGATGGATGGTCCTAAACTTCCTAAACCCGACATCCTAACCTCCTCGGTTCGGTTTGGGACCAAGGCACCCAGGTCACCAGCCTTTCGCGAGCACAGGACGTAGTGAGCAGGATACAGGTCGCTTGTAAGCACCCCTGCAGGAGGCGGTCCTAAACTATGCTTGTAGCTCTACTTCTATCTTATAATCGGCATGCTACGTCGGCCTTCACTAAGACGGGCCTTTCAACCGAAGTGGTTGGGAGGTCCTGTTCTGTAGTTTGCTGTGCAATGTGGTCGTCTATGTATCGGGTTGGGAAGGGAAGCAGAGGGCAAGAAAGCCCTCCTTGAGGGGGGTTTGGGGGAACCCTAAACCCTAATTGAGAGCATTGGGGTGGTTGGGGCGGGACTACATGCTGATAAGCGGGTGTGCCCCCGGTCCTAAATAAAAGGCGCACCCTCCGCGCGCGCACTGTATACAAACCCTATACCCTAAAGTTTATAAGCTCTATAAACCCTAGACTCCATAAACCCTAAGCTTTACAAACTCTATAAACCCGAAACCCTAAACTCCACATTTAATTAACTAAACCCTACCCCCAAACTCCATAAACTCCATAAACCCTGAACCCTAGAACCTCTCCAGGAGCGCCACAGCGCAGAGTGGCAAGCCGCCCGGGTGAAGCTGGCGTCCCGGGCGCAGGCAGATCGGTGTCCCTACTTCTTGGCATTTAAGGGATCTATAAGGGTTCTCAAAGGGGAGGTAGGGGTTTTTAGGTTGAGGGATTTGGGTTTCGGGCTTAGGGTTTAGGGTCTACTTGGAGGTTCATGGGTAGTCATACATGGGATCAGAAGTAGGATACCTACACTTATCACCCTGAAGGGACTTATCATAATAACCCCGCTTGATTACAGCTACTAACTACCCATGAACCTCGAAGTACCCTGACTCAACCATGGTTCACGGGTTTAGGGTTCAGGGTTCAGCCATGGACAAGCTCCAGAAACGCATCAAAGACCGGGAAGAGCAAGGTTGGGATCGCGCCGTTAAGGCTTACGGAACATACCAGGAACCACCTACATCTGCCGCTAAGCAGCTGAAATGCAACCACAAGTAAGTCAAGATTGGGGGGTTTGCCGCTCGCGATTGCGATGTCGGTACTCGAGCTCTCGAAATTCGAGTTCAGGTGGAGCTGGAGGGAACTCACACTCACTCAGAAAGACCTCGCAGAGCACAGCATTCGGATGCACCAGAGTGAGAAGCACATCCCAGACACCGCCACCTTCGCAATGATCCACGAGACCAAGTGCAAGAAGCCCAACCTGAACCCCGACCACTAATATATAGGCGCCTAAACAATTACCCATACTATAATGCTGGTTCCTTATTGTAAGTATGGTATAATGACCCCAAAAGCCCTGTTCTAATTATGAAGGCCCCAAAAAGTAAACCAACAAAGACCGAAACCCACCCTAAACCCTAAACCCTATAAACCCTAAACCCTAAACCCTATAAACTCTAAACCCTATAAACCCTATAAACCCAAAACCCTAAACCCAAAACGCTAAACCCTGAACCCTAAACCCTAAACCCTAAACCCTGAACCCTAAACCCTAAACCCACAGCCAGAGCGAGGCCGCAACGGCTCTTCGGGAAGGGCAAGCTCCTTTGAAGCCGCCGCTTGCGGAGGCTCCGGCCGCCCAGGACGACCGGGGTTTAGGATTTAGGGTTGTAGGGTTTAAGGTTTAGGGATGTTTAGGGTTTTAGGGTTTAGGGTCTAGGGTTTAAGGTTTAGGGGTTAGGGTTTAGGATTTAGGGTTTAGGACTTAGGGTTTTAGGGTTTAGGGTTTAGGATTTAGGGTGTAAAAGTTTAGGGTGTAGGGGAGGTTTGCGAGTTTAGGGCTTGAAGGGTTAAGGATTGAGGGCTCAGTGCTTATAGGATGTATTTGGCTCATGGGTTTAGGGATAGGATGAGGGAATGGGGGTTGGTTAGGAATTACGGAGCTAAGGCATAGCATTACCATTTTCATCATTCGGGTCACCGGCCGTCACCACTTGTTCCATCGACGACTGGTCGAGAGATGGTTGGAACCGTTGCGCGCGACGTCGGCGTATCTGCAAGTTCAGGTTGATGAGGAATATCGTGCTGCCTAGGAGGCAATAGCGAACGATCCCACCGAGACTTGCAAGCTCGGTATGTCATACATTGATCTGTGCAGCTTTCACGGCACTTTACACCTCGCCGCTAGAGGTGGAAGTAGTCGTCATCCTGAAGGACCAGACGACCATTAACAGTAGGGGCCATATACCCATATACTATGAATTCCTATATGGTATATGAACCTTAAACCCTTTCAGGGTTCATTTCGTCCTTAAGGATGGCGGCGCGAGGCCCCGACCCCTGGGCGAGTCACCGGTGCGAGGCGTCACGCGGCGGCGGCTGCCAATAGTGGAAGGCCCTTTTCATCCCGTGATGCGGTATAGGCAGGCTGCGGCGAAGGCAACAGGCTGGGATACAAGAACCCTAAAATCCTAAACCCTCATTAGACTGAGAGCCCTTATAGAGCCCATAGGAGCCCTTCTGGGACCCTTGTTTTCACAATGTGGGAGTTTCCGAAAATAGGGCACCATAATATAGTACCCTAAAAAGTATACAGGATCTTATTAGAAGGACCCCAAAAGAAGGTAGCCCAACTTTTCGGAAACTCCCATTTCGGAGCACCTTGAGGAGGTGGGAGCTACCACAACAGAGCCTCTTGCGAAGCGGAAACGACTCCGACGGATAGCCGCCTCGTCTTTCTTGAGCCGGGCCTTCGACTTGTATAGCGGCTTCATAAGGTATCGTATTGGGGGTTCGTAAGGGGCTTAATGGGATTTCGGGTGGATTAGGGTTTGGGGTTTAGCAGCGTTTTTGCATTTTTATTAGCGCGCGCGGGTGTGTGTGTGTGTGTGTGTGAGTGAGTGTGTGTGTGTGGGTGTGCTAACCTAAACTCATGAAACCCTAAATTGCTAATCCCTATCCTGAAGACCTACAAGTAAGTGCCCTATACCCTCCATGAGTCCCTATATATATATATATATATATATATATATACATACGGTATTTGACCCTTAAAACTTAAACCTACCTCCTAAACCCGAGGAACATGGAATCGGTGTTTGTTATTTTCGGTGCGACTCAGTGCCCGCTTCTGGTGTTGTCGATATCTTGCTGGCGACAGAGGCTTCTGTTAGGACTTATATCATATCGGCTTCACTAAACCCCCCAAACTAATATGTTCTGGCCCCAGAACTACAGGATGTAACCTTGTAGGCAGCTTACGCTATGGAATCCATACGCGCAAATATGAAGCCCTACCCATTTCATTTTGGGGTTTAAGCATCCATTTTGGAGGGCTTGACCAATTGAAGCCTATAAAGGCTTGACCAAGCTCCACTGCTTTTGCTGCGAGTGCTCGCCGGGTGTACCTTAATCAGTCCGAGACTTTGGGTCTTGTATCCCGAAAGGTGTAGCACCTGATGCGGATCCGTGGCTTGTACCTGAGATCTGCTTAGCCAATGAAAAAGATTACGAGGAGGCTGGGAGACAATCTGGTGATCATTAACTGGCAGGCGAAGGAAGGACTTTCCTACTTGCACATGAGCCACATGCGGCCGTCCGAGTTCGCGGAGTCAGAGGGCACGGCGGCTGCAAAATGCTTCTGGTAACCCCCAACAGTGAAAACTTGCGGGACATTGCTGGACCGGTCATTTGCATCTACTGGGCCGCCCACGAGCCCATGTCCTGAACGAAGTGCGCCTCGAACGACGATTTGCTCGAGTTATAGCCGGCTGCACAAAGGGGTTTGGGGTTTAGGGTTTTGGGTCTTTGAAATGCCGTACTGTAGCACACTGAAGAGTTGGTTGTCAGTAACATTCCTTCGGGCTCCTTGTAAAACTTGTACTAAAACAAGACAAAGCTCGTTTTTAAGGATCCTATACACAAGCCCTTACAGAAATCTTTGCCGTAACTCTTGCGATCACCTCGTTAAAGGGAACCCTTTCAAGGAACCCCGTTTTACCATTTTACTTATCGCGGCCCCTACATTAAAAGCCCTACAAAACCATATGCAATCCTCGACAAAGCGCTTATAACAGAGCACAGAGAATTAATAAGGCCACTTTTGCAAGTTCCCTCAGGCCCCTTGTCCAACACCTAAAACCCGAAAGCCCCAAACCCTAAATCCTTAAATCCTTAAATCCTTAAATCCTAAACCCTAAGAAGATTTGCAGTAATCCTTGTACAGATCCCTTCAAGGGGACCTTATTCGAATTCGAGTTCTTCCCCCTACATTGGTCCCTGGCCAGGTTGACTCGGATGACGAGGCTCCAACGCCCAGCGCTTCCAAGGCTGGGGTCTGCTGGGAGATTTGTTGGTTTAGGGTTTACCTTAAGCCGGAATAACCCACCTTTTTAGAGTTCCGTATTATGATTTCCTTATATAAGTCCTTAAAAGGGTAGGTTATTCCGGCTCAAGGTAGGGCTTTAAGGTTTAGGGCCTTTAGGGTTTAGGGAGATGTGTTTTGGGTCTCTATCGGCTTCGGAGTTCAGGGTTTAGGGTTTAGGCTTTGGAGTTACCGTTTCTGGTCAGCTTTTATCAGGGTCTTTGAAGGGCACTCGAGAGGTTTAAGAGGGTTTTGTTGAAGGTGTTGTTTTTCGAAAGGCTCTGTTTTGATGGTATGCATCATATATATATACACACATACATATCTATGTGTGTATGCATGTATATGTGTGTGTATGTGTTTAGACAGTGCTCGAAGCGTTTCTCTGGATTTTTGGGTTTGTTACATGGTTTGGTTTTGGTAAGGGTTGCTTTCGGGCGCTTGGTAAGGTCTTAGACAAGTTCAGAAGCCTGCGAGGGGGCGGACGAAGCTCCAGCCGGCGAGCCAACAGACTCGATCAGCTGGGAGCCCAGATGGCAGTGTTGGGTTTATAGCATGTAGAGCTTGAGGTTTAAGGTTTTAGTTTTGGGGGTTAAATTCGGGGTTTAGGGTTAGTAGTTTATGCCTGTAGGGTTGAAGGTTTAGAGTTTGGGGTTGAGGGGTTTAGCGTTGGGGTTTAGGCAGGGGTTTAGGGCTTTGAGGGTTCAGGATCAACTACCTCGATGTTTGTGAAACCGGCAACCTCTGGGGTGGGTTTGGATTCCGCTTCTAGGTTTATCCCGAGCTCAGGGTTTGGACAGGTCCGAACTCTTATGAGTTCCAAGTTCAAACGTAAATCTCGAAGGGCTCACAAGTATAGAGTAATTTTTTAGCAGTTCCCAAGTCAGTGTGTCGTGGTTGGTAGGCCAGGGGTAAATGAATTGCCCCAAAACCCCCAATCCATGAAGCCCTAAATAACAACGCGTCAACACCCACCGCCCCTAAGCCCTAATATAGGGGCCTTAACAATTACCTATACTAAGTCTATTTACGGGGGTCCTGAAGTATAAATATAGTATCATGGGCCCCAAAACCTGTTCTAAATATTAAGGCCCCTAACTATATTAGTCCCCCAACGCCCTAAAGTCCAAGCCTTTGCTCTGAAGCCTCAACCCCTAACGCCCCGCAGCCCTAAATTCCAAGCCTTCTAAACCCTAAACCCTGAACCCTAAACCCTATACCCTTATGAACCCTGAACCCTAAACCCTAAACCCTTATGAACCCTGAACCCTAAACCCTGAACCCTAAACCCTCATGAACCCTGAACCCTAAGCCCTAAACCCTAAACCCTACTCTGTGCATGTTTCAGGGCCGCCCCAAAACGGCACAGCGACGGCAGCACCAGAGACGCCCTCCGAGGCAGGGGCCTCGCTTTTGAGACTTCAGGTGTTGTTGGGTTTAGGGTCTAGGGTTTAGGCTTTAGGGTTTAGGGTCTGGGGTTTAGGGTTTAGGGTTTGCTATAGGGCCTTTTACAATTTCCTATACTACTGTTGATGATATAAATCCTGCATTACCTTAAGGACCCTGAACACTGGGGATTATGGTATATTCCTTATTATGGGTCATGCAGGATTTATATCATCAACCGTATTTTGGGGCTCCTTATAATTATGGTACAATCGGCCCCAAAACCCGATTCTAATAAAGCCCATATAGTAGGGTTCAAGCTTAAGGGCTTCAGGGCTTTAGGGTTGAGGCTTTGGTGAAGCTGCTATAGAGCTCGCAATCATGGCAGCACTAGTCAGCATTCCTTGCGCCTTTTGTGGTACAGTATACGGCAGCACCCTATGAAGGCACCGAAAGAAGGGTGTTATTCAAGGGTTTCTTTCGGGTTTCAAGTTTCAGGGTTAGTTTTCGGACGGAATTCAGACTGCAAAGGTCTCGGGTTGAGGCTTTACGGGTTGAAGGGGCTTTAGGGCTCTCGAAATTTAGGATCGAAGCTTACCGATTCATTGGCAATGCTATTCCTCAGTGTTCTTAAATGTTTTAGTGCAGTATACTCAAACCTCTCAGCCCAAAGCCGTAAACCCTAAAAGCCGAAAACCCGCCAAAAAACCTCACTCCGGGTTTCAACTTCAGGCGTAAAAGGGCGACGGCTCAAGGGTTTAGCGTTTAGATTTGAGGGTTTAGGGTGTATGGGGTTTATAGGTGGTTTAGGATCTAAAGGTTATTGTTTAGGGCTCTTTCGTTGAGGCGTCTGGGTTTATGTGAATGTCTTTTGGGGTGTTGCTGATTTCGGGTAGATGCTTCCGGGGTTGCTGGGGGGGCTTCGGATTTGGGGTCATAAGGTTTAGGGTTGAGGGTTTAGAGTGACCGGGAAATTTACTGACTAAACCCACAAACCCCGTGAATCTACCTTTCAGCTCAAGAACCAGGAAATTCAGCTCGCATCCTGATTCCTGTTTCGGGTATTTGGGGCTGGGGCTTTGAGTTCGAAGGCCCTGTGTGCGATGTCCTCGCCAGTCCCCGGAGAAGTCGATAGATCCACTGCGGTGGGTGTTGTTTTTTAGAGTTTTTTTTGCGGCGTCTAGGCTTGGCGCATACGGGCCAAGGCCTGCACACTTAATCCCAACTTCAATCCCCTAGAGCGGGTGAAGCTCTACTTAAAGGCTCATGGGACATAGTAAGTAAGGTTATAAGTAGGTTATAATTAGGATAACCCCACTTAGGGGACTTATAACGCCAATTATAACCTACTTACTAAGTCCCATGATCGTCTAAGTACACCACCGCACGAAGCTCGACAGAGGTTGCGCCGACTGAAACTGCCATGGCGATGCCAGCAGAGGCCGGTAAGAACCGGGTTCCAGGAGTTCTAGGGTTTGTCTCGAAGCCTAGGACCCAGAGTAGGCCCTTATTCCCTTTTTGAGGGTTTAGGTTCCCTTATAGCACCCTTTAAACCAAAAAGGGCACCCTTTTTATTCCTAGGTTACTCTTAGATCTAGACCTTAAACCCTTAACACTAAAGCCAACACCGAGCGGACCTTTCAGCTTTTTGAAGGGTTTCGGGTTATCCGTCTGCGAGATTTTGGCGTTGAGGTTCGACGGGTTCTGCAGGCAATATAGATACTAATACTTCTACTAGCACTAATACTAACGCTAATACTATCCCCGTCTTGGTCTTTCGGTCTCTCCATTCATACCAGAACATACCAAAAACTCTGCTTATTGAACCATGAAATGCCTCCCCAAAACTCTGCTTATTGATCCCTGCCTCCCCAAAACTCTGCTTAGTCAACCCTTGAATGCCTCCCTGTTGAGAAACCCAATTGTCTTACCGTCTCGGGGGTCTTTTACCACAAGAATCCCACTCTCTCGTGCCCTATATGAGAACTCGACGCTGCAGCAATCTTCTGTGGCCCCGAAGCACTCGTCGCGCTCCTCATCTCCTCTCCCGCGCAGCACCATGCAGTGATATGTTCAAGGCGAGCTACTTTGCCGCGAGTGCGGTTCGGAATATGAAATGAAGGCTGGTCAAGGGATGGTGGTTGTTCTTCTTCAGGGTTTGGTCTTCTTCCTTTCAAGGGATTCCGGCTTGGGATCCGAAAACGGTTTCCTTCGGGGCTTTCCGCGATTCAGGGCTATATAGGGTTGCTCGGGGGTATTTTTTGGTTAGACGACGTAGGCGCTAGTCAGCGCTATCGTCTTTTTGTCTTTTCCCTTCCCCTGATAACAGGAGGTTCGTCTCGAGTGCTTGGACTGTGGTACCGTCGACGACAGAGATCCACTCAACATCCACGAGATCGATGAAGACCGTGGGGCGAAGCTTCTATTCTGTTGAGGGTGGATTTCTCAAGTTTGCTTTTAGGAGGGTGTTCCTTTAGCTGGATCGGTTCCGGGTCTTTAGGGTAGTTAGTGTCTTTGGGGTCAGGACGACCACATCGACTACGCTCTCTATGAGAATCGGACCAAAGATGGCAAGATGGTCTTCGAGGTTCTCGCTCTGGGTTTGGGTATTCTTTTAGGGTTTTTTTGTATTTCCTGAGGGTTCTTCTTTCTTCTAGTCCGGATTGGTTCTAAGGGGTCTAACTCCTTTTTTTTCTCCAGCACGGGTGTGCTGCTGCTTCGCACCCACCAGGCGCACCACTTGCACAAGTCCGATCTGTCGAAGCAGCTGTGGCGCCGAACTGCCCGCTGCCGCGCCGCAGGTGGCAGGGATAGGGATAGAGTACTTGTGGGTTTAGTTGAGATAGACGGTTTCCCTTCACCTTGTTCCGAAACTCGGGGTCTTAGCGCTGTATTTATCCTAGGGTTTCTTAGCTAGTCCTCTTTTCCTTATGCTCTTAATCCCTAGAGGCCTCACGAAAACCTTCGAGGAGCGGCCATTCGGCTTTCATGGCATGCGTGCCTGGCTGATGGCCTACGCGGCCGGTAGTGGCGAGGTCATTGAGGGGCCAACAGAGTGTATGGGCCAGGTGTTGACGGGGCGCGACCTGGCCCGAGCCCTCGCCAAAAAATGGCGGGGCTGGCTTACCCGAGAAGAGTGCAATCTTCTACAGGGAGCGTCCCAGCCCTTTGGGCACAAGCCTGTGCGGAGAGGTCCGCGGGCGAAGCGGGAGGCTTCCCCGGCTCCGTCCTTCCACTGGTCGGACTGGGAGAAGTGAGTTATAATATTTTATAATTAGGTTTATCTTCGTGTTTTAGATATAAGGCTTAGAAGGAATTCGCATCCAAGAGGTTTAGGACGAAGCAGCATCACTGTAGGGGTCCTACAGAAGGGGCGTTGAGAACCCTGAATGGTGTTCCGTTAAGTTTCCTTTATACATCTTTCAGAAGGTTTTAACAATGGTCGTTGTTCAGGTTTGGGCGATGATATAGGGGCCGCATAAAACTGGACTACTGCTTGTAGGGTATGGTCTGCTATAGGTATCGAAGAACCTAAGGGTCATCAGAAGGGAATATGATAACTGACTCTTCAGCCGCGTAACCGTAAACACTAAACTTACCGTATATCACATACTCAGCCTACGTCTGAGCCCAGCTCCCGGGAATCCTTCTGGGGCCCGCAAGAGCCCTACATGCGGATTACGGGGAGATATCCTGCTGTTTGGCAGGGGCTACAGGAAATACCAAACCCAGAGTTCAACCATCATCATCATCGTCATCGTCGTCGTCGTCACCATCATCCTTCTAGGTCAAGACCAAGAACATTACTCCTCCTAGCATTGCTACTATCATTCTGCCACTACCACTACCACTGTCACTGCCACCCCTCCTCCTCCTCCTCCTCCTACTCCTCCTACTCCTCCTCCTTACTCCTGCTCCTACTCTTATTCAGAATTCCTACTCCTACCATTACTCCTCCTCCTGCCCCACCCGGAGCCATCACGACGAGTCTTCATTCTTTCACAGAGGCTTTTTTTAGATTCGGAGCATGGGCCCTAAGCCTTGAACATCTTCAAGTCAAACCTAAAATCCAGAAAACCCT
The DNA here is from genome assembly GCA_905221615.1 of Symbiodinium sp. CCMP2592. Classification (NCBI taxonomy): domain Eukaryota; class Dinophyceae; order Suessiales; family Symbiodiniaceae; genus Symbiodinium; species Symbiodinium sp. CCMP2592. The sequence goes on along the minus strand of CAJNDT010005911.1, from coordinate 373,655 downwards.
AAGCCCTAAATCCCTAACTCTAACTTTCCTTCACTAAACTATCGTCTACACAAGACTTCCGCCGCCCAGTTTTTTAAAATTTCGAAGACCATCGGTCGCTTCCATGAGCAAAGGCTTCTCCTTTTGTACCTCTTTCCAGCAGAGCCGTCAATAGTAATAGTAGATCTGTAATGATAGTGTGCTGTTGATACCTTGTTATGTCACGGATTATTGGGCCGGTGTTTGACGACGAACCGACACCGAGCCCTAAATCGTCGAATCCCCAGAGCAAGCCGTAGACTCTGGACGCAATGCAACCCCTAAGGCCTGCGCTTCACCAAACCTTGAAACATTTATTAAATCCTCAAACCAACCCATGCCCTAGACCCCTAAACACCTAAACCCTAAACCCCTAAACCTGAAGCTGTACCCTGTATGCTAAGCCTATAAACCCTTGATCTTCGTAAATCCATATACAACTTGAAAATATCCCTTGTACTGAACTCGTCTAGGATGCTTATCGAACCCTTATAGATCCACTCTTGCAAGCCCTTCGTAGGATCCTTGCTAGAAGGACCCCCAAAATAAGCTTCCCCCTAATTTTCGGAAACTCCCTTATGGCCCATGGCTACCCGGGCCCTGTGGGCACGTGGACGTCGGGGCGATGCCGCGCCGAGATACTGGGCCGGAGGACGTGGCTTCTTAGTTTTGGTTTAGGGTTCAGGGTTGAGGGGAAGGGTTTAGGGCTTAGGGTTGAGGGGAAGGGTGTTCGGGGATTTTGATGGGAATTATACGGGTTCTATAAGGAGTACTCGATGGGTTCTATAAAGAGTAGTCTTTGGGCTCTATAAAGAGTAGTCTACGGGTTCAAAAAAGAGTAGTCTATGGGTGCTGGGAGGGTTACGAGAAGCCGCTGGCATGAGACATTGAGGGTCCTGTTCTAGCTTTAAGAGTGCTTTATGGGTTCTGGGTTTGTCAGGGTCGTAGCAATACTGTAAGGGTCTATAGTCTAGGACGGTTACAGCGCGGGCGTATGATCAAGAGCCCCAGTGTTCTCATTTTCGTTGATGTCACCGTCCATAAGCGTTCTAGAACTGTAGACCCTTCATATGAATGCTTGCTGGCAGGTTATGTTGGTTATGGTCTAGGGTATAGGGTTTTAGTCTCACGAAATAAGGGAACCACAGTACATGTAGGTTTGCATGAACCCGCACACAGGCACATCTTGTTTGTCAAGTTCGCTGATCCTTCAAGCATGCCCTGAGCCGTGGAAGTTTGGAGCCCTAAACCTTAAACATCCTTAAACCTTGAACCCAAATCCCTACAGGTTGTTGAGAACACGAAGACTTTTAGGCACTCTCGAGCTCTCCAGGAATATTGGTAGCTCGCATGTTGAGTACCAGATCGGCGTGTCCGCGACTTAGGGGGGTTCGCAACAGGCATCGGTTGAGCGTTTAGTGGTCAGTACTTTCGGCGCTGTCTGATGCGGTGTGCTTCACTAGGTCGTTAAGAGTTGGTCAGCAGCTTTTGAAGCAGCCCAGGCCCTGAACCAAAGTCCTCCCAAGCTTGAATCGATCCCAAGCGTCACATTCGGAAACCTTTTCATGACTGTGCTGGGCTGAACCACTTCCACTATCCAAAGGGCCCTACATCCATACCTAACCTATAATAGCTACTCTCACGGTACACCGGTAGACCTTACGACTATGATGCCATAGCGGATTCCCAATACCTGCAGCAACGCCTTGTTGACGGGAACAGGAATCACCTCACCCGAAAGGCTGGACACCTACCCCCTCAACGCTCGGAACCTTCAACTGCGACTGTTTAGGGTTTAGGGTTTAGGATCTTGAGTACGAGGCTTGTAGGCGTTTCTCGTGGCCGGCTGGGGTTTCATATGGTTTTAGGTTGTTGCATGTCCTCAACACCAGCCGTGATTATTTACCCAGAACATCCCTAGACCTTCAGAGCCCTTGTCATAATTTGTTTACTACCATAAGCCCTACGACCTGAGATGTCCCTTCTCGTAAACCATAGGGCTTCACACCGCATCCCCACATGCAGACCTACACCACCAGTATAGACATTTCTGTAAAGCCGTCACAACAACCCAACCAAGGCCCAATATGTACATCTTTTACACCAGCGTAAGCTTAATTGAAACCCGCGATGTGTTTAGAATACTTGTGATGGTAATGCCCTTGGAAGAATCCTGTAAATTTGATTCAAAACCCCCCCTGCTGCGATCCGCTTCTTGAGCCCTGAGCCCTGCACCCCTAAACCTTGAAAACCCTAAACCCCTAGACCCTACACCCGACAACCCCCAAAACCCCTCAGCCCTACACCCCTAAGCCGCCTTAGCTACCCCTTTGAGGAAGGCTGAGGACGGCGGCGAGTGGGTGGTTTCCCGCCGATACCGGGAGTTTCAGAGCTTGCAGGCCGGGGCGTAGCCGTATTTACACGGGGGGGCTCCAGGGGTTTGGGGTACAGGTTTAGGGTTTAGGGGGGTTTGGGCTTTTTGGGTGTACGGGTTTAGGGCATTAAAGGGTTTAGGGGGGTTTAGGGTTCAGGGTCTAGTCTAGGGTGTGGGTTTAGGTGGTGAGGCTAGTGGTTTTTGCTTCAGCGGTTAAGGCGAACACCGTGACAAAGAGCCGCACAAAGGACAGTGGATAGCAGCTGTCGGGTAGCGTCTGTCTTGGCGGCTTTGTCTTCCTCAGGTATGCCATAGTTTAAGCTTCTGTACAGTGCACGAAACCTTAGTTACTAAACCCGAACCCCTGCGCCGCCCTCAGAGCTCTAGTGCTGGACACCCGAAGCCCGTGAACCCAGCCCCTAAACTCTCGGGCACTAAGCCCTCCACGAGAGCCCAGAGAACCCCTGCAGTACAGAAAAGCCATGCACCATGTGCCTGTCGTCTCCGTTGTGGTTCCTGTTTTGTTAACCAGTTTTATGGTTAGGATGCTATGATATAAATTTGGTTAACCGGAAAAAGGAACTACAATGGAGGGTATAAGTAGGACCCCGTAAAGCCGTGAACCCCAAGGCAAACCTTAACCTACCAAAACCTGCGTTTTTTGGCAGGTTCTTGCTATGAACCCCAATGCAAATTGTCATAGGGACCCTACAACAAAGTAGGTTGTGGTCCGTTAACCAGGCTTCCCTCCGGGCAGTGGCCGCTCCTCCGCCGTTGCCGGAGAGGCGGATGACTGACTTAGGACTTAGGGTTTAGAGTTTAGGGTCGGTTTTAGGGTTTAGGGTTTAGGGTGTTTAGGGGTTTAGATTTAGGACTTAGGATTTAGAGTTCCGGCTGCCGGGGGGTCGGAAGGCTGCGAAGGGTCACCCTAATGCAGGGGCTTTAACTCTTCATGATTAGAATACGGTGCCTAACAGGGGGTCCCTGCAAGGATTCTATGTACATGCTCTTGGGTCGGAATGCCTCAGAGTCTCAGAGCAAGAAGCCCAAAGCCAGTGGCAACAACCCAGACCCCAGGGAGGATCTAGAAAGTAGATCCCCTAATCTGGGCCCTATACTACTAAGGGTACTTTATAGGAACCCCATTAAGAGATCTGCTTTTTGGATCCTCCCCTAAGCCCTAAACCCTAAACCCTAAAACCCTAGAGATCCCTTAAAGGGACCCTTGAAGGAACCCCCCATGAAGGGATCTGCTTTTTGGATCCTCCCCGGGGGGTCTGGGCAGTAGTCTGCGGTCCTTGATGTCAGCAGCCCCTGAGATTCCCTGAGCCCTGGATCTGAAACCTGAAACACTATAAAAGGGTTTAGGGTTTAGGGATAAAGGTTTTTTTTTGATTTAGGGTTTAGGGGATCAGGGTTTAGGGGTTTAGGGATTAGGAACCTGACACGCTAAACTTAGGTACTGCCCCGATACAGTAAGAGTCCATAATAGGACTACTATTAAGGTCCTAATATATTTATATTATACATCTTATTCAACTATTTCTGAGTGGGGGCCGTACCCAACACTAAACCCTCACGCCCTGAATCTTGAACCCCAAATCCAGAAACAGCTGTGGCTTGAGACTGTATGGGTGAGGGCTTCGTACTTCGAGTTTTGACCTCAGACCCCCGCATTAGAAGGCTTCTAGGCTGCCCTGGTGATGGGTTTTTGGATTTAGGATTGAGGGCTGCTCAGCATCCAGGATGTGCCTTTCGGTTTACCTTTACTACGAAGGGCTTGCTTCAAGATCCCCTCTTTGAGCATGAACCCTCAACCCATCTAAACCCTAAGCCCCGAGCCCTCTATACCTTAGACAACTGTGCTTCAGCCAACCTCAAGCCTTAACTCTAAACCCCCGAAAATCGGGCCTTAAATACTAAAACGAGACAAAATTTGGGGGTCCCTTTGTTTATTTACTAGGGCCCCTATCTAAACTCTAAACCCCCGATTATCGCCTAAATAATAACCGAGATAAAATGTTGGGGCCCCTTGTTTATTTACTAAGGCCCCTTTCTTAACGCTAAACCCCCAATAAAGGGCCTAAATAATAACAGAGACAAAATTTGGGGGGTCCCTTGTTGATTTACTACGGCCCCTTTCTTAACTCTAAACTCTAAACCCCCACGACCCCAACCCTACGGCATCGCGAGAAGGCGTTTTCATGGAGCCGGGGCGCTCTTCATGGGGCCCCCCACTGAGGTGTGCGCCCATGGTGCAGGGGTTGTTGCGGGACAGGGAGGGTGTTTTGGATTTAAGGGTTCTTTTGGGTTTAGGGTCTAGATTTAGGGTTTAGGGTCCAAGTGCTGTTTTGGGACAGGACAGGACAAGGACAGGGTCCTTTAAGTGCGTTCAACAGGGGTTATTTTCGCAGTTTCAAAGCTTTGAGGGTTTTTTGGAGGGGTGCTAGAACACACCGTAATAGCCGTAGTACTTACTATCAGGGATTTAGTGCGTAGGGCTTCGGGGTTGGGGCTTAGTGTAGTTGGGATTTCCGTTTAGTGTTCAGGAATGTCGATCTAAAACTGAACCCAACGGTGGTTCGGGGTCTAGGGTTTAGGGGCTCAGAGTGAAAGGCAGAGAAGACCGATCACGTTGCCTTCAGGCAGGGTCTGTGCTACTCGAGCGCTCAGGGCGATATATACACAGGCTCAGAGTACACGTAGTAAGTCCTGCAGACACTCAGCCCTCAACCCCAACCCCCCAAAACCCTGAACCCTAAACCCTAACCCACCTTCGTCCTGAAGCCATGAGAATTTTGAGGTACAGGGAGAGTCTAAGATCCGACTTCATATTGGGTTCGGATGTAAGGGTTTGGGGTCTGAGTCGTGCTTATGAGCTAACGGTAGCTTTGTTTAGTGATTTACAGGGGTTCATAGGGTTGTTACAAGTTTTTGCAGCTTCATGCTTGGATTGAAGTAGTTACGAGCATTTGCCGGCTGCAGCAGGTAAAGGATGTAAGGCATCCTACTGTTGCTCCTCAGGGCTTACGGCATATGTACACATGACAGCATAGTTCGTGTTTTGATTTCTGAAACTCCCACCCAAAGTTTAAACTCTACACTTCACACGCTAAAGCTTAAACCGCAGCCCTAAACCTTAAGCCCTAAGCCCTAAACCCAACATCGGCTTCTTCGGCTCTTTTGCAGGCCTTCCTGGCCGCACGCCAGGCCTGAGAAATGCCACGTTTCAGTTCTTCCACTGGCTCCTTTCAGGGATCTATGCTTGAAGGCTCATGGGACTTAGTAAGTAAGGTTATAACTAGGATATAATTAGGATAACCCCACTTAGGGGACTTATAACCCCAATTATAACCTACTTACTAAGTCCCATGATCCTCTAAGTGAGGTTCTAGAAGGGTTCTATAAGACTCTTACTATGGGTTGTAAAAGGGGTTTAGGGTTTAGGGCTCCTTTAAGGGTTTATAGTCTATAGGCAGGGTTCTACTCTTGAGTGCTTTCAAGGGCTTAAGGTTCAAGATTGAGGCTTCACGGTTTGGGGCAAGGTTTGCAGGTTTGGGGTTTAGGGGTTTAGGGTTTAGGGTTTAGGGGTTTAGGGTTTAGGGTTTAGGGTTTAGGGGTTTAGGGGTTTAGGGTTTAGGGTTCAGGGTTTAGGGTTTGTGGCAAGTTGAGGGTTCGATTTTCAGTTCGAATACTAAACGACACTCTTCTATTGCTCTTCAGTATTGAATGTACAGAACAGAAACCCAAAACTCTAGTCTAGTCTTTCAAGCTTCTGAGGCCTCGAAGCTTGAACCGCCAGCCTTTATTTATCCAAACTTGAACAGTGAACGATAAGTAAAGACATCTAGCGTGCTTGGCCCAATCAACCCTAAGCCCTGAGATTTAAAAACCACTTCTGGAAGGCTTTTCGAGCCATAATAGAACCTTACAGAAACCACTAAATTTAGGCGTTAGTATTAGGGAAACCTTTAAACTTTCTGTAGAATTCTTATAGAGCCCCGATAGAACTTGATAGAAACCCTCACAACCACCAAATACGGACACCTCTAAACCAAGTCGGGCAGTTTTGAGAGCCCGAAATCACTCAAACTAGTAGGTTCTGACTCCTTACTAATTATACTTACGTATTATAGGGTATAGGGTCGAGGGTTTAGGGGTAGTAGGTTATGACTCCTTACTTATTGTAGGGTCGAACCCAGACACTAAACCAAATCGTCAGTTTTTGAGTAGTAACCTTATTGTAACCCTTTAAATAAACCCTTGTGGTAACCTTATAGCAACCCTTCAAAGGAACCCTTGTAGAAAGCTTATAGCAACCCTTTAAACAAACCCTTGTAGTAACCTTATAGCAACCCTTTAAAGGAACCCTCGTAGTAACTTTATAGCAATCGTCAGTTCTTGAGCCCCCTAATATAGCACCCTACATAGCAGGATCCCCATTATAAGGACCCCAAAGTAAGGTACCCCTAATTTTCCTGTACCGTAGAAGCCAGAAAGTTGGAACAATATACTGTACCTTAAGGGCATGAGGATAATGATGTTCCAACTTTCTGGCTTGTACTGCACCCTTATAGTAATCCTAAACCGTTTATAGAACCCTTATAGATCCCTTTAAAGGAACCCTTATAGTAATCGTCAGTTCTTGAGGTGGCGCTGCAGGAGTTCCTTGAGGCCGCCCTGGCGAGGCAGCACACAGAGCTTGGCCTCGGGGAGGAGCCTGGGCAGACGATTTTTGTTGGAGTGTTGACGGGTTTAGGGTTCGGGGTTTAGGGGTTTAGGGTTTATGGTTCAGGGTTAGGGGTTTAATAGGGTTTAGGGGTAGGGTTAGGGGTTTACGGTATAGGGGTTTAGGGTTCAGTGGCTTCGGGTTTAGTGGTTCGGAAGGTTATTTTTGCAGTATTTTCTTACAAGTGGGATTAGGGCTTACTTGGAGGTTGATGGGTACTCAGACGTGGGGTCATGATACAGTGGTCCTGCTTGTAGCACCCACTTATAGCTACCCATGAATCTCCCAGTAGGGCTTTGGAAAGGGAGTCTTTGGTTTGAATTAGCCGCTATGCCGGGCCCGTGCCGTCGAGGTACTGAGGTGAACCTCCAAGACGCGACTGGGGTCTGTGCATTGAGACTGAATGGTGGGTAAAAGTTACGCGCATTCTTAAGGCGCCTAAAGCAAGTTCACAACATTTCTGAGCTGACCCGGACGCCGTGTCTTAAAAGTTCTGAATATTTAGATGTCAGCATTAACATACTTAAACTCCAACCCCCCTCAGGTTTCGAGGGTTCTGGGGTTTAGGGCTTCGTGCTCAGGGATTCACCGAATTACTCTTGAGCCCTAGCCCAACGTAATCCTTGGATCCTGCGTTTAATTTAGGTTTCAGGGTTTAGTGATTTGGGGTGTGCAGGACTATCTGAACCATGGAAACCCGAAGCTTGAGTCAACCGGAGAACCTCACCTCAATGTTTGTTTGGTGTCTTACATCCGATGCTCTGGTCCACTGGTGCGTTGGAGGGTAGTTGGCGAGTCCTGGGCAAGTCTTGCAACTTGGAGTTTCTGGATTCCATGTTTTAGGTTTCCGGTTTAGCAGGGCTGCAAGTGTTTGCGGCCTTTTTGGACTGGACGAGGCTCAACCAGTGAGGTTTGATATAGGAGTCGGAACCAGTAGCCGGTATTCTTAATAACATTTCTTCAAAGTCCCGGTTGGGAGTAAGTCTACTATATTAATATGACCACCAAATCTTACAAGGTTTCTCTATCAGCTGCGGCCTGACCACGAGAAGTTCACGCCAGGCGCTTCGCGAATTCTTGGGCTTTCCAGCGGCGAGGGCAGAGAAGGCAGCCGGAGGGTTTAGGGTTTTGGGTTTGTTTGGTCATAGTTGGGTAACATTTTACATTTTATGGGTACTTAAACCCAAATAATAAGAAATACAAAACTACATTTTTAATCCTAACTCAACCATGAACTAGGTTTTCGGTTTCGGGTTAAGGGTTAAAATGTGAGGTTTACGGGGTTAGGGTTGCCCTACTTGGAGGTTCGTGGATAGCCGAAATTAGGTGGGGTCGTAACTCCCTAAATCTGGGTTAAGGTAACCCACTGCGAGGTGAACTGATTGTTGCCAGTGGGACTACATCTCCCCCTATCTGGGTTTAACTTTCCTTATCCTACTTTTCATAACCCCCCCCCCGCATAATCATGAACCTCCAAGTAAACCCGGAAGGATTCCGGTGCTGCCGCCAGGCTCTTGCAAATTTAACACGGGTCGTCTGAGTTGGCTACCGGCCTCCTGCATTGATGTAGTAAGCAAAAGTGCCAACATCTTTCAAGAGCATTCCCGCTGGAGGCGGGCTCTATGCCGTACACATGCAATTCAAAATATGCAGGTCGAACAAATATGGTAGCAACGACATCCCCTGATAGTCAGTAGGTAAAGCTACTACAAACTGAACATGTATTCAGGTCATTGTCTATAGACACAAACCGAAAACTGAAGGCGAACACAAGCTGTTAGATTAACATCTGAACGTGCAGGAAGAATGTCCTTTCATAATCCACGAAAACGCCAAGTGTAGTATACCTTGCCCCCCAAACCCAACGACATCCCACGGCCCTTATACTCGGCCCTGAAACTCCCTGGCTGGGTTTGGGGCTTTGGGTTTAGGGCTTAAGGTTTAGGGCTTAGGGTTTAGGGTTTAGGGTTTTGGGTTGAACCCAGAAAGTTCCATATACCAAAGGAGCACAAGAAGAGTCTGTGGCATGCGGGGTGTAGGCAGCACTTATTAAGAAGCAGGGATGTATGAGGGAATCCCGCGCACAACGGTTTTCAGACTTTTCCAACCCCTAACACCCAGACCCCAAGAATATCGAAAGGTCTGGACCCGACCCCTTTCTCATGACATGTTACTTGAGGGATTACGAGGGTTTAGGGTTTAGGGTTTAGGGCCCTACGATTCATTAAGTTGTCACAACCGGCTATGTTGGCCCACGGGTAAGCTTCATCGTAGATCCCTTACCTGGACCCCAGAAGTATGTAGAATAATAGCCTTTTAAGGGTATTGAAGCCATTCTTTTACCTACCTTGAGGGGTTTAGGTACTCTCCAATCATCTTGAAGAACCCCTACCTGGACTCTGAGGATCCTACCGTTTTAGGGTTCCCTAATATGAGTTCTTTAGATAAGTCCTTAAAAAGGTCTAGGACCTGGAGTAGGCCCTTATTCCCTTTTTTAGGGTTCAGGTCCCCTTATAAGCCCCTTTAAACCAAAAAGGGCACCCTTTTTATTCCTAGGTTACTCTTGGGTCTAGAGGTAGGTAACTTGGGGGTTCAGGAAACAGTTTGTATGCCACAAGAGTCAACCTTGGCGGGGCCTGGCGATAGCTTGATCCCCTGCAAGTCAGCAGCTCTAGTCTGAACCTTAATCCTGAAACCATAAAGCCTTTAAGCCTAAACCCTAAACCCGAGAGCCAGGCAACTTCCTGCTGCTTTGCTTGCGGAGCAGAGAAAGAAGCCATTGCACAAAATAACAAACTCTAAACCCAGACCTTAATCCCTGAACCCAAAACGTGAAAACGGCGGGTTTATGTGGCTGCCGGAGCGACTCCTGCGCTCAAGGCGCCTTCGACCCTGGAGTGGCTACGACGGCCGCTGCAGCGACCGAGGCGAATGGGTACTTAAAGGATCATGGGACTTAGTAACTAGGGTTCCTTAAAGGGCTCCTTCAAAGGGATCTATAGGGGTTCTATTGTAAGAGTGGTTTTAGGGTCTACTTAAAGGATCATGGGACTTAGTAATTACGGTTATTATTACGGTAACTATGCTTATAACCCCAATTAAGATACTTATAACCATACTTACTAAGTCCCATGATCCTCCAAGTAGTTCTCTTTGCTTTGGGGTCCCATCTAGGGTCAATATGTATAGTAAAGGGTGCCGTGCTATTTATGGGTACCTAAACAGGGACCCTTAATTAGAGAACTCCCCACATGAGCGAAGGACGATAAAGCTTCAGGGCTTCATATGGGTCTTGCAAACTTTTGAAGGTCGTAGGCGCAGGATTTTAGGTCCTAGAGTTCTAGAGCAGTGTAATGCATATCCGAAGCCTTGAACCCACAACACCTCCCTTGGCAGGGTCAGCCAGTTGCCGAAAGCCACATGGGTGGTTGTCAAAATTATGGTCCCTTCTTGGGTCCCTAGTATAGTACGGCACCTGATATCTAGGGTACCCAAAAAGGGACCACAATTATGGCAGCTACCCACATCGAAGTTTCGAAAAAAGCTTACAAGAACCGAAGCCCGCGCGTAAAGCACCCCGTCTTGAGCCTCGACAAGAGCCCTGATAGTCACCAGACCTTGTCCAACAGGCGATCTCGAACCGTAATTTCAACAGGATTTGAACAGATTTTGGGAAAAGCTCGTTCAGCCTGTATTCAAGAGGAGTACCGGCCCGGGCGCGGATGTGCCGCTGTCGCCTGTGGAAGTACCTTGGAACTCTAGCTTTTCTCTTGGTTGACGGTTTGGGCTGGAGGCTATTAGGTAATTTCTTCACTGCAGAACCGTGTAGGTTCGTTTGTTGTTTACAGTGTGGTGTTTAGGCATCCGATTCTTCCTAGACCCCCTTTCCGATTTCCGGCCACGAAAGGGCCACATTCTTAAGGGTGACGTCATCTTCAACCACCAAACCCTGACCACTATGCCTGGATTTCTTATTGGAGACGTATGGTGCGCCTCTGACGCCGTCCTTGGCTCAACATGGAAGAAGAGCCCGGGGCGGTAAGCAACCTTCTCCAGGAGGATGGCGATGTTCAAACCATTGATCCTCCACCGCCTCGGCCTCCCCTTCCGGCCAATGTAGTGCGCCACCCTGTGCAGCAAGCAAACACTGCACAACTTCGGGCGAGTTCCGAAACTCTCGCCGATTTGCTGCGCAACCCTCCTGGGCTCATCAAAACACGTGGCCCACACTCCCAGACTACGCATAAACCTCAAAACCCTCAGCCCCTACACAGGCCCAGAAGACATAGGTCTACCAAAAGCCTTCCATGGTAAATGGTTGCGACATTTAATCTTAGGGGTACTTAGAAATAATTTCTAGTTTTTTAGGTTATTATAATCCCTAAGAAACAGATAAAATTCTAATTTTTGCTAGGGTTCCTAGGGTTCAAAAATCAATATAGTAATAGTAATCTCCTCCACGACCCTGCTCCAATTATCAGTTATCATGGCCCTTCGGCCTGAACCCCGAACTGCTGGATGCTTTAGGGCTTTAGGGTTTTTGGGTTTTTGGGTTTTCGGGTTTTAGGGTTTTAGGGGTTTTGGGGGTTTTGGGTTTTTGGGTTTAGGGTTTAAGGTTTAGGGTTTTAGGGTTTTAGGGTTTAGGGTTTAGGGCTTCGGTCAAACCTCAAACCTCTGATCCCTAAGCCCGCAACACCCAGCAACCCGAATCTCGTACAGAACCCGGATGAAGCTCTCAAAACCTGCCTAGACGCAAGGCCCTTAAAGCACTCAGCCCAGTATGACTCTCTTAGCTCCTGGAAAACACTCCTGAAGGAGGGTGTACTGCGCACACCCAACTTAAGGTAGAAGCTCATATCCCTGTCCTACCCGCATAGAACAGCAACCTTACAGCCTTGCAGAAGCCTACGAGGAGGGAACCTTTTAAAGGACACTAAGGTTTAAGCCCAAACCCTAAACGGTACAGCCTAAAGACAAGATAACCAAAGCCCAAAACGTAAAGGGAACCTTAAACCCTAAACCTTAAACCCTAAACCCTAAATCCTAAACCCTAAACCCTAAACCCTAAACTCAGGGCCTAGGCCGCCCACCTTCGATGGTGGGCGGCGCTTATGCCCTTCGACATCGATGGCGCAAGTCGATCCAGGACGCTCGCCCGCCGTCCCACAGCCATGGGTACTGTAGCACCCACGTTAGGCCCGGCACCGGGACACATTCTCCCCGGGACCAGTACTGGTCTCTATTAAAGTAAATACCCTAAACCCCCCCCTTCACTTTGGACCCCCCTCCAAAAAAGGTACCCTGCAGGGGGGGCTTGGGGCCTCCAGCGAGCAGAGTTCAAGGACCTAGGGGCCTCCAGGCCGGTCCTGGGGGGGACTTGGACAAAAACTGTTTTTTTTCGCCTTGGAGGCTGGCCCCCTCGGCCGCCCCTGCCCCCTGCGTTTCCGCTCTTCTGAACTGCCCCTTTCCCCGGCCTTGGCTCTCTGGCCTCCCCGGCCCCCCTGGCCTACCTGGACCTGCTCTGCTTTGCCCCGCCTGAGGTTGAAGAAATAAAGAAAACCGTAGACTGAGTTTAGGTTCTAAACCCTAAAAGGAATAGGTTTGGGTGGTTTAGCCGCCTTAGACGGCGTGGGGTGGGAGAGTGAATAAACAGAGCCAACCACAATCAGGCTCAAACGTTGAATCGCCTGAGGACGATGCACTCGAAATTACACTGTCGCAAGCTACTTCCGCTTGTGCGCCATTCTACGGCAAACCTTAAACCCTAAACCCTAAATCCTAAACCCTAAACCCTAAACCCTAAACCCTAAATCCTAAACCCTAAACCCTAAATCCTAAACCCTAAACCCTAAACCTTAAATCCTAAACTCAAGGCATAGGCCGCCCACCTACTGTGGGTGGGCGGCGCTTAAGCCCCTCGACCTCGATGGCGCAGTGCCCGCCTCTCCACAGCCATGGGGACGGTAGCACCCACGTCAGGCCCGGTACCGGTTCTCCTCGGGACCAGTACTGGTCCCTTCATAAAGTCGAGAGCCTGGTCCCAACCTGTCCCAGAGCACCCCCAAAAAGGAACCCCCCCAAGGGGGGGCTTGGGGCCTGCAGCGAGCAGAGTTCAAGGACCTAGACCTAGGGGCGTCCAGGCCGGTCCTAGGGGGAGACGTGGACAATTCTTGCAGTTTTGTGGTGTCCTGGCCAGCCAGGCCCCCCCAAAAAATAAGGAAAAGGTTGGTTGTAGGGTTCTGCCCCCCGACCCTACATAGGCCCCTATGTCGTTTTATCAACATAGCTCACTTTAATAATATTTCGTTTTGTTGTCATCTTAATCAATTTTTTGTATTAATTTTGGCAAATTTTTTAACATATTTTATACAGAATTACCTTATGCATTTTCACATTAACGCTCCTCTAACATTTAAACACAAATTTTCACAAATTTTTAACAATTTCTCAAAAAATCCCAGCCCCAGTCATCTCATTCATTTTAACAAAATTTAAAATCAGTTTTAAGCATCTCTAACGTTATAATTTTCTAGGTCTTTTGTCCTTGTAGTAGTTTTTTCATGTTTTTTGTTTCGGCATCTGTTTCATTCCTTTAAATTTAATCTCCTACTTCGTTTTTGAATTTACTCCTCTGTTTCATTCTAATTTTTTTCAAAATTTATCAAAAAATTATCAAAAAATATCGTTACCTTATTCAGGTTTTTTCGCCTCTCATTTGTATTCAGCTTCTGTCATGGTTTATGTATAATATTCTATATAAAATTATGTCTAGGTTTCTGTGGTGGCTTTTGTCTACATTTATAATAATATTTTATATCAATATTATTATGAATGCATAATTGTATATAAGTTTGCTCGACCCTTAGGTTCTGTTTCTTTAAGATATTTTTGATGCTTTTTAGTTTGCATATGTCTTGAAAAACCACATCTATTAAACTGACAATTACAATGAATACAATAAACCTTTTCCTTCTGCTTGCTCAAAATATCGTCTTTATTATTTTGATAGTATTTTTTGTCCCTTTCATTGATTGCTTCCTTGTTGCATTCTCTGTATTGTTTACTCTGAAGAACAATTTGTTCACGATTCTCTTGTTTATATTTTATTGTCCTTGCTATTTCTTTATCACGGTTATTATGGTAATATTCTTGTGCTTTCTGTCTCAATTGTTCCCTGTTCTTCTCTCTATATATGGCTTTCTCTTCTAAACATTCATTACATAACTTTCGCTCTGGTTTAAAATGTTCTTCTCCTTTTTCCTTTTTGCATTTAGAACAAATTTTATTAGATGGTTTAATGTCAGAATTATCCATATAATATTATGGGGCTATTTCTTTAAATGTCTTTTTTAAAGAAACATTATTAATAAGACTCACAGTAGATGAACCCGAAAAACTCAGAGTATGAACCCAAAAACTGAAAAACTACCGTAGACAGCTCCAAAAACTGCCAGTAGACGACCCCAACAACTGCCAGTAGACGACCCCAACAACTGCCAGTAGACGACCCCAACAACTGCCAGTAGACGACCCCAACAACTGCCAGTAGACGACCCCAACAACTGCCAACAGCCAGTAGCCACAACTGACAACTGCCAGTAGACGACCCCAACAACTGCCAACAGCCAGTAGCCACAACTGACAACTGCCAGTAGATGAACTCAACAACTGCCGAAAGCCAGTAGCCACAACCAACAACTGACAACCAACAGCCCCGCGCCCCTACTTAAGGAGAAGCCACCTATGGAGAGCCCCAGCCCAGAACAGAAAATATACTTAAAGACATTTTACCATTATAATAATATAATGTTTTTGTCAACATTAGAACAAGAAGAAATTATTAATAAATTCTTAAATGTTATTGAAATGAAAACAATTATTAATCATAAAGTTAGTATATGTAAAAACTGTAAGTTTAATAAACAGAACTTGAGCTTATATAAATTAAATATACCTAGTAATATTGTTAAAGATATTTGTAAATATAATTATAAAGAATGTGAAGTATGTAAAACTTTAAAAGAGTTTAAAGAAAATGTTTATGATTACAGTATGGAAGATTTTGAAAATGTGGTTAAAGCAGTTGAAGATAAACAACAATATAGTTTAAACAATTACACAGAACATAAAATAGATAATCAAATATATTATTATATTAAACTAAATCCATTTCCTACATTTGATGAGACATTACGTTATACCAAAAGTGTAATACCAGAATGTAAATTTTATAATATTGATTTCTATAATGAGGTTAAATTATTATATTATAATTCATTTAATGTTGATGAAAAAGTAAAAGAATTTTACAGCAAACAACGAAATAAATTTATAAATGATTATTATGAAAATGTAGATAAAAATAATGATACAAGGAGTAAATTTATTAATTATATAAAAAGTCAAATAGATAAAGTTGAAAGTGCAATTAAAGAGATTTTATCATACATAGACAATAATGAAAAATTTAGTAAACTAAAATTTAAATTGTATTCAAATGAAGCTTTTAAATTTATTAATACGCGAATAGGAGAAAATGATTTTGACGATGATTACACATTTGAACGTTTTATAGATGCTAAATATCCTTATATACCTAAAGAGCAATATATGAAAAAATACGAAAAACAAAAACAATTACGAAAGGAAATGGAAAAAGATTTTATGAATAGAGTAGATGACTTTTTAACATAAGACAATAACTATCATATTATATTATAATATGATTGTTAAGCCCAGCCGGCACCCCCTAGGCTTAAAGGGAAGCCACCTTAAAGGGTATGGAGAGCCCTAGCCCCGACAAGGAGATAAAAAACTACTTAAAAGAAAATCTATATTATAATAATATGGATATTAATAGACAAAAATCTGTAATGAAATATGTTTTAAATAGTGATGTAGGTAAAATTAAAACAAATAAAGACGGTAAACAATTAAAAAAAGTTATTATAGATGATAAAGAATACCCATATAATCCATCAAAACCTTTTCCAGGAACACTCATAAATAAACTAGAACAAGTAGAAAAAACACAAGGTTACAAACGTTTTAATATACTTGATAAAGCATCTAAGGGAATAGCCGTAAGAAAAGCTTTAAAACGATATTCTATATCAACATTCGGCACAAGAACTAACGTATTTACAGCTTTAAAAGCTTATGCTAACACATATGCCATAACAAACATTCAAAAATTAGGATATGCAGGATTATCTCACATATATTATCAAAAACCTAGATTAAGAGAATATTTAAATAAAAACAAAAGTATGAAACTATTAGTTGATGTATCCGTTCAGTTTAAGCATTTAGAAGATGAAGATAAGGATTTTGTTGCTAGTATTCGTTCACGACGATATAATATATTAAACGAAGAAGACTTAAA
This sequence comes from Symbiodinium sp. CCMP2592, assembly GCA_905221615.1. NCBI lineage: Eukaryota > Dinophyceae > Suessiales > Symbiodiniaceae > Symbiodinium > Symbiodinium sp. CCMP2592. The sequence continues at coordinate 357,149 of CAJNDT010005911.1, read as the reverse complement.
CAATGCAATAAATAATATGGCATCAGATATAGAAATAAGCGTAGAAAACAAGAATTTTTATAGGTCTGATTTGAAGCTTCATAAAATAAACAAAATAACATTTCATTATGATAAATATGACCCGACAAGAGCGGGTAAATTTATTGAATTACCTAGATGGATTTCTTTAAAGAAGGCTTGTATTAACATTCAAAACAATGATGAATTTTGTTTCAAATATTGTGTTTTATGTAAATTTTTTGAAGTATATAAAAAAGACCATCCATGTAGAATATGTAAATATAAACCTTTTGAAAATGATAGCATAATAAAATGGGAAGGTGTTAATTTTCCAGCTTCAAATGAAGATATTGATTATTTTGAACAAATAAATAAACAGAAAATTTCAATAAATGTTTATATAGTAGATAATCAAAAAATACGAGTAGATAGAGTTACAAAAATAACCGAACCTATATGTCATGTTAACCTTCTTCGTCTTGATGATGATGAGGGAAGCCATTATGTTTTTATTAAAGACTATTCTAGACTTTTAGGAGGACAAACAAATAAAAAAACAAATAAACAATTTTATTGTCATTATTGTCAAAAAGGATTTACGAAAGAAAACTTATTGCATACTCATCTTACTAAAGGTTGTATGGCTAACGAGGTTCAAAAAACAGAGATGCCCGAAAATAATGAAAAAATGTTCTTTAAAAACCATTATAAAAAGTTGAGATGTCCATATGTTATTTATGGTGATTTTGAATGTTTAACAACCTTATCAAATGAAGGATTAAAAGGGGCGTACCAAAATCATAAGCCGTCAGGATTTATGTTAAATGTTGTTAATTCTATCACAGATGAAGTTAAGCCTTATCTATACAGAGGTGAGGATTGTATGAATGTATTTTGCAATAAAATGAATGAAATAAGAGTTGATATTATGGAAAAAATGAATAACCCTTTACCCATGGAAAAATTAACAGATGAAGAAGAAAAACAATTTAGAGAATGTAAAAAGTGTCATATTTGTGGAGGTTCATTTAATGATACAAAAGATAAACAGAAAGTTAAAGACCACTGTCATTTTACAGGTAAATATAGAGGTTGTGCTCATAACAAATGTAATTTAGATTTTTCTTTTAGATACTTTAAAATACCGGTATTCTTCCATAACCTTAAAAATTATGATGCTCATTTAATAATATCTAATCTTGATAAGTTGAATAGTGAAAAAGACAATATAAATGTAATAGCGCAGAATAGTGAGAAATTTGTTACCTTTTCAATTAAACAAATTGAATTTAAAGATAGTTTTAGTTTCTTATCTTCATCGTTAGATAAGCTAGTTAAACTAACTAAATATGAAGACAACAATAAACGAAAAGACTGGACAAAGCATTTTAAATATAGTAAGATGAGTGAATATGTAAAAGATGATTATGATTTAGATTTACTAACGGATAAGGGTATTTATCCTTATGACTACATGAATGACTTTAACAAGTTCAATGAAACAGAACTACCAAGTAAAAAAGAATTCTTTAGTCAGTTAGTTGAAGAAGATATTACAGATGAAGATTATACAAGGGCAACTCATATATGGAAGCATTTTAACATTAAAAACTTAGGTGAATATCATGACTTGTATTTAAAAACTGATGTGTTGTTATTAACAGATGTTTTTGAAAATTTTAGAACTCAATGTTTAAAAGATTATGATTTAGACCCTGCTCATTATTTTACATTACCTAATTTTGCTTGGGATGCTATGCTATTAAAAAGTGGTGTAACTTTAGACTTAATATATGATGAGGATATGTATAAAATGGTTGAGCGAGGACTACGAGGCGGAATGTGCCAAGTATCTAATAGAAAAGCAGAAGCTAACAATAAATATATGAATGAATTATATGATGAAAATAAACCTTCTTCATACATAAATTATCTTGATGCAAATAACTTATATGGTTTAGCAATGTGTCAAAAATTACCGTATAAAGACCTTGAATTCATTGATTATAAAATGGAACTTAATGATATAATGGAATATGAAGACTTAGGAGTAGGTTATATTATGGATGTTGACTTAGAGTATCCTGATAATATACATGATTATCATAGTGACTACCCGCTAGCCCCTGAAATTATGAATGTAAGCGCTGATATGTTAAGTGCAACGCAGAAGAAAATATATAAATCATATAACTATAATAAAGAACCAAAAGATGAGAAAACCAAAAAACTTATATTAAATGTTAATGATAAACAGAATTATGTATTAAATATAAAGATATTAAAATATTATTTACAACAAGGAATGAAACTAAAGAAGGTAAATAAAACAATTCGTTTTAAACAAAAAGCATGGTTGAAACCATGGATTGATTTTAACACTGATAAAAGAAAACAAGCAACTAGCGACTTTGAGAAAGATATGTATAAATTAATGAATAACGCGGTATACGGAAAAACGATGGAAAATGTAAGAGAACACATTAACTTTGAATTAGTTGATACACCCGAACGTTTTCAAAAGGTAGTTAATGACCCTTGTTATAAATACAGACACATCATTAATGAAAACTTAGTAGGAGTTGAAAAGATAAAGAACACGGTTAAATTAAACAAACCTATATATGTAGGAGTTAGTATATTAGATTTAAGTAAGTTACATATGTATAAGTTTTATTATGATGTTTTAAAAGAGAAGTATAAAGATAACATTCGTTTAATATATACTGATACAGATAGTTTTGTAACACACATAAAAACTGATGACATATATGAAGATTTTAAGGATATAAGTAAGCATATGGACTTTAGCGGTTATGATAAAGAACACAAATGTTATGACCCGATTAATAAAAAGGTTCTTGGTAAATTTAAGGATGAAGTAGACGGAAAAATAATAACACACTTTATAGGATTAAAGCCTAAAAGCTATTCCTTCAAAGTTTATAAACAAGACAAAGAAGAAAAGAAATCAAAAGGTATTGTTAAACATAAAGTAAAGAAAGAATTAAATTTTGTTAAGTATTTAGAAACATTGAATAATAATGAATGTGATACTGTAACTTTTAACAGTATAAGAAGCAAACAACATCAAATATATTCTATAAAACAGACTAAACAAGCTTTGTCTTCCTACGATAATAAGCGTTATTATTTAGATAGTGTAAGAAGTTTACCTTATGGACATTATTCAACTAAATAATAAACTTTAGAATAAAAGATATTTAAAGGATTAATTTTAATAGAAATACTATTAAAATAAATCAAAAATATTTGTCGTTTTCTTTCTTTATCTTATAATACTCAAGAGTGCTACTTTTAGGATATAAGATTTCATTATTGTTCAACTTAGCTAGATAAGTATTTCGTTTGTTCTGATAAGAAACATCTTTATCCGGTGATGGTTTATTATATACTTTTGTTTTTTCTATTAATCTGTCTTCTATCTCTCCTAATTTATGAAAAATTTGTTGCATTCCTTCTACAAGTTCTTCTCTTAAACATACCATGTTCAAATCTACTTTTTGTTCCATATAAAAGTTTTAGATTAAAATTTTTATATTAAAATTTTTATATATTATTTTTAATTTTCAAATTTTTAAATCTTTTGTCAGTATCTCTTATGGATGCTTCTATCGTTGGTTTATTCCATAATATATTTTTTGCCCACATTCCAGCAGTTTCATAATCCTTCCAGTCTTGATTAACTTTATGTCTCGCTATATATCTTTCTTTTCTTTCTTCATCCTTATGTTTTGTAAAATCGCTGTAACCTTTAGCTCCAAATGAAACAGTTTTGGTCTTTCCTTCTTTATTTGTTATAACCGCATCATATTTTTTACCTTTAGAACTAGATTTTTGTATAATAACGTCAGGCATATTATTAACATTTAGAAATAAATATTAATAATATGTTTTTTAAACTTGCTACTATAGGGGTTCTCTTCTCCATAACAAACGAATTCTTTAATTCGTGTTGTAATGTCTTACTCTGTTCTACGCTTATGGTATTTGTAAGTATTTACAACAATTTAGAATTATTACGGGGACGTAGTAAGGGGATTTTTAGGATGATATTACTCATAATATTATCAATAATTAAGTAGAAATTAATTTCTAAATATTATTAATGAATACTCCATTAGTAAAGCCTATTAATGTTAAAGAATATGAGTTCAAACAATCTAAATATGAAGTAGCACCGAGACTACCGTTTAGTCAAATAATTGTAGGTCCTAGCGGTTCAGGAAAAGGTATATTATTACAATCAATGATATTAGATATTTACCGTGATGTTTTTGCTGGAATATACATTTGGTCACCTTCAATTTCAGTTGATAGTAATTGGTCACCAGTTAAAAAATATATTCAAGATAATTTAAAGGTTGATACAGAAAAGGAAAAATGCTTCTTTGATGATTACATACCAGAAGAACTAGAATCTGTAATAAGTAGACAACACAAGGTAATAGAATATCAGAAAAAGAATGACCATAATAAATTGCATTCAATACTGATAATTGTTGATGATTTTGCAGACAGTAAAGCTTTTTCAAGAAACTCACCCTTATTAAATCAGTTGTATGTCAGAGGTAGACATAATGCAATAAATATTATAACATCAACACAGAAGTTTAATGCTTTATCTCCAATTATTCGTGTAAATAGCCGTCAGTTATTCTTTTTTAGATTGAGGAACTACAAGGAAATAGAGACAATGGTTGAAGAATTAAGCGCGGTATTGATTAAAAAATCAAGTGTAGCAGATAATAAAAACCTTGCAGAAGCAAAGAAATTATTATTAGAAGTGTATAATATAGCAACAGAAGAACCATACAGCTTTTTATTTATTAATCTAATGAAAGGTGATGTTAATGATATGTTTTATAAACGGTTTGATGCTAAATTAGTAATTGATTAAATTAGTTTTTACTTTTTGCTTTTGGCTTAGCTTTTGCTTTTGATTTTGCTTTTGGTGAGCTATCACTGTTATTATCATCTTTTTTCAACTTCTTTATTTCTTTCTTTAAATCATCAACTTCTTTCATAAGTTCTTGGACGGACGACCATAATACAACATTCATTTTAATATAATTTAATCTTAAATAGTCATCATCGCTATCTTTCATTACCATTTTTGACCAGTGTTTAGGCATTTTTGAATTAGGCACATCCTGAGCTATAAATCCTATTTCTCGTTCTTCCTTACCTTTAAAATTAAATTCTTTCGGTTTAATGTATTTAACGATGTCATAACATTTTTTACTACTTATTTCCTTTATATTTTCTTTAAGTCTTTCGTCTGATGTTTCTGTAGCAGTTCCATTTACATGTAAGCCCGTGCTTGATACTTCACATATATTAGAACCATTTATTGATAAAAATATTAATCCATCAGCATCTGGATTATCTATAATTACACGTTCACTCGTTGAAACTGTTTGATGTGTAAAATCTAAATGTCCTAATAGATTAACATTAGCTTCACTTACTGATATTTCGGGTATGCTTCCTATCGTTCCTACAATAAAATTAATTGCTCTTTGAGGGTCTCCATTTCTAATATCTAAATCATAATCACTGCCGTTTAAAGTTTCTTTAATACCTGATGAATGTTGAAAAAATAATTCTCCCCATACTCTTAAATTCGCTTCCGCTGTTATGTCTCCGATACTGTTAAACGTTTGATTATTAACAACTGCTCTATTCATTGTAATACCTGCTGGATTATCATTTAATTGTAATGCTATTGTTCCTGTCGTCGGGTCACTGTCTCTATTACTTTGTAGTGAAAAATTAATTTCATTCGTGGATATAACATTCAATGAATTATTAGCGTCTGCTCTTTGAAATAGTCTACCTCTACTATTTATATGAACGTTGTTATTAAATGTTGATGTATTTTGAAATGTTGCTGTTCCACCAAAGTTACTATTACCACCACCTACATTTAGTTTATTTCCTCCTGCTATAGCTCCAATACCCATACTTAAACAATAGCATCCATTTCCGTTAGCTGTATTCAATAATAATAACGAAGCGCTATCGTTACTTGTATTATATGCATTTATATTAAAAGAATTAAATGTTATATATCCTTGTGCGTTCTTAACTGTTAAAACACCGCTAGCATCGGTTGTATCTTTGTATAATGTTAGTCCTGAAGCATTAGAAATATTAGCAGTATCATTTTCATAATTTACTGTATCTTTAAAATAAGTTGGTTTAAAAAATGTTGTTCCTCCTGTTGAACTATTACATTCAATAAAAGTATTAGTATCAACATCTGTTGAAGCTCCTAACATTAACCTCATTGCTTGTTGGTCTGTTCTTAAATCCATTGATACATTAGATTTTGTAACGTTAGTATATCTTTCTACAGTTGTATTAGCATCAGTTAATTCAATATTACCTCCAATATTAATATTATTTGTTAAATTAATACTATCTGTTGTTATGTTAGATACGGATAAATCATTAGTTATATTAACATTTCCTGACGGGTTTAAAACTAAATCTACAATACTATCATCTGATGTAGCATTTGATATAATTTTATTTCCTTTCAAAGTTATATAATTTGTTTGATTTCTGAATACTGCTACATCTCTATCTGTCTCTGCTCCAAATTGATTACTAAATAAAACTCCTTTTAACGGTTCAATATTTACAGTTGAATTTTTTAATGTTAATCCTTGATGCAATACTGTAGGTCGTGATAAATCTATAACTGGAAAAAATGACACATTATTAGTAAATAATGATAAATTTGCTTTTAATGCAAGAAAATTATCAATTTCCGTATCAGTGTAACCACCGCCTCCGCCACCTCCTGCACCTGCTATTAATGTATCTACCTCACCCTTATTATAAAAATTGGTAGCTAATAACGTGTTGTTTTGGTAATTAGTAGTTAAATTCGTGTCTATTTGTGTTGATGTGTAATAATTAGTAAATGTAGCATCTATTTCTGTTTTATTGTAAAAATTACTGCTTAATTCACTGTTAGATTGATAATTATTAGTTAAATCATTAGTTATAGAATTAATATTATTAAAATTTTGCAATTGTTTTGTGTTTAATATTGCTATTTCATCTGTGTTAGCTGTTATTTGTGCGTTGTTTCCTAATTCTGCTTTTGTTGCATATATCTGCGATAAATCAGTTCCACGTATTACAATATTATCTGCTGTTAAAGTATTTGTATTATTTAATGTTAATGGCATTATTAAATTAATTTAGATAATTAATTTAACAATGTTTATTTTTAATCAAACACCTTAAGCCCTAAATCCTTAATTTCAAGTATCTGTTCTGAAAGCATCGTTATATACATCGTATCAGGCATGTTATTAGATGTAATTGTTGCCCCTGCTGGTTTAACTCTTAATAACATTTGTTGCCCGGCACGTGTGGAAATTCCTGAATACGAACTGTCGGGAACTTTTTCAAATGAAAAAGCAAAGATAAATTGACGGTCGCGATATTGTTTAAAATTAATGTTCATACTGTGTTGATGAAACATAGGTAAATTAAGTGCTTTTCTTAAATGATAAAAGCATTGAGTAATAGAATTACAAGGATATTCAGGATAAAGTTTAGAACCTAATTGAATTTGAAACTCTAAATCTAGGTTTTTTTCATAAATACCACTGTCTAAAGGATTGTGTGCTTGATGAGGATGGTAAAATCTACAAAATTCTTTGTCAGCGTATTCATAACCAAAACTGGGGTCTCCTGACTTGTAAAAGGTTACAAATGAAGCTACAAGTTTAGAAACGGAACGAATAACTGGAACGCTAATATTATCAGTTGAACCCTTAATATTTTGTGATTGTGTAATATAAGTTGTGTAAGTAATTGGTAGTCCTTTACCTTCTAAAAGATGTTTAACATATTCATTATTTAAATTATTATCAAGAGTGCATACATCGCATATTACTCTAGGATTAGATATTTCCCAATCAATAGATGTATTCGTGGATTTTCCTACATCGCCTGCTACAGCAACTGTAAAGCGATTTCTAATGTCTGCATTAATACCCGTGTCGCTTTCATCAAAATCATTAGGATTAATAATACAATCTGTTGCATTTGTCACGAGTTCTAATTCAATAGTTAAATTACCCATGTATTTCAATGGTAAATACTTAAATTGTGAAAATATTCCGGCCAATGGTTTAAAACAGCAAGTCATTTCATTATAAAAACCTGGACAATTAGCACTATTGACTTCATAGGTTAAAGCACTTCCTCCTTTTGTTACTAATGTTAAAAGTTCATCATCATATCTATACCCGAAACCTTCATTAGCTTCATCGCGTCTTGCTCCTTGTGACATCATTTTAGAAAACATATGATGAACACGATTGTAATTATCAAAATCTTCAACAACCTGACTACCTGCAATAATTCTCATTCTTCTAAAAAAGGAATATGGAGATGATAAAGGACGAATTTTTCTAAAATTGGTTCCATCTTTATTATTTAGAGTAAAACATATTCTCACGCTTTGAGGGTCTAGCCATGCATTATCTTCACCATTTAAAGAAAATTTTAATACTCTTGCCCCCGATGACGGTTTATACACGTTAGAGGTTGAAGGGAAGAAGGATATGCTTCGTCTATCAGTAATATAAGAACTACCTTTATTCAATTTAAAGCTTAAGTTATCAATAAGAATATCTTCTGGGCTGAATGTTTCCATAATTGTATATTCAAGACTAGATAATTAATATTTTTATAATATATTTAATCAAAAAATATTAAACTTAATTTTATTTTCATTATTTTTCTTTCCTTTATTTGTGTTTATAGTTTCTTTCAGTTTCATTTCACCGCCCTCATCAACTATTTTTAGTATCTCTTCATAACTGTTCTGCTTGAATTTTTTATCAGGCTTTGTTTTTTCCATTTTTTCATAATTACTAGATTTATTACCAAACATTATTAATATAATAGAGAAATTAATTAAATTGTTGCATAAACTCTTCTTTTGTTATTGGTAAATTGCCTTCTTTATTATGAACGTTTCCTATATCTTGATATGAATGATTTTGTAAAGGGTTTAAAGTTCCTTTGTTTAATGTTATACTACCTTTATCAAACATACTAACAACGTCGCCGGCTTTTCTTATTCTTAAATTTGTGCCTGTATCTTCCGGTCTCTGACTTGAAACAAAAGGTGAACCATAACTTCTAGTTCTAAAAATATTTCCATAATCATTATTTATTTGTTGTCCTACCGCTGAGCCTAGACTATGGCTAATAATATCAGTAATTCCTGTAAGTTTTTTACCATCAACCTCTATAGTTCCATCTTTAATAAATTTATCAACATCTTTGTATCTTTTCGTTTGTTGTGTCTGATACAACGGTAGTTTTAAATCATCATATACATCTCTACCGCTTTTTGTTCCTGCTATGTATAAAATAGAACCATTTTGATAAATTCCTTCTGGATTTTCATAAGCTAGTCTTAAACCTTGAGTATCAGTTAAAAATGTTTCAGTTCCTGCTAGTTCTTCCCTAATTCCATCAGTTATTTTATTCCTTGTATTTGGTGCTTCGTATAATATTCCCTCGTTTTTTCTTTTATGTTTATACATATAATAAACTTATAATTTAATTTTCTATGTTAATTAATAATGATGAAATTTAAAAAGGTATATATTGATAGCACTTATAAAGTTAATGGAACTTCATCTGATTTCATAATAGACTTACCTGAAACAGTGCAGTTAGAGGAAAATGTATTATGTCAAATACATGAAGTAAGTATTCCACATTCATGGTATTCAATAAACAACACGAATAACAATTTATATTTTAGACATCAAGTATTACCACCTGCTAATATCGCTGGCGTTTCTTATCGTAAAATACCAATTCCTGAAGGTAATTATACAGCATCTGAATTAACAACTGAATTAGAAACACAATTAAATAACTATTTTGATACAGTTGATAGACCTAACACATATACAGTGAGATATAATGCAACAACTAATAAAATTAGAATTGCTGTTAATTATGCTACTGTTATTTTTATTGTTTTAACTGATGGAGAAGTAGCACCATTCGTTGAATCGTTTTTAGATGATGTTGATATTATTAATTTAAGTTCAATTAATCGCGTAATGGGTAATTTAACACCTGCAAAAGATGCTTATACTAATGTTGTTCCTTACATAACTAATTTTATTGATTTAGTCCCCTTCAAGAACTTATATTTACAATGTAATGAAATTAGTAACTTCAATCAAATGACTATAGCGGGTAATTCAAGTATCATTAAAAAGATTAATGTAACAGTTCCTTATCTTGGTGTTATTAATGACAATGAGTTAAGTAGCGTTGATTATATTAATGTAAGCGGTAAAATACTACGTCGTTTGAATTTTAGACTTACAAATAATTTAAATCAAGTAGTTAATCTAAATGGTGTTGATATCTCATTCACTTTAACATTTTTTAGAGGTTAATTTTCTAAATTTTATCTATATTATTTCTATTTACATAAAAAATAGAAAAAATATAGAATATATTATATGAGTAATATTAATGATATAGTTAATGAAGAAATAAAAGAAGCTGAAAAAAGTAAGTACGAAACCAAAACTGAAGAAATTAAAGAAACAGTTAAGGAAGAACCACCAAAAGAAGAACCACCAAAAGAAGAACCACCAAAAGAAGAACCACCAAAAGAAGAACCACCAAAAGAAGAACCACCAAAAGAAGAACCACCAAAAGAAGAACCACCAAAGGAAGAAGAAGAAGAGTTTAAAAACAAAACTGACAGAATGAAAAATAAAAAAGTCAAATGTGAAGGATGTCAAGCTGAGATGACACTGAAAACATTAAGATATTATCACAAATGTAATGGAAAAACAGAAGATAAACCAATTAAACCAAAACCTAAAACAAGAGCTGTAACTGTTAAACCTATTGAAAACAAAGTAATAAAAACTGTAGCACCTACAAGAGTTAAAGAAGTAGTTAGTCAATCAGAACACGAACCTACTGAAGTTAAGACTAAAGAAAAACCCGTAAGAATGGAAGAACCCGAACAACCACCATCAAGAACATTAACAACACGAGAATTATTAGAAGCATCATATAGGGAAATAAGAAGAGCAAAACAACAAGAACAAACAGAAAAAATAGCAAGATTTAAAACTAGCATGTTTTAATTATGAATAATTATTTTTATCTAATATTATTAATAATATGAGTATGTTTAAAAGCAAACCAGAATTTAAAAGAGCCCCCCAAGTAGAGCAATATTATGATTTAGAAGATACTATAGGGGTAGCTAGTCGTAAGAAAGCTATTGAAGATATGAAGTTAAGAATAGAAGAAGCAGAAAACAGAGGTAAAAATATTAGACTACGTAACGAATGGTTACAACATCAGAAGAAATCATTATATCAGGGAGAATTAGATGACATTAACAGACAGTTAGAGCGTCCTATGATGCCGGTAAGAACAAAAGAAGAGCTAGAGAAAAAACAAAAAGAATTAAAAGATATAATGGCGGAAATAAATTAAAATCTAATATAAAATATAAAAATGATAAAAACATTAAAATCTGAGTTAAAATTACGCCCAACCTATGAAGAAATGATAGGAATGGTTGAAAGTCAAGGAGACCCCAACAGACCATCAATTGAACAAGTAATAGACAGGAAAGCAACATTATTTAGAAATAATCAGTTCGGTAGTCAATTTGATAATATTGATTTTCTAGGATTGAAGAAGCAAGAAGAAGATAGAGCGAAGGATAACTTAAGACAAGCACAGTTAAGAAACGCAGGAATACAGCAAGGAACATCAACAGGATTAATGTCAATTAATACAAGTGGTTTTCAAACACCCGCTGTAGTTTATGAAGATTTAATGTTAAGACCAGAACCAACAACAGCAGATTTAGCAGAATTTAGAAATAATTTTGAAGAGTTTAGACTGCAAAAACAAGAAGAAGAACAACGAGCATTAGATATAATCAGAGCTTCAATGATAGGTGATACTGAAAGATATAGAGAACAAGTTAGAAATCAACAGTTTGAAATTAGTCAAATGGCTAAAAATGATTTAAGTGATGTTCATAGTCAAGTTTTACCGGCTGGTGTTCCAGTTCATTCAATGGATGTTCCAGTTAAAAGTAATCAAGGATACCCCCCATCATTACCAGCACCACCACAACAACAAGAAGCGCTTAATACTGAAGACAAAGAAAAACAAAGAAGACTTGATTTACTAAATGAGATATATAAATTTCAAATTTTAAGAGAAGACGCAATAAAAAACATACAAAATCTTCCCTTGCACGATTTTTCAAAGATTGAGCCTGAAGAAGTAAATATAGATGGATTATTAAATTTGTTTGCAATTGCACAAAAAGAAAAACTGTTACAGGACGATGAATTAAAAAGATATTCAGAACTGTCTTATAATCATACAGCAAGAGGAGTCGGAAAACCAAGGGAAGATATAAAGGCAAAAGTTGATGAATTATTTAAGACTGTATTTCATAATAAAAGTATTGGAGAAGAAGAAGAAGAAGACGAACTAACAGCATTAGAACAAAAAGTAGCGTTTACAAGTGGTTTTGACCCTGATGAGGTATTAAATGATGACAGTATAAACTACAGAGGTTTAATGTTTCAGTTATATGTTAGAGACTTATTAAATGAAGGAACAATAGAAATGTTAAACAAAACACCAACAGACCAGAAAAAGAAAAAGGTTTTAGTATTGCTTATGGAGGGTCTAGCTGAAAATGATGAATGGTATGCTGATTTTAACAGTGAAAAACTAAGTCGTAAAATTAGAGAATTCAAGAAAATTAGAAGACAAGTAAAATCAAAAGTTGTTGAACCTTCAGCATCATCAAGTGGAGTAGGACAATTACTACCTTCACAATCCACATCATCAACACCTTTAAGAGATATAGCAGTAGCTGGAGCAAAAGCGGGAGTTGAAACTTTAGCAAAAGCTGGAGCAACGGCTTTAGCAAAATCATTTTTACCAGTATAAAATATATATGTTTAATATATGCTACGCTTAAAGCCAACATTTGAACAAATTGAAAGGGAAGCAAGAACACGAAGATTAAAAGTATTACCGGAGAGGGAAAGAAGAACACAACAAGGAATATTATTACATGATGTTAATTTTGATGATTTTGATTTAGATAAATATAATAAAAAGACAATAATACTTAATGATAATCCAGATAAAGGAACACAAACAGATAGATTTAATGAAACACCAAGTATAACAGAAAGTATGAAAACACCAGAAGAAGAAGAAGAAGATTAAACAGATGAAAGCGAGGACACTATAAAAAGTAATGAGAAAGAACAAGAACGAGACAGAGAAAAAACACAAAATAAATCAGTAATGAGGAGAGTTTATGAAGCTATGTTTGGAGAAGATGAGTTTGAAGAAGAAAGAGAAGAAATGAGAAATAGGAGAGAGCAAATAGAAGAAGAAGAAATAACAAGTGAACAATCTATAGAGAAACAACAAAGTGAAGAGAGCGATAATAGTTTACCTATGAATGTTAAGAAATCTTATGAGCCTTCATCATCTTCTTCAAGTTCTATAAGAAGTTCAAACAGAAGTGTTTTAATGCCACTTGAAGAAGAAGCATTAAGTGATTATATTAATTCTTCGCCTGTTGAAACAGTGCAAAGTTCCGTTCCTAGTGATAGAACTATTGAATATGTAGATGACGCTTTGGAGAAGTCCTCGCGTGCTGAACGCGAAGCAACACCGCCTATTAGTGTTGTTAGTTCTCGCAGAAGTCAAGAAACAATAGAATACATTAGAAGCAGAAGTTCCAGAGGAAGCGCTAGGTCAATAACAAGTTAAAAAAACATACTTAAAGAAAACCTAGCATTAATATATAAGATAGTTATGACATGCTTAGTAATGGGCAACGGAAATAAAATAGACATTGATGATGACTTATTTGATGTCTTATGGAACTCAATAGAAGAACCAGAAGAAGAAGAAACCAACAATGAGGAGAAAAGAAAGCGAAATAAAAAGTTATCAAATGATAAGCATAATAAGCTTAATAAAGAACGAGGATATTTTAAAGATTATTATAAAAGCAATGACAGATGTTATGAGTGTGAAAAATGTGGAAGAATGATAAGTAGCGGAACCAATAAATCAAAACATCAAAAAACAAAGAGATGTATAAGAAATTATGAAGATAAGTTAGAAAAAGAAATAACGGATAAAATAGTAAACAAAGTCTTATTATGGAATTGATATTATTTAATTTCTAAATAATATTAATTGATGAGTAAAGAAGCAAAATTATCTGAGTTATATTTTGATATTGAGCGAGGCTTCGGTAGTGCTAAGAGTTTATATGATGATGCAATAAAAGCAGGTATAGTAATCACACAAGAAGAAGTTAAAGAATGGTTTAAAAATCAATCAGTAAAACAAAGAAGCGGTTATAAACAATATAATAGTTTTTCTGCTCCTTTTGCTCGTGCAATTTATTCTGTTGATTTGATGAATATGATTAGTCTAATGAAGGATACAAACACTTATAAAAAGGAATATCCATTATATGGTTTTGTTTGTATTGATAATTTTGGTAAAAAATGTCATGTAGTTCCAATGCAAAATAAAGACGGGCCAACTGTATTAAATGCCTTAAAGGAATGTTTTAAGGTAATGGGTTATCCTCAATCAGTTTATAGTGATGATGAAGGGGCACTTAATGATAAAATATTACAAACATATTTGAAAGATAACGGAATTATACATAACATAACTTTAACTCATGCGTCAGTGGCAGAGCGTGTCATCAGAACATTAAAGAAGATGATAAGTGATAGGTTACAAGTTCATAAACAAGGAGCTTGGACAATTATGTTAAAACCTGTATTAGATAAATATAATAAACAAATGGTTCACTCAACGACTGGTCTTACACCTAATGAATCACATAAAGACGATAACCACATAACAGTAAAGTCTAACTCAGTATTGAAAGAAAAATATTTATGAAATTATCCAAATATCAGTGAAGGCGATACTGTAAAAATCTATACAAAAGGAAAAGGAAACTTTACATCTAGAAAAGAAAGTGCAACACGATGGAGTGAACAAACTTATGAAGTTAAAAGTGTTGAACGTGATATGCAACTTAATACATATTATGTTCTTGAAGGACGGACTAAAAGATACATGCGTCATGAACTTTTGCTTGTGAGCTGATGCTTAAAGACAAGAAAAGAATAGATATATATGGATATGAATAGATATCAAAATGGAAAAATTTATAAGATTGTTGATGTTGGATATAACAAATGTTATATTGGTTCCACTTGTGAAGAACTGAGTCAAAGAATGACTAGACATAGACATCAATACAACTCACATTTAAAAGGGTTGCATGGTAGAACTTGCTCTTTTGAATTGTTTGATGAGTATGGAATTGACAACTGTAGAATTGAACTAATAGAATATTACCCTTGTAATGATAAGCATGAACTAAGAAGAAGAGAAGGGCATTACATTGAAAAAACGGAGTGTGTAAATAAAAAGATGGCAGGAAGAACACCACAAGAATACAGAGATGGAAGGAAAGATATAAAACGTATAACTGACAAAGAATACCGAGAAAACCATAAAGAAGAATTGAAACAATATAGAGAAGAAAGACAGGAGCACTACAAAGAATTAAAGAAAAACTGGAACATAGAGAACAAAGAACATGTATCAGAATACAATAAACAATGGAACCAAATCAATAAAGAACACATCGCAAGAAAAGCAACATGTGATATTTGTGGTTCAATAGTTAGGAAATATGACATGAAGAAACACCAACAAACCGATAAATGTAAATCTTATGAAAAACTACTTAAAGAAAAAACGCCCTAGAATAGTAGGGAAAATGACCATATTTGATTATAGCAAGTGCCAACAGTGTAAGCATATGCGAAAACATCATAACAAGGAAACATTAAATAAAATATTACCAGAAGAAATAGGAAGTATTATACAGTCTTTTAACTGTTGTGATAGTTGTAATCGTCTTATCAACTTAGAAGATGATTACCCATTTGATATACATGATAAAGGTTTACTAACAAATTTTGAAAAGCAACTTTATATATTAAAAGAAAGAGACAATTTTGATGTATATTTCGTTTATGATGATAGAGAAACGAAAAAACAAAAGTTAGTAAATATGTTTATGAAAAGTGATAACCCTTATAAGAAAGTAATTATATCTTTTATTAAGAACAGACGAACAAGGTTTTTTGATAAGTTTGATTTGATACTTTCTTTTCTTCATAATAAGGAAACAATGAAACATGTTACTAGACGTGAAAATATTTTAATATTACATTATGACTATTACAGGAAATCATACCCGGATAAACTATTGTTTAAAAACATTATGTATGAGTTTCTTGTTAATTTTATAGGTAATGATATTAAGTATTTAAATCTTGATGAACTGCAAAAACATTTAAATGACATATTTGATAAAGAAGAAGATGAAAATTAAAGCATTCATAATAATATTGATATATAATATTATTATAAATGTAGACATAATATTATATAGAATATTATACATAAACCATGACAGAAGCTGAATACAAATGAGAGGCGAAAAAACCTGAATAAGGTGACGATATTTTTTGATAATTTTTTGATAAATTTTGAAAAAAATTAGAATGAAACAGAGGAGTAAATACAAAAACGAAGTAGGAGATTAAATTTAAAGTAATGAAACAGATGCCGAAACAATATATTTGAAAAAACTACTACAAGGACAAAAACCCTAGAAAATTATAACGTTAGAGATGCCTAAAACTGATTTTAAATTTTGTTAAAATGAATGAGATGACTGGGGCTGGGATTTTTTGAGAAATTGTTAAAAATTTGTGAAAATTTGTATTTAAATGTTAGAGGAGCGTTAATGTGAAAATGCATAAGGTAATTCTGTATAAAATATGTTAAAAATTTTGCCAGAATTAATACAAAAAATTGATTAAGATGACAACAAAACGAAATATTATTAAAGTGAGCTATGTTGATAAAACGACATAGGGGCCTATGTAGGGTCGGGGGGCAGAACCCTACAACCAACCTTTTCCTTATTTTTCCCCGACCCCCCAAGCAGGGGTTACATAGAGTTGAATTCTGAATGGAACTCTGGGGGCTCCAAATGGGTGGTTGTCAAAATTAAGGTACCCTTTTTGGGGTACCCCAAGTACTAGGTGCCGTATTATAACAGGGACCCCAAAAGGGACCATAATACTGATAACCACCCGAATATACAAATGGTATGTATTTCAGGGTTTAAAGTCTGTCATTAAGCAGTACCTTCGTTGAGCTAGGTGGAGCTCCAGGAGGGAAACCGGTAGCTGGCAGTATCAGTAACCCCACTTAACCCTACTTAAGCCCTGAGGCCTTCCGGTAATCCTCACAGACCCTGGCCCGAAAGCCATACACCCCACGGGGGCCAGACCCAATACGCCAAAGCCCTAACGACCCACTTCCACACCCGAATGGGTCTATAGATCTTAGAACCCTGCACTCGTACCTTTGTAGAGCTTCGCTTCCTAATTAATCCCGGAACCACACCTGCATACACGCTGAACCCTGAACCCTCCACCCCTAAACCGCTAAAGCCTTAAACCCTCAACCCTACACCCCAAACCCTATAGACCCTAAACCCTAAACCAACCAACCAGCCAACCAACCAACCAACCAACCAGTTTAGACCCCTAAGCCCTTTCAAGCCCTTAACCCTAAACCCTACAATTAGACTCTACACCTAAACCCTAAACCAACCAACCAACCCAAACCCCCAAAGCCCTTTCAAGCCCAAGCCATGCGCCGACCTCTGCCGAGGTGAGGAGCCCCGCTGGTGCCGCAAGTCCGAGGCCTCCTGGGCGTGCGGTTATAGATCATTTTCGGGATCAGGGTCTAGGAATTTAGGGTTTAGGGGTTTAGGGTTTAGGGGTCTAGGAGTTTAGGGGTCTGCATTTTGGGGTTTGGGGTATATAGGGTTTTAGGGTTTAGGGTATACCCAAAGGCCCCTAAGTAGTTCCTTTTTGGGGTTCAGATATAGAATCCTATACTCCCAAAAAGGAACTACTTTGGGGCCTCTGGGTATAGGGTTTAAGGGTTTAGGCTCTACCCATGGGCTGCATAGTAGTTCCTTATGGAGTGACTTATAGGATTCTAAATATAAACCCCCAAAAAGGAACTTGTTCAGAACTACTATGGAGCCTCTATAGGTAGGGGTTAGGGGTTAGGGTTTAAGGGTTTGGGGTCTAGGATGTAGGGTTTGGGGTTTAGGCCTGCGGTTGTATATTAGGGGTTTGCAGGAATTCAGACTTTTCAGGGGTGCATGGGTCTCTGCGGAATGCGGTGGTGCTTTATCTTTCCTGGCGGCTTCAGGCAGCCGGGCTTGCGGGGAGAGGTCGAGGTGTTAGGGATTTTGCGGGGAGAGGTCGAGGTGTTAGGGATTTTGGGTGTGATCCTCTTTTCGGGGGCCGAAGTGTGCCCAGTCGGGGCTTTGGGCATTTACGATTGAAGGTGTCCGCAACTGGGAGATGGGTACGATGTGTGCAGGGGCTTGAAGATTAGTTAGCATGTTGATATCTTGGTTGTGGGGTGTATAGGCTTTGGGATGACGGCTGTAGGGTTTTAGGGTCTACCCTAAGGCTCTCATCTTTTGAGCCCGGAGACGATAGCAATGGTGGCCTTAAAAAGAGCCGCTGATGTTCAGAGCGGGCTGCGGTGCAGGATTTCCAGGTGTGGAGTGCTGGGATCAGCTTCAGAGAGAACTTCAACTTGTTGTTTGGTCTTGTCTTTAGCGCGGCTCAGAGTATCTAACCACCGTGAAGCATCTGTCAGTTTGAATTGCATAAGACTATCGGTACATGGTTTGCGCAGGCATATAGATCAGGCTGGTAACAGCGATGGACAGGATGGTCCATCCTCGGTGCTGTAAGCTCTGAAACCTATCTCCCTCGGCAATGTAGGCCTCTGAAGCAACTCTCAACAAAGTCACGTTTCCTTTGCAGCTGCTATAGATTTGTTAATCCCAAGCCTTATGCTATAATCCTTAAACCCCACAAACATGCAGGCCTTCAAACCGGATCGGGCGCACTTCTGCCGAGCCATGGGCCGTGTAGCCAGCAGCTGAGAACGGCAGCTTGGGTTGGGGTTCAGGGTTTAGTTGTTCGCTGTTGCTGAGCTGTCGATGCTGCCGCGGGTGCTGCTGCTGCTGCTGCTGCTAAACCCTGAACCCTATAAACCGCTAAACCCTACACCCTATAGGTCGGCTTATTTTGCATCAGGCTGCAGTGTTGTTGCTATTGACATTGCCGCTGCCAGTGGAAGTGAAGGTGGAGTTGGCATTGTCGCAGCTACGGCCATTGGCGTTGCCGTTCGTGTTAAGTTATTTTTGTAAACCAGTTGCGAGTTGTCATCATCAGTCTTCTTGCGCTCTTTGTGAAGTTTGCCGGTGGAAGCTTTTTGGAATCTGAGCGTGTTTACGTGTGGATGTGTCCAAACAGGCAGGGTGGGTGTGGCTCTGCTTCTGGTCGTTGTTGTTGTTGCAGCTGTTGTTTCAGCCGGTCTTCTGTTCTTCTTAGTCTTCTTGTGCCTTGTGGTGGAGCTTGGGTACGGCCCCCACTCAGTAATAGTTGAAAACTTTCATAATATAGAAACATTAGGACCTTAATAGTAGCCCCATTATAGACTCGTACTGTATGGGGGCAGTACCTAAGGTGGAGCTGTGGTCCACTGGTCGTCGTCGTCCTGTTGTCTTGTAGTCTTCTCGTCGTGTTGGGCCTCGTGGTCGTTGGGCCTCGGGGTCTTGTTCTTAGGCTTTAGGGTTTAGGGTTTACTCGTTCTCATCCTTGCCGTCGTCGTCGCCTTCGTTGTTGGCGACGGTGCTCTTCACCGCTCTTGCTCTGCTGTGGTCGTTGGTGACGGCGGTGCTAGTCTGCTTGGTTTTGCCGATCATGTAGCATTCGTTTGACGAGTACATCCCCCAGACATCGCACCCGAAGCACTGGACTACATCCTAGATCACGCTCCATAATGTCGAATGAAGTGCTCCAAATCTATACGCCGTAAACCCTACAATTGTGTGGTTAAAAACAAAGCCCCAAAGTAAAGATTAACTTAGATCCCAAAGACCTATACGTCCTTAAACTCAGACTACTATTGGGGCCTAAATAATTACCAGTACTCTTTTCGGGGATTCCTTATTGTACTTATACCATAATTTAAATGGGCCCCCCAAAACCCTTTTCAAATTATCAAGGCCCCTACACGAAAGTACCCTTATAGATCCCTTATAGTATCCTTTGGAGGAACCCTTTAAGGGAACCCTAAAACCCTACTCTAACTATCAAGGCCCCCCAAAGAAGCAGCTCCCAAGGTGCTCCGCATGGACCACCACTGTCCTTGGCTTGGGAACACCGTCGGTTGGGCCAACCACAAGTACTTTTACCTCTTCTTGGCTCGGCTCTCATGTCGGATGCGGGGTGGTTCGTTTAGGGTTTAGGGCTTAGGCTCTAGGGTTTAGGGTTTAGGGTCAGATGCGGGGTGTTTCACCCAGAGAACCCAATACCCCTTAACTAAGGATTATACCTTAAATCATAATTTTTTTAGGCCTCTAGAATTTAAGGTGTACCCCTAAGTTAAGGATTACACCTTAAATCATAATAAGGCCTCTATAGTTTAAGGTATAGTCCTTAATTAAGGGGTATTGGGTTCTCTGTTCAGGGGCCTGTGGGGCAATACCAGTGGTTTTGGAAACCCTCTCATGATCCTGTAGGACGTACTACTTAAAGGCTCATGGGACTTAGTAAGTAAGGTTATAAGTAGGTTATAATTAGGATAACCCCACTTTGGGGACTCATAGCCCCAATTATAACCTACTTACTAAGTCCCATGATCCTCTAAGTAAACCCAAACTACCCCTTATAGAACCCTTATACTACAGATCCCTAAACCCTAAACCCTTTAAGGAACCCTAAGTCCCATGATCCTTCAAGTAGGCACCCCAAGATCGAGCCTTACCTATACTCTCCATTGTAGCTCCTTTTTGTGGTTAAACCATTTTTATAGTTAGGATTATCCTATAAGGTAACCCAAAAAAGGAACTACAATGGAGACTATAGGTACTATAGTTACATGATGATTTTGGAGCCTACAATGAGGGGAGCCAGATGTAGTTTCTTTAAAGTCATAAACTAGGTGGCAATTTGGGAAACTTGTTAGTTTCCCTTATGGTTCCTCTAGAGGTGCCTATTCATGAATACTTTTCAGAGCCCCAAAACTACAACCCAGAAAGTCATAAATTGGAAACTCCAAGGACAGCTCCACGGTTTAGGGTGAGGGTCCCTCGAGCCCCTGGGAATCGGACTTAACGTCCCAATACTGGAAGCTTCATCCTGTTGATGATATAAATCCTGCATTACCTTAAGGCTGAATCCCAAGACCTCCGAATTTCTGACTCACATCCCACGGCCCCCCCGACATAGTAAGCACCTGTTCCCGAGAAAGCCGTTTTCTAGGTTTCCTCATTCTGCTTTCTTTATATCTGTGTGTATAAAAAATATACATATTATATGTGTATACATATATATATATATGTATGTATATATATATATATATACATATATATACACACATATATATATATATAAATATCAATGACAGGTGGGTTATTGAAGTTAGGGTCCAGGTAAAGGTGTGTGTGTATATATATGGATATATAGATATATAGCTATATAGAGGATGAGTCCAGAAAGGCACTGGCAACCTACATGCAGAACCCTCTAATTCTCAACCGTGGGTTTTTACCTGCGTCTCGAAGGTTTAAGGACACACACACACCAACATTATACTTGAGATCCCATTTGACTTGGGAGGCATTGCGTGTTGATCAGTAGGATACAGCGTGATAATCCAGACCTAGAGAATCTGAGAGTCTAGGGTTTAGGGTTCAGGGTTTAGGGTTTCTCAGAGCTCTGAAGTGAGATTGTTCTTTCGGTCATAGTAGGGGCTTTAAATAGCACAGCACCACTGGTTATTGAAAGGCTATTGAAGTCTCTGCGAAGAGCCACCAAGTAGCAAACCCTAAACCCCAAAACAACCCGAAACCTCCTCCCAGATAGTACGTACCCTCATTGTAGTACCGTTAAAGGAACCCTAAAACCCCCAAAGTAGCCCAGGCCTACACCAGCGCCGCATGCAGCCTTCTTGGGATGAACGTGTTTCGGCCGAAACACGACCCTGAGGGTCCACGTTCGCGAACAGTAAGTAGGATTTAGAGTAGGCCGTTATCCCCTTTTTGAAGGGTTCACGTTCCGGACAGCCCCTTTAAACCAAACAGGGCACCCTTTTATTCCTAGGTTGCTCTTGGGTCTAGCTGCTCATGCAGCTAAGACCTGTTAAAAGTTTTATCATGAATTGTCAAGTCTAAGATGTCAGAAGTGAGGAGTGCAGCAGGTATTGTTTCAAATTTCGGAGTCCCCAAACCCCAAGCCAAAACGGCAGGCCCTAAACTACGCAGAATATAGCTCCTACTATTCGAGCATTTCAGCTGGCCATGTCCTGCAGGGCTTTGGTTTAGGGTTCATGCCCAGAGATTCCAATACCCCTTAATTAAGGAATATACCTTAAATCATAATATGAAGGCTTCTATATTTTAAGGTGTATATATATATATATATATATATGTTCTTTAATTAAGGGATATTGGGTTCTCTGCGGTGTTTCTTGGACCGCTTTATAGGCCCATCATACATGCTGCTGCAGATGCAGTCGAGTTCCCGCTACCCTAAACCCTAAACCCAAAAGCCAAAACCCTAAACCGAAAACCTAAGCCCTAAACCCTAAACCCTTGTCATCGGCCTTTCAGTCAGGTCTCTGCACTTGTGTCCGCAAGCCGCTTAACCCCACTCGAAGAAAACCCGAAGACCCTCACTAAAGTCACCGTACATAATCCCTTAACCCTGACACACGTACTACCTTAACTCTAAACATCAAGCCGGCTCAAACATTAGCCCGAAACCCTAAACTTAGTGCAAACCCTAGACCCAGACTTCATCCCGAAAATGCTACACAGCCATGGACCATTGACCCAGGTTCTGGAGTTGCTCGTGCATGCAACACTCCCGGTGCCGGCCCTGGGACAGCGATGCCCTTCAAAGGATTTTTTGAAGGGTTCTATAGTGATGGTGTATGATAAGGGTTACTTGCACATCCTATAAACCCAAACCCTCAACCACAAACCCTAAACCATCCACCTTGCAAGGGCAAGGTTGCAGCCAAAACATACTGTAGGAGTCGGTATGATTTGAAATAGTATTCCTCTCTTTATAAGCATATACATATATTATCTGTATATCTGCATATATATATATATATATATATATATATATATATATATATATGTGTGTGTATATGTACACACACATATGTATATATATATATATATATGTATAGTATAGATAGATAGATATACCGGTACATACGCCTTTGATTGTATACGTGGGAAGCGTGAAACTTTTCCCCATGGCTTAGACCCGAAACCCTTCGTCCGACATTGGCCTGTTTGGGGTTTAGCCTAGAAGCTGCCCCCCACCCTGTAATAGTGACTATCAGGATCAAATTGGGGCCCTATTATATTCCTATTATACCACTATTACAGGGTGGGGGCAGCTTCTAAGGTTTAGCCTTGGAGCTTGGGATCTTGGTTCTGTTGGGTTCCTGGCACCTTGAACAGTTTAGGGTTGAGGGATTTAGGGGTTTAAGGGGTTTGGGTTTCAGTTCCGGGTCACCTTGAGGTCTAGATTCAAGACTCTAGAGACCTTCCCAAAAAGGCAGTCATGCGAACTGCAGCCGTGTGGGTGTCATGGGTCTTGGTATGTAGAAACCACACCGGCTGTGACGCACCAGCTGAGGGGTTATATAATCGACAGCCGGAGCTTCCTTTGTTGGGGTCCGTGATACGGTTGATGGTATAAATCCTGCATTACCTTAATGGCCCTAGACTATGGAATTATGGTATATTCCTTACTATGGGTCATGCAGGATTTATACCATCAACCGTACTGCTTGAAACTCCCATGTGGTCCCTCACGGTTCTGAGGCTGTCGGGGCTAAGAACTGCGGACATCAGGTACACCCAGCCTTAAAGGGTTTTGGTGCTCGGACAACTTGCTATTCTGCTGCCAGGTTAATCGTTTCTTTCCCGGGCATATTCGGGAGGTTTCAGGAGTTATCATTGAGACGAGCAGTTTGAAGGCCCACCGAATCCTCATCCTTTTATGACCCGCAACACTCGGGTTTCAGACACCACGGCAGACACAGTGTAACTTGTTTTTTTCGGAGATTCCTCTAAGGTTCATTGTTGGGGCGGAGAAAAATCCAACCCATCAAGCGCTGGGGCACGGGCAAAGGCTATTAGGCTATGCGCAAAACTCCTGTCGCCGCACAAATCTGCGATGCTTTAAGCCCTAAAGCCCCAAACCCTAAACCCAAACCCCTGACCTCAAGCGCCTCGACCTTGAAATAGGCCTATAACAAAGGGCCCACTGAACCCCAACGGAGCTTGTATGCTTCACATCCCAGGCTGGTTTCAGAGTGTAAGATAGAGAACGCACACTCTTAAATGGTCTTTGTTCGTTAAGATGAGGTTCCGATGCACCTCAAGAGCATGTTGTCTGAGGCCCTGACGACATTTCTGCTGATTGGAACAGAAGCGCTGACGTTCCTATTGACGAGCATCCTAGCCGCGACCCAAGCCGGACAATGGTTCCGGAGTTTGAGGGACGCCCTGAAGTTTGCAGGTGCAGAGGTTGTGGGCGCCTGGCACCCCGCCCGAAGTTGTGTAGTAAAAAGCCCCAGAATATCTATACTAACACTACATATACTACATTCTACCCCCCAGAAGCTGCTCTGAAGCGAAATTAATGCCCCTACACTACTTCTCCATCAGATTCCAGTCGCCAGTTGTTCTGACAGGCCCCTTCTTGATTCTTGCGGTGGACTTTCAGGGGACCGCTTCAGCTCAGTTGCCCTAAGGGTCCACGTACCGACGTGGTATATACTTTGGTCCCAAAGCACTTTTATAGGGAAAGTATATGCCATTTGGCTGTTTGGTACATGGACTCTTCGGGTTCTCCAACGGCCTCAAGCCAAAGCTTTTTAAACGTGTTATGTGTTTTGGCGGACATCGTAGGGTTACAATGTCTACAACTTTACTGTTCATGAGCTCTTCGCCTGCTGCAGCTGCAGGTGTGGGGCCGATAGTCCCACATCCGTTCCATAAACCCCTAAACCCTGAATCCCTAAACCCTTAATTGCAAACCTAAACTCCAAAACCCTAAACCTCTAAGTTCTACAATTCTAAACTCCACCTCAAGGTACCCTTCTTCCTGTTCCACACGTGGCTCATCGTTCGAAACTTGCCGGGGGACCTGGCATCTGGTTTTCTAGATGAGATTTGTTGTTGGGGTCCATTCGTTTGCATGTTGGGCTTAAGGGTTTACGGCTCAGGGATACTCGAATTACGTAATGCTCAAGGTGTAGTTTTGGATTAAGATTTGGGGATCGGTGATCCTTCTCACCGCCAAGGACGATTTCTTTGCCCTTAACCCTAAACCCTAAACTCTAAGACCCTAAACCCTAAATCTCCGGCTGCTTTCTATTGATATTGGCTTGATTCTTGGACTGAGGGGCTTCGAGTGGGTTTGTAGTGTGGGGTTGGAGGGATTTCTTAAAGGGCTTCGGGGCTTAGGCTATTAGGGTGCGGAGGTTTGGGCTTTTAGGTATGCAGGGGTTCAGGCTTCAAGGTGTGGGGCTTCGGGGGCAAGATTTCAGGATTCTGAATCCGGCTTGACCTTCAGTTCACGAATGTTGCTATGTTCTTCTAGATCCTGTAATTCACTATGGGTCCGGGACATTGTCCGTCCATGAGCCCAGTGTAACCTTCAATCATGAGTCTGCAGGACTACCATCGAATTCTGCGCCTCCTTCGCCAAGACCGAGGACGAAAAGTCAAGCACCCAGGGTGTTTCTAATATAGGGGGCTTAATAATTAGACTGTGTTTTGGGGCTCAGTATACCATATTATTCCCAAAATAGTATAGGTAATTGTCTAGGCCCCTACATTACGGTTTAGGGTTTGAGGTGTTTGGAGCAGGTTTCTTTTCAGAGTTTCACTGAGGGTCCCGTAAGGGTTCTGAAATGGTGCATGGTTTGGGCACGTCCATTTCGGAGTTTCATGAGAATTCTGTCGGGTTTGTGTTGGCATTCTTACAGCATCCCGGAGCCATTAATACAGTTTTGAAACCCCCTCCACCCGCCTCCCCCCACCCCTCAAAACAAACATGTATGTCTACATGTCCACACCTATATATGTATGTGTGGGTATGTATTATATATACACACATTCTTCATTTCTAATATGCCCTGTGTACATATATATATATGCATATATATATATATATATATATATATGCATATATATATATATATGCATATATATATATATATTATATATATATATATATATTAATTATAGAAGCACGGAAACTTAAGCCGCCGCGGAGTGAAGCCCCAGGCCTTACGACAACCCTTACGACGTGGGTATCTTCCGAAATGTCTGCGCTGTGCTGGGAAGCTCTCCGTTGACCTGGTGCGCCTGAGGTTTAGGGGTTTAGGGTTCCCTAAGGCTCCATGTGCCCATATAGTAGGTGCTTAGGCCTTAAAGAGGTCCCTATATAGGTACTTTAAGGCCTAAGTACTGTTTGTTTTGGGGTTTAGGGTATAATTGAACTGTTTTTAAGGCTTAGGGTTGAGAGCAGGGTTCATGCATGAGCTTATTTCCAGGATGCCCTGGTGTCCTTTGGTTTTTTTTTGGTATTCTGCATGGCGGGGTCTTCAAGTTTGGTTTTGGGGGCTCTGCACTGGCTGTTCATGGGATTATAGAAGTTGCGGGTTAGTAGCCTTTGCAAGGGTCTGCTAGGATAGTTATGAGGATAACAGGATCTTCCGCATCTGCTTCGCAGTATTCTCTACTGGGTTTTGGTTCCTAGCCTGCGACGCTTACTTTTGCAAATACATGGGAACTGCCTTGTTCAGGTATGAGGGTCCAGAACCTCACTTCCTTAAGTACATTCTGGATTCAGGGTTTGACGTTTGGGGTTAGGTGCTCCTACAGTATAGTATCCTTACAGATCCCTTATAGTAAACCCTAAACCCTAAACCCTAAACCCTAACCCTTTCAAGGAACCCTATTCTAAAGTTTGGGGCGCCTTTACGCTTGCGATGTGAGGTCGGGTTTTTGCGAAGTCTCCTAGTTAGCTGGAGGGCCCTCTTGGGGGGTCGGGGGACTTAGTAAGGGCTCCTTTAAAGGGGATTCTAAGGGTTCCTTAAAGGGCTCTATAAGGGAAGTATAGGGTTTAGGGTTTAGGGGGACTTAGTAAGTAGTTAGTAAGTAGACTTATAAGTACCCTTGAAGGAACCCTAATTGGGGTTATGGTCCTTATGAGTCCCTGAAATAACCAGTTACTATGTCCCCCGACCCTCCAAGCAAGTACCCATACGGCTGATGATATAAATCTTGCAGTACCGTAGCCCTAAGGAACCAAAGGACCCAACAATGAGGTACTCGGCTTTAGGATAGTAGTTATGTAGGTTAGGAATAGATGTTGAGTATATGATTATACGGTACTTGGACCCTTGGGGTTAAGGATCCTAATGAGCTATAGGAATCATGGTATGTTCTGTATTATTATGGGTAATGCAGGATGTATATCATCAGCCGTATCCCTAAGGGTCCCTGTGCCCAAAGAGTATATACTTGGGCCTGACAGTACTTATGTAGGGACTATTTAAGGCCAATGTACATACTTTTTCGGTACATGTACCTTGAGGGTATAGCAAAGTTTTATAGGTCCCAAGTACTATACTCTAAACGGCATTGGGTACGGTTGCACCATACCTGAATACTTGGGTACTGGGACCCTGCAGCCATAAACCCCAAATCCTAGAACCCTACACCCTACCCCGACTGAGGGTCCCATTCCTAGCGCAGGTGGGCGCCTGTCGGTGGCCCCATGGGCGACGGCATCAACTTTCCTCGAAAAGGCGGGCCCTTAAGCACCCGAAAAGCTAATCCTAACACCCAACATACCCTAGCCCTGACAGCAAGCCACGCAACCTCAACAGGACTTAGAAGGTACCTAGCCCCAAGGGACCAAGTTCCAAGCTGTGCCCAACACACTGAAGCCCAAACTTGCAACCACCCTCACCGCGGGATCCCAAAGCCCAACCCAAATTCCGATGCCCCCCCTGCGACATCAGATCCTTAGGGTAGTCCATCAAATCCACAAAGTCCATGGAGAACTCTCCGAAACTCTTTGCTCTTTTCAAAGCAGAGGATTTCCAGTTTACCGATAGATTGCCTTTGGTTTGTCGCGATATGTTTCGGTCGCAGCTTAACAGAAGAAAGTCGTCAAATTAGTGGCATTGTCGTAGTTTGTTCGAAGAAGGATTCCAGGACTGTAAGTCGAGCATGCGGAGCAACCCAAAAAGTGAGCTAGAATACGACTATAGCATCTCGAACAACTCCGTTTGCGAGACGACACCCGGCACAGGATTGCCAGAGTATTTCATGCTGTCAGACGAGGATGCACTCAGGGGTCTTCAGCATCGGTTGTGGAGGGTCCAGGTGCCCAACTTGATGGAGTAGTAGAGCTGTCAGTTACGGTTTTGTTTCGGATTCTGGCACGTGGCTTAGACCTGCCATTTGTGCAGAACCGTATGGATCGTACAGTTAGGTCCTTCGGCTTCTGTCGGACTTCAAGGTTTCTGCTCGAAACACTTTGAGGGTTCCCCAAAACCCTAACCCCCAAAGCCTAAACCCTGGTTCGAATCTTTTTCCCCTGTATGTGGGTAACTAGGCTCCCGGGGATAGATTGCCAATTCTTGTGGCCGATCTTGGGATCCAACTGCTTATTGCAGGGGCCATCATGATTTGAATGAGAATTCTTCGATCGGTGACTAAGTGGGTTCTGTAGCATAGGGGACTGAAGGACTCGAAACGGCTGCTGGGGAGCGAACAACGAAAACCTCTTCGAGCTCTTCTCTTTTCCTACTGAGGAACCGAAAGGATGGTTCAGGTTCGCATTTCGAGCGCCAAACTTTCAAACCAGCTTGCAGCTCACAACGTGGAGCAAGCTTACCATGGCACTCATCTTGAGTGCCTGCACTCCCTCGCAGCCTCAGGGCGCCTGTTGCCCCCGTCAGGTGAAATAGAAAGAGCTCGGCCTTTTGAGCAGAGGCTTGGAGTATACCTACACCGTCCAGCCAACAGACACTTGGCGGAGGGCTATGCCCCACTCACTATGGAGCCAAGCACGTGTTTGTCAAGTCAATGTGCGAAGCAAAGATAGATCCTAAAGGATCAACCTTGTGGGATTTATACCATGCTGCCATAGTTGTTCTGGGCTAGGCTAGTCAGCATTTAAGATACGAGGACCATACATGAGGAACTCTTTGGGTCTAAAGGACCCAAGCATTAGGTATCTTTGCTTAGGGTAATAGGTGGCATTTGGGAGAGTACATGATGCGAACGTTCTTCGAGCCTTAGGATACCGTTCTGAGGGTTTTCCCCAACATCTGCAGAGTCATAACCGGTTTCGCAGGGTTTGGGGCTGCAGGTAAAGCCTAAACCTTTCACCCTAAACCAAAACCCTAAACTAAACCATAACAAATTCAAAATCTAGTTTCAGTCGCTTCGTTGAACCCCCTTGAACCGTCAATGCTCCACCTAATTCAAAAATCTGGTTTCTCCCTCCCCCAGCCCCCCAGCCCCCTAGCCCCCTAGTGCCCCCCCCAGCTCCCCAGCCCCCCAGCCCCTTGCCCCGAAAGGAAGCTTGCGACTAGCTACTTATTCGGGCACGTGCTTAGCTCGTGCTTATAGGAGTTTTCATCCGCTTGCGCAGCAATTGTGCGAGTGCACCGCTGACAGCATTTGTACATGAGATCCAAAACGAAAGCTGGCCACACAACGAGTACGATGCATGAAGCCAATCAGGTGGCCTTCAGGAGTTCCTGGCCTCTCACTTGTTTTAGCAGCCCAGTCCTGGAGTTGATGTTTTGCCTGCAACATCGGAGGTGGTTTGGCTGACCCCGACTTTGATGTGTGAGCCGCCGCTTGGAAGAGTCGAAGTCCAGAGTGGCTCGAGCGCCAAAGACATGGAGTGTCGAACTAGTCGTGGAGCTGAGGCTGTGGGATTACACCATGTGTGTCCCGGCCACTCGACCTCCGGCCACTCGAACTCCAGCCACACCTCAGCCAGGCCCCATGGTGATGCATAAAGCACAAATGCAGACATACATACGACCGCCTATTTCGGAATCGCTACCGTAAAGGCCTTGCTAAAGGTCATAAACACCTGACTGGGGCCGGTCCAGGCGGCGACCAACACGTATGCTCCGCCTGTGTTTCTTGTATTCCTTAAATTATGAAGCCACTAAGAATCAGAAAATCAAACAACCAATCGGCCAACAAGCCAGTGGATCTTGTCAAAAGGTCGGATAGACTGGCTATTGGTTTAATGATTATTGCTTTGTTGGCTCATCTTTTTCGTGATCCATTGGATAGTGGTCTACGTAATTTTTGTTTTATCGGCTTGTCGGTTTGATGGCTTAGTGTTTGGCGGTGTGGCACATTGGTTGAATGTATGTGGTGGGCGACTGCCCAAAAGCAGCCCCATTGAGTTTCACAGGAATCCTGGCCATAAACAGAGAGCTTGGGTATAATAACCGCTTTAAGTTAAGCCATAGCAAACTTGGATTGAGCACACATGGCCCCAAACAGGTTGTTGCCGTACCTCAGATCTCAACCAACGAATATGCAACAAAAAAGCATCATTTACGGTTTTGCAAACACAGTTTCATGCCCTTTGCCACCTGCGTTTCTACACTACCTGTCTTTGTTGAATACCGTTGTGCTAGGGGAGTGCCAAGGTTGTTACTTTTCGGACAAGCACGGTTTGCCTAGCGTCAAATCTTGCGTGTTCGGTGCTGAAGAAGCACCTCTCATTAACAAGTGTCCGCCAGGTCTAGAGCCTAAGCCCGAGACTAGGAAGCCCAAGGCCTGAAGCCCGAAGTAGGTTTAATCCTGCAAAACAGAAGGAAAAACTGTAGTGATACTGTAGGTGATATGGCACCTTATCCTTGCTTATCTGTATCCAGGTATGTATGGTTGTATGTCTGTGTGTCTATATGTCTACAAGCATGCATGCATGCATACATGCGCAACCTCAGGTGGAGGACATCCAGCATACGATTTCGGAAGCTGGGAATGAGCCGCTGATGTCAATGCCTCCAGCAGCTTGTGCCGCAAAATGCACCGGAACGGAGGTAAACACATTCCTCCGTCCATGTCGCGCAGCATTGAAGGACCAACTTCAGTTGGTCTTGATCGGCACTTGCTCCCTATACCGATCTATACACTCCTTCAATAAGTGCTGCTGGTGCTTGTGTAGAGGTCGCTGTTCCAGCCGCCCTGAACCCGGAGCCCCAGCCGCCAGGATGACGTCCATGTTGAGCTGGACGAGTTCGTCGAAAAATGGTACGACCGGCTGTGGAAAGGCGGGACTTATAGTCGTAGCAGTCATAGGTACTTAAGACTAATTGGAGCAGTCGTATGTTTCTTGTGTGCTTCGCACGGAGCTTGCTCCTTCTTGTGCTGAGGGTTGCACTGCAGAGGCAGACCAGTGGGTGTTCCAGGCACCCCCTGCTGTTCAGGTCTCGAGGACCTTCCTTGACGACCTGCGTGGTTTCATGTCTTCTCCAGTTGCACATGAATGCGCCACCGAATTGACGCAATGGGAGCCTGTGCCCGGGCAAAAGGTCTCCCCACAGACGCTGTTTTGTCATACCGAGCTCGACTTCGGCTGCGATGCTACCACGCCGCCAAAAAGACCGGTTGTTGGGCTCAGGGAAAGTGTGGTTTTCTGGGGTGGGGTGAGCTGCCGCTCTCCTAGGTTCGCCACGACGAACTTCTGTGTTCCGGGACGCAGTACCGCACGACTCTTTTGCATGCTCCCGTTCATGGCATGAACGGCCTGAGTCCAGAGTCTAGACACGAAAATCCTGAACCCAATCCGCACAACCCGAAGTTCCGAAGCCTCTAATTTTCGTGCTCTAAACTCCAGATGCCCATTTGGTCGTTATGTGTTTAACCAGACTTTCAATCTTACATGTTGCATGTCATGCGCTTGATTCTCGCAGGCATGTCATCAGCAGCTGCTCTTGCAGCTGTCTGGGGTACTGGATGCTACTTCCCCGACACCGAGTGAGATCACTTCCTGATCAGTTCATCAATCACTGGCACCAGCAGCACCGAGCTTGACAGCAAAACACGCAGCTACATGACTGTACGGACCTGTACCCATGGCGAAGGTGAAATATCGGTTCTTGACGGTGAGCCCTAAACCCGATGCCGCAATATGTGGTCGAAACAGTTCAAACGAAGAGTGTAACGTATATTATAGTATACTTGTAACAGGGCCGGGGACATAACTTCTTGGTGTTCGATATCAGTATCTTGTTTGCAGCTCTCCCTGTTGTTTCCTCTCCACCGCCCTTGAAAGGTGTCTGCTTGCTGCTTCTTGTCTGATCTTGTGTGGCGCGTGTGTCTTTCGTGCTTTTTTACTATTCTGTAACAAGCAGCGACGCAGCGTAGTCTGGTTTTTGGATCCTCAAAGTTACCTGAAGCCCGGCACATACCATGTGCATCTGACACGGTCGCCATGCGGGCTCAGCTGCAGCCCATGCAACACAGCCAGCTTTAAGAAAAGCATCGCTTGAACGCGCTTGGGTCGCAATTGCGATGGACGCCCGGGCCTATATGCCAGCCTGGGAGTGTTAAGGTTCGGCATGAAGCGTGGTCTCATGACCACCGGCCACGCCTGACGGCCTCGCAGCCCAGCATGCAGGATACCTCCAAGGACATGGCAATTAGAATCATGTTTAGTAAGTTCTCTACAGTAAGCTTCCGTGGACCTTAATAATGTAATTATGCCAGGCCGTGAAAGGCTTGCAATCAATGTAGATACTTTGAGTCCGAAGTAAGTATCTACTATGTATGGTTACATGGACCCTTAGGGATCGGGAGTCGCAAATATGATCACCAGCCAAGACCCACCGACCTGCCCGGCCATCAGCCAAACCGGACCCCAGAATCAGGTTGTAGTCGCAAGACTCCCCCTGGTCAAATCAGGTTCCAGTCGCAAAACTCACCCGCCCCCGCCCCACCAGCCCAGCCCGTCCCCAGCCCAGTTCTCCAAGGAAAACCCGGGCTCCAAATCCCAGCCCGGCCCAGCCTCCCGGCTCACCAACTCAAAAACCAAGTTCAAAAAGAAAACCCTGTCAAAACTTTCGGTCAAAACGTTTCGGTCAAAACTTTTCGGTCAAAACTTTCGGTCAAAACTTATTGGCACCCACGCCCTGAACACCTTCTATAAACCTCTTACAAGAACGGAACACTGGAACCTGCACCCCTACAACTTGCATCCCCGAAGCCGAGACCCTTAGAGCCTAATGTAGGAACTCGATTAAGAAACCTTGAGCCTTTATTAGGGTTCCTTGTATGGATCCCACTGTTTTGGGGTTATCGGCCCAAGGTTTCTTAATCAGGTTCCCACATTACACCTCTGACCTCAACAAATCCGATTTTGAGGGGTTTCAGGTTTTGCGCTGTGCTGGCTCGTGATATCTGGAGCAATATATACCACAACATACGTTGATATACTACAATATACCATTATTTGCCATAACATATGCCCCTCTACCTGGCAGCCTGACACTCGCTGCAGCACAGCAGCGGACAAAACGACCGGCTCGCCGTCTGGCGCTGCATTGACTCGCACCACCTGTGCAGGGCCTGACATGCGCCGCGAGTTTCTGGTCTGCTAATTTGATGGGATTACTTACGGGGAACGGTTGGTTTATGGGTTCTGCATGGTCCATGTAAAGTACCCTAGATTGATCTGGATTAAATGCACCGAACCGCCATGAATGACCCCTAATTATCGTAACCCCTCCCCCACCCCAATGCAGCGGGTACACCCCACCTCGGCCAACTACCACTATTCAGGACCAGAAGTCCTCTGTGAAGGGTATCCTGGAAGAGTCAGATAATATAGGGCCTATAGTTTTTGGGGGTGCCTTATCATAATTACAATATATTGGGCCCCAAGACCTCGTATCTGTAAGCTTTCTCTCCTCTTGCCACATGAAGCGGCACACATCTACAGCCGCATTAACGTCAGTTTCAGGAACAAGCGTTTTGACAACAACCCAAAATCTCCTGGCACAGTCACATTGATCCCTGGACTCTATCTTTCCCAAGCATGCGAGGAAGACCCGGAGGCAGCGCACCCGACCGGAGTATCTGAAGGCACGTCTTTTGCCGTTCGGGCTCTAGGGGGTTTAGGAGTTAGGGCTTTAGTGTTTAGGGTTTGGGTGTTGAGAGTTTGGAGGGCTTTAAGTTTAGGACTTAAAGTTTAAGGCTCGGGCCCTAGGAGGTCTTTGGTTTTCGTGTTAAGTTCAGAGTTCTCAAGCTGCGAGTTGTTATAGAGTTGGTTCACTGAGCCCTACCCGGACCCTGAGGGACCTACCATTGTTAGGGTTCCTTATTATTATGATTACCCTTATATATATACATAAAAATATATATATAAGTCCTGAAAAATGTAGGTGTTATAGGGTCCAGGTAGAGCCTCTTATGCTTGACAACCAGGTTTTGACTGGATTGAAGACAGCTACAGTCTTGGATAAAGGGGGAGCAATTACTAAGGGGGCCCAAATTATTACCAATACTATTTTGGGGGTTCCGTCTTGTATTTCTGGTATTCTGGGCCCCCAAACCTTATTCTGATTATTAAGGCCCCACATCATGTGGTATAGAGAACAGGTTCATGTTGTGGGTGCGCGGCCCGGTTTCCACTTCATTCGGCTTTTGGCTTTAAGGCGTCCTGCGCAGAGTCGCAGATTCTTATTCGGGCGTGTGACTGTCACGACGTGCACGTTCGATGTCGTAGTCTTGACCCCAAACTCCAAAACATTCTAAACCCCTAAACCCTAACAGCCAAAAACCTTAAACCCCCTATCCCTCAAAGCCCAAACCCTCGCCCATGTGTTCAGCGTCAGAAGCCTGCATCTTTCCCTAAGCGTCCCTCTGTTGCGGGTTTGTTGCCGTCAAGCCCCATCAGAGCCGTATGGCACCCATAACGCAGCAATCTGTCTCTAAACGTCCATGTATTAAGAACATTATATACAACAACCCTGAGTCCGTTCTACAGAGGTACATGACCCTGAACGTAAACCTTCAATGATCCCGGGGTTACTGCGGTTGCAGGTAGCGGCGACGACGACTACTCGCCATCAGCCGGTGCGGGCTTACAGGAGGCCCCGGATACCCGATGCCCGATACTGGCGATTCGGTACCTTGTTTTTCTGGGTTATGGTGTCCACATAAGGACCTCCAATAAATATTTGCTGCTTATAGGGCTTATAGTGCTTCTAGGGTTTATGGGGTTTATGGGGATGACAGGGCTTATAGGGCTTATATAGTGTTTGGAGGGTTTAAAGTACAGCGTTTAAGGTCGATGCTAAGTTTCTCAGTTCATGAGGCCCAAAACCCTCCACCTCAAGCACGAACGGAGAAGTCTAAGGTTTACAGGGTTTGGCATCACCCACCATCACCAACCTGACAACTGGCACTGTCCACCTGCCACGCACATCCGCTACCTTAGACAGCAACTCCATAGCGCTAGTTTTAACCGCTTCGTGTCGTCCGCCTCGGCCCGGCTGTGCTTGAAGCAGGTGCATTGTTTCGGAAAGCAGCAACCCGAAAGCCTACCGAGGCCCATAGGCCTGAAATCCGAAACTCTAAACCCCAAACCTTAAGTCTTAAACCCTAAACCTGCAGCGTATAGGGAGAAAGCACAACCCCCTGATGCAAGCGTGAAGTTCGCATGCCATGGCATGGGACGAGAGGAGCAGGGTTCACCAACCGAAAAGTTGAAAGTAGGCAAAAGAACGGTGAAGCGGAGGGGAGGGGGGGGTCAGGGGGGTGGCCGGGGGCGCGGGGATAGCAGAGAGGAAAAAGTAGAAACTGCCCTAGAGCGAGGTTCCTGCAACTTCATCATCAGTCTCATCAGCATATGCTGCAGTAATACCAGCATCGCTGCTGTCATTCTCCTCATCAGTTGATACAATCGTGACCATCAGTTCCACTGCCACAGTCGTAACCATCTTCTGAGTCATAAACATCAATGATGAGCACCTGCTATGACATCACCAAAACTTGTCACCTTCATCACCACCAGGAGCATCATCATCATCCTCATCGCTGTCATGTAGGGTGTGCCGTTCCTAATCGTTCCTAAGGTCATGGGACCTTCAGGCTTCATAATGAGACGTTGTGGAATTTTCGGGTCGGTGCAATCCATATCGATCCTGGAGTTGGAAGAGTATGCATGGTTTTCCGACGGCTTCCAGCAGCTCTTGGGAAGTGGGACACGGAGACATGTTACTTCCCCTCCAACTCCTAAGTTTGACCCGCCCTGCCTCTGAGAGAGTACAAACAAGGCAAAGGCCAGAGCAATGCTCGGATGCAGACGACACGTGCCACCATAGAATCTATAGAATTGCCCGGTTCCTCGTGATCTGGGTAGGATGCGGAAAAGTGGCAGTTCCACGGCGGTAGCATGCGTCTTCGGCCGCAATCGGCACTTTGAGAATGCACGCGTCATGCCTGGATTCGTGATGTTTTTTGCGCATATGTCGTCCCGGCCCGTCAAGACCCACCTAACTACTGCACTCATTATAACCGTCGGAATTTACACTTGCGGCGTAAATCCCAAACCAACTACTTAAACCTAAAATGCCCGGCACCTGAACCCGAGACCCAAGAGCCACAATTGCCTTAGCTGCAAGATCTACTTATACACTTGTTCTGCACCTTTCAAACTCTTAATCAGCTTTAAGCTCTTATAGAACTCTTGTAGAAGCCTTTCAGAAACCCTAGTATGTTGTACAATCTCCTGCGCTTTGTCGAAATCTTGCACCAGTGTTCTGCAACCCACTTGATCTCGCAAGACTGGAGATCGCACTAGACTCGATTAGCGCTGTGGTTTATGGGGTTGTAAGTGTTATGAAGACTTGTCAGCCTGCACAGAGTTTCAGGGTTTCTATACGTGTCGATTTAGGTCTTTTTCCTGAAGGTTTCTCGAAGAGTTTATTAAGGGACGTTTTAGGGCAATGATGCTGATACTTCAGTGTCCTACTTCTGCGGGATGTTGTTAGGGTTCACGGCTTTTTGTTTCGTTCCTTTCTGCAACGGTTCCGGGTGGCTGTAGGCCTTGAGTCTTAAGCTTACGCTGACGTGTTCACAGCAGATGCTTTGCGGACGAAATGCCAAGTCACCTGTCATGGTAGCTAGTGTCCAAAACGTTTCGCTGCTAGGACGTCGAACCCATTGCGCAAGTTCTTAAGCCTGACCTGCTGCAACAGCATCC
Source organism: Symbiodinium sp. CCMP2592 (assembly GCA_905221615.1). Lineage (NCBI taxonomy): Eukaryota > Dinophyceae > Suessiales > Symbiodiniaceae > Symbiodinium > Symbiodinium sp. CCMP2592. The sequence goes on along the minus strand of CAJNDT010005911.1, from coordinate 319,518 downwards.
AAAGCGTACGGTCTCCTTTCGTATGCAACGGTCCGTAGCCACAAGGTTTCAGCTGAAACACTGCGCAAAACAGAATGCAGCGTGTGCGCGAATGCTTGTTGAACATGTCAGATGCAACATCACCGTTTTCGTTTCGGAAGCGCTAACTGATCAGTAGCGCCACCCCCCAGTTTTTCTGGTGTGGAAGCCACGAGCCAGCCGATCATGCATTTTTCTGCATTCAGCATCGCTCGCGTTCTGAAGTCGGTAAATCGTAGGTTTAAGTCAGATTAGTCCATTTAAACAGCCTTTCCCGACTCCGAATTTGGTTGTGGTCAGCATTGTAGAAATGCTACAAACAACGAGGAATTCCACCCGAGTCCCATAAATTAACCGATTCAGGTATGGTTACGTGTGTGTTGTGATTTGCAGGACGGTCTTTGCAGCTTCTTTGCAGCAGCCCCAGACGACACTGTTTTCACAGGGGTTCACAGACTGCAACCCACAGTGCCGAACATGCACGGCAATGGGATCAAGTTATGAGCATAAATAAATACATGTATATGTATTTAATCTTGCAGTGCCTTTTAAGATGTCATCCACGCGAATGACTAATGAGCATTCCGTTTCAGCGCGTTGTTTAAGAGGTAAGATGGTATATGCTGCACATATCGCCAGATGTACTTATAAGTCCTAGTTTGGCGGATGCAACCTAACATCATGTCCTAGCTGCCGTGGTCGAGAGCTTCGTACCGGCCCTGTTCTTACAACACCTGCTGAGAGGGTGTTGGGTTTAGCTTAGGGCGTAGGGTTGAAGGCCGTGCATGATGTGTTTTGCCAGGAGCTAACCTGGGGGCAGGCTACTTAGGGGGTCGGGGGACTTAGTAAGTAGTTAGTACGTAGACGTATAAGTACCCTAAAAGGGACCTTAATTGGCCCCGACCCTCCAAGTATGGTGTAGCTGTGCAGGTCTACTGTAGAGGTACAGGCCCGGCATAGTAGGCCATTTGGAGCTTTTGTCCGGAAAGTTAGATCCCTAAACCCGAAACCCCGAAACCCGACACCTTAAACTCTACCTACACCCATTACAGGCCTACGGACTTTGTTGCGAAGCCCGACACGTCGCCAAACTCTCAAAACAAACGCCGAATAACCCGTATACAGCCCATATTCGAGCCCTTGAAGGCAACCCTACGAGAGACCCGAAACATCTCTGATGCCTTATGGCACTACATGAGAGTTTTCGAAAATATGGGACCCAAATCTAGTACCCCTAATTTTCGGAAACTCCCACATGTCTACGCCTGCAACTCTAGAACTCCAAGCTTTTGAATTATCTTTGGTTCTTATAAACTCCCAGTATAGTGAGGAACCTTTAAACTTTTTGGGTAGTACAGGCCCTATATAACCAAGAAGGTTAACCTGTTGTTCCCCATGATATCCGACAAGTAGGAACTGCTGAGTAACATCTATGTAAGCCTGGTACAAGCTTCACATGGAGCCCATTCATGGAATTAGAGAACACCTTATCGCAGCGACCCTAAGCTTAAAATAGTTCCCCCCCAAAAGAATGCCCGAAAGAACACGTTTAACACCCGGAAACACCCCAAACAACTTGATCCCTAAAACCTTCAAGCCTCCCCTACCTGTCATCTAAGCCCCAAAGCTCATACAAACAAAGCGGCCGACTGCTTCTTGGCTTTGTCTTGCCTGGGGGCGTCTTGCAGCCACGACGTTGCTCTTACATCCATTCAGGCACGCGGGGGGTTCTGCTGCTTTTGGGGGTGGAGGGGGTTTGCAAAGGGCTACCCTTCTTACCGTTATCCCATTATGCCCAAACCCTCAAACCGTAAACTATTCCCTGGACCCTTGTACTCTGAAGCACCAAAACGTACGTAGGCCCAATAGACCTAACAGGCACCCTTAGCTCAGCGTTGGAGTTGCGCTAGTGTGCCCTTTTCACGGTCTGACTCTGCGTTGGCTCTTTATGGGCGTTCATCGGTGTATATCGGGTTCTTTCATATCTTCACGGAGGCTCAAAATGTCGTTTGCACGCTCTTGCTTTTCAGAAGGGCGTTGCAGGCTGGTTTTGCTGACGAAGATTGAAGAAGGGCTTTGTTGTGTTTCTGAGGAGAGAGGGTGTATTCAAAGCTTGCACAAGCTGTCCCAAAGGCTCCATGTGTACCTTTATATGGACCTCTTTAAGGCTTAAGTGCCTACTATATGGGCACATGGGGTTAGGGTGTAGGGCTGAAAAGAACGGTACTGGGGCATGGGGCCGAAGGCACCGTTTACCTCAGTGGTCATGCCGTCTCTACGGCTTGCTACAAGGCCTCTACATGAATAATAGCCTAGGACCCCAGAATAGGTCCGTAGTTCCTGTTTCAAGGTTTAGGTTCTCTTATAACACCCTTCCAACCCAAAAAGGGCACCATGTTTACTCCTGGGTTACTCTTGGGTCTGTATACTTGGAGGTTCATGGGTAGTTATAAGTAGGGTTATAAGTCCCCTAATATGGGTTAGTTACCCTACTTATAACTCTAGTTATAGCTACCCATGAACCTGCAAGTAGTAGCGGTTTCTGCTAGGCGTCCGATTTCAACTCCTGCAGCTTTGGACTCGAGCGGTCCATATCCACATTCGTAAGCCCCGAACCCCAAGATTCCCCAGGACCAATGATAAGGTACTCGGTTTTAGGATAGTAGTTATGTAGGTTAGGATTTCAGAGAGTATATGATTATTAGGTACTTGGACCCTTGGGCTCCAAAGTCCCGACCGCCTAAGTTTCCAAAGCCCTCAGAGCATACGCAGGGTTTAGGGTTTAGGGTTTACCAAACCCCACCCCCAAGCTCCAATTAAGACACTCACGGCCATGCTTCAAATCCTACCCATGAATGTTCAAGTACTCCCGCGCTGTTAACCGCTTGACCCTGAACCGCTGCATGCTTACAGGTCAGCGATGGTTCGACGAGTCCTTTTGGCAGCAATATTGTCAATTTCATGGGCTCCGGCAATCCTTACATAAGGATGGTTTCTGCTGCCATGTATGGCTTGTTGCTATGACTATGAATATTGCAGGAATGCTTAAACTACATTAGCATTCTTGTCCGCTTTGCTTTTGTTCCTTAAAAAATAATGTTCTCGGACTGCAGCGGTGTTGGGCTTCGCGCTTCGTGCTCAGGGCTTAGGGTTGCGGACTTGAAAACAAAAGTATACAGGATTTAAGAACGTTTTAAGGATTTAGCCATTGTTGTAACTGCTGTACAAGACTAGTGGGTGTACCTTAAGCCTACATTATAGAACCCCTTATAGTATACCCTTATAGATCCCTTATAGTACCCTTATAGTAGTCCTTATAGGAACCCTTTAAGGGGCAGTCCTACAGCCCCAACCGCAACCCTAAAACTCAACGGAGCGCTAGACGTCGGATGCCACACAAACTTAGGGTTCTACGGTTGATGATAAAATCCTGGGTTCCCTTAAAGGGATCTATAGGGGTACCTTTAAAGGGCTCCTTTAAGGGATCTATAGGGGGGTTTTAGGGGTTAGGGTTGATGATATAAATCCTGCATCACCTTAAGGACCCTAAAGTATGGGAATTATGGTATATTCCTATTATGGGTCATGCAGGATTTATATCATCAACCGTAGTTAGTTAGTATGCGAAGAGGCAGGGTTGGGAAATCGGAGATCATGTGAGCCCCCCCCCCCCCCCCCCGAAAATGTGGCTCCTTAGATAGTTCCGATTTGACCAAAGAGACGGAAACTGGCCGCCTATAGTCTCCTCAGGAATTGTTTCTGTTCATATAAAATCCAAGAGAATATTAAACATAGTATTTTTTATGGTTCTAAGGGGGGTTATAGTGGCCGATCTCCGAAACCGAACTCGTAGCTCAACTCCGATCCTACACCAGGTGCCCTTAAGGCCTTACACCCCAACCCTGAGCCAGCAGAACCGTGAAAGAACCCCCCCAAACTCTAAAACCCTGTAGTAGGCTGTAGAAGCGCTAGTAGAACCCTTGAAAGAACCTGGAAGAAACTTCAAAAGCAAACCTAAAATCGCTAACCCCTAAACCGTAAGCCCCAAACCTCAAACCCCTGTAAAACCCCAAAGTCCAGTCGACAGACCCAGAAGCCCTAAATGCCCTGTAAGCCTTAAACCCCACAAACCCCATACCCCAAACCCAGACGCTTCAAAAGGCCTAAGCAGTTCGCACATCCCTCATAGTACTCTTATAGTATCCCCTTAAAGGAACCCTTATTAGAAGGACCCCAACATAAGGTAAGTAGTTCACGGGAAGAGGCTGCTCGCCGTTGTGCCGCGCCACTGCTTGGCGCAGTGGTGCTTCTCGGATCGGCGCGGCTATGCTCCTCGGCCTTGCCGAAAGGGCAAGCACTTGTATTGAGGATCCCTTTAAGGGTTACTAGAAAGGCTCCTGTAAAGATTACTATATATAAGGCTTTTTATAAGAGCTACCATAAAGGTGCCTTTAAGGGTTGCTATAAGGGAAACTTGAATTCAAGGCTTACTATTATGAATTATAAGGGTTACTATAAGGATCCATTTTAAGGATTGCTATAAGGGTTCCTTTAAGGGTGACCATAAGGGTTATTAAAAAGGTCTTGAGTACGTGTACAGTACTGTAGAATCTAGGGTTTCCATAGTAGGAATTGCTATCATAATTTGGGGAAGTATCCCCCATAACAGTACCTAGACCAATATGGTTTTGAGCTCTAGGGGCTGAGGGACTCTCGGCCTTTCGGTTTTAAGGCTTTGGGTGTGTGTGGAGGTTTTGGATTTAGGGGTTTAGGGTTTAGGCCGTAAGGGTTCTGCAATCGGAACTATTATAAGGGTTTAGAGTTTCGGGGTTTCGGGTTGCAGCTCTAATTCAGGGTTTTCAGGGAGTCTCCAGATTGGCATTTGGGCTTGGCGTTTGGGGTGTACCTGCAGTCCCAAGACCTGCCAGATTGTATTCCTTGACCCCGCCAATGAAGGGCAAAGCCTAAGCCCTAAAACCAAACTTCCCGGAGTCACCCCGAGAGGCTTTGAGACTTGGAGAGTTCAGGCATTTAGGCTGGTGCGTCAAGGTTAAGGACTTTGGGTTTAGAGTTTAGAGTTCAAGGCCACGGTTTAAGGTGTGAGGGTTTGGCACGATTATTGTGTACAGCTTTATGGTTTCGAAGGCCTGAGAGGGTCGTTGATTTTGGTCGCATGTGGCCCCAATGCGGGTCCAGAAAACAGCGGTCTCACACCGTGCCAGCAGATGCATGCCGAGCAGAAAGGTTTCACGCAGTATGACCATAAACCTGTGAGCTCATCGTGCACACTAGAGTTCAGCTTGCACAGCCCGAAACTCAAACCCTAAACCTCCAAACCATGCAGCCTAAGTCCTAATCCAAGTTTGACATGGCTGAAGCCTTAAACCCTAAAACCCTAAACGCTCAACCCTAAAAGCCCGCTGCCCTAAAACCCGAAACCTAAAGCCCCAAACCCTCATACCCCAAAACCCTAGTATACCTGTCCCTATTCTAGTTATTGCGGCTCCTATATTACCCTTATAGATGCCTGATGGAACCTTGAAGGAACCCTTCAAAGGAGCCCTAGTCTAATTATTAACGCCCCCCACATCCCTAAATCCCGCATGGTACCCTTGAAGGAGCCCTTTTCTAGTTCTTATAAGGCCCCTACATTATCCCTATCCCTCATGGTACCCTTAAAGGAACCCTATTCTAGTTCTTAACGCCCCTACATTATCTTAGCAGCTAAGTGGACACACTTTACACTTTTTGGGATAATATGACCCACTATAAAACTGAAAGTATACACTTTTGGGGTGCTTATGAACTTAGCAACTAAGTTGTCCCTATCCCTCATGGTAACCTTAAAGGAACCCTATTCTAGTTCTTAACGCCCCTACATTATCCTGAAAGCCCTTATAGAACCCATTAAGGATCCCTTTAAAGGAGCCTTATACTAGTCCTTAAGGCCTCTACATTATCCCTATCCCTCAGCAGGATCCTCATTATAAGGACCCCAAAATAAGGTACCCCTTTTTTTTCGAAAACTCCTACATTATCCCTATCCCCAGCTTGTCGTCTTCGCCCATCCCAAGGCTTCGTTGCTCCCCGCATTGCTCCTGAGAGCCTCCGCAAAGGCGTCCCCATGAAGTACAAGGCAGCTTTATGGCTTTGGGGGACCTATAAGGGTTCTATAAATATAAGCGTTCTATAAAGGATCCCTTTAAAGGAGCTACAGAAGGCAGCTTTATGGGTTTTTGGGGTGGTATAGAGTTGATGGTCTTTGGGGTGGTTTAGGGTTTAGGGTTATGAAGTACCAGGCAGCGTCATGGATTTAGGGCTTTGGGGGTGGTTTAGGGTTTATGGCTTTTGGGGTGGTTTAGGGTTTAGGGTTTATAGAGGTCTTAGGGTGTTAAGATTTATAGGACTTCACGGATTTAGCGCTCAGAGGGCTCCGAGTTTGGGATCTTAGTATACAGGGAGTACGTTAAGGCCAATGTGTATACTATATGTGTACATGGACTCTTCGGGATTATTTAGCAAAGAGCCTCAAGTTACACAGGGCTCCTTGCTTCTTACGGTGTTTTCGATGTATATCGCTCTGTTTGTTCAGGGGCATTCCGAGTGGAAGTGGACATGGAGATGGAGGCTTTGTTGGAAGTTGTGCGACAATTTTCCGAAGTACCGCACCTGATGCAGAACCTTGAAAGTTGGAACACCATTTTGACGTCCATAAATACCAGAACCTGTCATCCTCAGTCCATGCGCCAACCTTAGCCATGAGCTTCAATGGAGCCGGCTTTAAACCAGGTAAGTCAGTCAAGCTGGAACTGCTCTGAAGAGCATCAGGACATAAGGCTTCAGCTACAACCCCGATAGTAATTCCCAAAAGTCAAACCCTACATTCTACCATATAGGTACTCAGGACCTTTTGGGTGCAGCTACAACCCCCTCAAGATTGAAATCCTCCGCTAGCCAACAGTCGCAAAGAGCATCTTTGCAGGTGACGTTGGAGACCCCGACAGGGGTGAAGGAAATCGAGTGCCCTCCTGATGACCTTTGCCTCAATTCAGCCTTAGGTCGTTTAGGGAGTAGCTAGGTAGTAGGGCTTTGGGACATTTTATTTTTGCTCTTATTGGGCTTAAGAAGATCTTACCTACTAATCTTCTTCAAAGGCTTTAGAAGCACCTCCTATAGGTTAGATGGCTTAGGGGCTTGGGGTTTGGCATGCCCTTTAGGGGTTTGGGGTTTAGGGTATCCTTTAGGGGTTTAGGGTTTAGGGTTTGGGCTACCCCAAACCCTAGCAAACAAGCTCCTGAGACTCCCACCCTGACAAACACCCCAACGCCAGAAACTCCAGCGCGCTCCCAAACCGAAAACCCCGTACCCAGAGACTCCAATATCCCTTAATTAACGAATATACCTTAAATTATAGTAGGATCCCAAATAAGATTTAAGGCATATTCCTTAATGAAGGGATATTGGAGTCTCCTAAGTACGGAAGCAGGCGTTGGTTTCCATAAGCGGAGCATGGAAACGAAATTCGAAAAGTCAAAAAGTCGAAAAGTGTTTGACTTTTCGACTTTTCGCGTTTCCAGCCTTAAACCCTAGACAAAGCCTCATCCAGAAGCGGACATGAGTAAACGCACCCTGAACGAATTACTAAACAACTCCTTAACCCCGAAGCCTTAGTCTACCTCGACCCTAAGCTTTGATAAGCCCTATACCCCTTAATTCAGGAATATAGCTTAAATCGGCCTCTATAATTATTGTATATTCCTTCATTAAGGGGTATTGGGTTCTCTGGGCAGAAGCCCCTACACTATATCAACCCTTTCGAGATCGGAACATATTCCTAAACCCTGAACTTTGCAACAAAACCTTAAGCTCCAAAAGGGTGGTTGTCAAAATTAAGGTCCCTTTTTGGGTACCCTCAAATATTAGGTGCTGTATTATCATACGGACCCCAAAAGGGACCCTAATTTTGACAACCACCCATATGAAACCTTTTGATATCTGGAAAAATCCGAAACCCACCAGGGCCTTTAAAGAAACCCCGCACAAAAAAACGTGAAGTCTTTGCGAGCAGGACTATCTTAAGCCCAGCCCCACCATCAACCCTATAATCAAGCCCTAGGCCCTAGAAAAAATTGGTTTAGGTTTAGGGGGTTTAGGGTGCAGTGTAGAGGATGAGGCGTAGGGTTTAGTGTCAGCTGAGGGTTTGCAATAGAAGCCAGAAAGTTGGAACATCTGTAGCCTCATGGCCTTAAAGTAAAGTATAGGGAATCCCAGCATGAATCATCCTAAATCTATGTTCCAACTTTCTGGTGTTCACTGTAGGGTTTTGGGGTTTTTGAGTTCAGGGTGTAGGGATTCCTGAAGTCTCTTGCCCTAAGGCTCCTGGACCCTCGTAGTGAGATCCCAAACCCTAGCCCCCAGAGCCCAAACCCTCCCCCGGAAGGCCCATGACCCCTTTGGGAGCATTTGCGTGAGATCAGGAATACATTCTGGATGTGGCCGCGGAGGCCGGCCTGGATCTGCAGGGCACTCAGCAGAAAGAGATGAGCTGTAAAGGGGTAGTTGTCAAAATTATGGCCCTTTTTTGGTACCCTGAATATTAGGTGCGTACTATAATAAGGACCCAAAAAAGCACCATAATTTTGACAACAAAGGACTTCCATAAGGGTTTCGGGGTTCCTTTAATTTAAGAGGCTAGTTGGTTAAGGGTGCGATAAGCGGTCTAAGAGGACTTCTATGAGGTTGACCGGGCATTGTCAGGAAACCCGAAATCATAGCCGGTGTAAGAACTGCCCGCGGCGCGAACAGTCGGGGCTCCGGGTTTATGATTTTTAAACCCTCACGGTGTTAGGCTGGGAAGAACGGCTTCTTACTTTGGAGCTCCTTTATCCGTTTGCCTGGCATCATGATCTCGGGTTTGCGGCCCCGAGTTTCTGGGTGTCCCTGGGCCCCAAGAGTCTCCCAACGGGGTCAGCGATGACGGCGTGCTGCTGCAGTAGGAGCTGCAGCAGGATCTGGAGATGACCCCTTCGGAAACGTAGTGTCGGGGCAGCATCCCGAACTCGCCCTCCGAGATGAGATGTGTAGAAAAAAAGCACCTTGCAGTATCTGAGTCTGTATGTCAGGAACATATCCTTGATGCTGCTGCATAATCTGCATTAGCTACCCTGGGTTGGTCCAGAAATCAGATTCCCAAGTATTCCACATGACCTGAACACCCCGCTGCCCACGCGACTGATGTCCATGATCCTAGGAATCCTCAGCAAGGGTGGCTCACACGCACACACACAAACTACTGCCTACCTAAGACCCTCTCCCGCAGCAGCGGAAAAGAAAACCAACACCCTGCCTTGCCCACACCCCCCCCACCACCCCGCAAGCGACGCCCTTCAAGCCAACATCGTGGATTCGGATAGCATTGTTGCTTCCCCCCACTCCTCCCAGCAGCAGGAAAACACGAACACCCCCGCTCCCCCCTTCGGCTGCAACAGCCAACACCTCGCGGCAGCAACAAAATGTAGCAACAGCAGCAAAACGGCAGGATCCTCTCAAACAACCCTTGCAGTCGTATAGAGCCCTACAGAGACCGCATAGTATTCACACCCTGCCTGTCCACAGATTTCAGATTGCTTGCGTGGGTTCTTGTTGAAGGGTTTTTTGAAGTTACCATAATAGGGATGCATAGTAAACAATATGGCTACCTTATTATGGCAACTTAAACACCATCCCTTAACAAGAACCTAAACCCTAGACCCTAAACCGTATACCCTAAAGCCTTATAGGAACCCTTAAATGAACCCTGAAATATGGTAACTTAAACACAATCCTTTAACAATAACCTAAACCCTAGACCCTAAACCTTAAACCCTAAACCCATATAGAAACCCTTAAAGGAACCCTGAAATATGGTAACTTAAATACATTTTTTTCGTAACGAGACCCTAGTTCACGAGACCCATAGGCCATAGTAGTTCCTTGTTGGGATTACCTTACAGGAATCTAGATAAGAACCCCGGGAAGGAACTACGATGGGGCCTATGGGTACGGTGTACTCTATAGACCTCGTGAAGGAACCCTTAACAGAACCATAAAACCCCAAATCTCTAAAGACCTGTTACTGTATAAGGGTTTAGGGTTTAGGGGTTAGGGTGTAGGGGAATAATACTCATAATATAGACATATTAGGACCTCAATAGTAGCCCCATTATAGACTGTTACTGTATAGGGGTAGTACCCAAGGCCTTATGCTTGCCGCGCCGGTGCTTGTTCCAGCTGTGCGGGTAAGGCCTGTCGATTGGAAGCCTTAGAAACTACATTTGGAGGGTCGGGGGACTTAGTAACTGGTTATTTTAGGGACTTATAAGTACCATGACCCCAATTAGGGTCCCTTTTAGGGTACTTATAAGTCTACTTACTAACTACTTACTAAGTCCCCCGACCCCCCAAGTTTGGGTTTGGATTCGGGTTTGGGTTCAGGGTTTAGAGTTTAGGGTTTTTGTTTTGCATTTGGTAACGGAGCCCCTAAGCTCGTGTGTGGTATGTGATTCCACTAATCCAGTATGGAAAAGCTCCAAACCAAAGGACCCCTACCCAGAATTCTCTGGAGGATCCAAAAACTAGATCCCTTAATGGGGGTTCATACTAAGTACCCTTAGTAGTATATGGCCCCAGATTAGGGGATCTACTTTCCAGATCCTCCCGGGGGTCTGGGTAGAATGGATGCCCATATTTTCCCAGTTCTTTGAAGTCCTCACATTCCAACTCATTGGAAGCATTTCTTCTCACCCCACAATGCCCTGTGTTTGCTGCTAACACCGACTGAAGAAGGCCAAATATTGTCTGGAGGCCTCCCGAATCCTCAGGCCATGCAAGCCTTGAAGGCTGAAACCACAAACCGATGACGCATCTTAACTCTTCATTGACCCTGCTTACAGTAGAAGCCGAAAAGTTGGAAATCCAATAGCCTCAATCCTTAAGAGTAATGTAACCCTAAACCCTAAACCCTAAACCCTAATGTATAGGGAATCCCAGCACTGTTTGGCCTTAATCCGGTTTCCAGTTTTATGGGGTCTACTGTAGGCACTGCCATGATAAGGATCCGACATGAAAGCAAGCCAACCAAGAACAGGAATTACGAGGGAGACTATAGGTGGACCCCACATGCCAACAGACTCACATTGTACAGCCTTAGTGGACTTGGGGAAATGGGTTCTGACTTGGAGGTTGCGGTTTGTGCTGCTGGTATTCGTGATGACTCTGGTGATGCTGACATGTAGTTGCATACCCGCACACATATCTATATCTAGACATATATACATACATATATATATATATACACACATGCATAAATGTATCTGTCTGTCTGCCTATCCACCGATCTAACTATGTATCTATCTATCTCTATCTTTACATGTGTATATATATATATATATGCACATACATGCAACTACAGATAATTTATACACACAGGTGCTAGCTAGTATGCGTTATGCCAAACTCACCTGCACTCGTTTCGTGCCCCCATGTCACCAGTGTGCTTCCTTCCGGCTGATATCACTCTTAACAATTGTTTCAAGCATGATTTGTGCCGTAAGCCCACGAGCTCCAATGTGGCCGATAGCCTGCACGCTGAAAGCCGGCAACTCGATGGAGCCCTAACAAACTCCACGGTCAGTGTCAGGGTCCAACCAGGCACACAGACCTGGAATACGGTTGTTGATATAAATCCTGCATTACCTTAAGGACCCTCAACTATGGGAATTATGGTATATTCCTTATTATGGGCCATGCAGGATTTATATCATCAACAGTAGTATAGACATGTATGAACTTTGGGCCGATGAGCCCGAGTAGATGTGCTCTTACCTGCATGGGCCCCGAACTAAACCCTTAAACCCCAAACCCCTAAACCCCTAAAGACTGAACCCTAATCCTTAACTGCGAAGTTCAAGAGGGACCAAGCTCCGAAGTAACAGTGTGTTCTCACAGAGACCCCTAAGGGGTTAATTTTCAGGGTTCCTTTATAAGGGATTTTTGAGGGTTCCTTTAAGAGGTTCCCTTTCGGGGGGTAACGGGGGTAGGGGGCTACACTTCCTTAACAGGGTCTTCCTAGACCCTCCTCATTTCTACCATGGGTAATAAGGCCCCCTACCCCCCTCCCATCCCTTAAAGGACTCCAGGGTCATTATGCTGTCATAAGCAACTCTGCCCTGAATTGTTCTTGACACCCACTACTTAAAGGCTCATGGGACTTAGTAAGTAAGGTTATAAGTAGGTTATAATTAGGATAACCCCACTTAGGGGACTTATAACCCCAATTATAACCTACTTACTAAGTCCCATGATCCTTCAAGTACCAGAATCCCTATTACTTGTGCACCCCCCCTCAACCGTAGGGCCCCCCGAACACAAGCTGATGGAGCCCGTTGGGTGCCCTTGTAGATTCCTTTCTGTGTAGTTCCGGAGGGTACGTGCTAAACCCCTAATCCCCTAAACACCTAAACCCCTAAGCCCCTAAACCCCTGAACCCCTAAACCCCTAAATCCCTAAACCCCTAAACCCTTTAGAGAGGGGCCCTTGATAAGGACCCCTATAGCTATTATATATAACCATTATATAGCCCATTATATCCTAAACCCTAAGCCCTCAATATAGCCCCTTATAGTAGTCCTTATAGACCCCTTTAAAGGAACCCTCTTCCCTACGGGTAGAGCCTAAACCCTAAACCCTAAACCCTTACAGAGTCCCTATAGATCCCTTTAAAAGGGGCCCTTAAGGAACCCATTATAGTTACTAAGTCCCAACCATTATATAGCCCATTATATCCTAAACCCTAAACCCTAAAGCCTAAACCCTTTATAGAACCCCTAATAGAGCTATTATATAACCATTATATAGCCCATTATAGGGTCCCAGGGGGCATCTTTGACAGCAGGTGCTCGAAGGCTCAGTGGACCAGTCGGACCAGGCTGCCAGCGCAGGGTTCTTTTAGCATTTTGGGTAGATCTACTTTTTGGATCCTCCCGCGGGTCTGGGTAGGGGTGAGGGTTTATGTCAAGAGATCGGGGTTTGGGTGGTAAGGGTGGGCCGTAGGCTGAAGAATGGGATCAGGATGACCTGCGCTTGTCTTACACCGCTTTGGCGTTGGGGCTTGGTTTGCTGATGTTTTCGCTGTCTGGTGTTCTACTTCTGTATACTTTGCAGTTCTTCGAAAATACTAGGCCCAGAAGCTCTAGCACGTTATGTCGCTCACGGACTTGACTTTGTTCCATGTGGTATCAATAGTTGTTTTAGGTTTAGGGTTTGGGGTGTATGGGTTTCTTAACCCCTAGCCCCCAAAACCCTTACCCTACACCCGGAACCCCACTTGGGGGCCGGGGGACTTAGTAAGTAGTTAGTAAGTAGACTTGTAAGTACCCTAAAAGAGACCCTAATTGGGGTTATGGTACTTATAAGTCCCTAAAATAACCAGTTACTAAGTCCCCCGACCCTCCAAGCAAACGCCCTACACCCTAAACTTAACAGGTATGCCTCAGCTCAAATCCTCGGTCCCCTATCTTCGGAAACTCCTATATCCTGAACCCGAGACCTGAAAAGGGAGTCTTAGAACGGTTTAGGGTTTAGGGTAAACGTCGTGGAGCCTTGCGTGCCCAAATCCTCAATGCTGCGAGGCCTTCCTCGACGAGAAGCAGGTGAAGGATGGCTACTGCAGGAAGCCACAGCCTTCTTCCTTTTTCTTTTCGGTTTCTTTTAGGGATTCCTTGAGGGATTCCATTTTTAGTAGCCCAGTATGTAACCCTTAGCCATTTGGGGCTTATCTAATCCTGCTAAAATTGAAACTGAAAAGGTTAACTTTTTTGGACTGGCATGCTCAGCCCCTATGCATTCAGGGTTTGTAGGGTTTGGGGTATAAGGGACCATGTACCCATATAGTATATGGGGCTACGTCACACGTCCGTCCCCCTTTCTCTTTGGGTTTCCTGCAAGCGTTACCATATAGGACGAAAGCCTCACGAATCGGAATAAGCGTTTGAGACGGTATATTACACCACACTTGTATTAAGGCACTGGTGATGACTAGCCTTCCTTTTGCGATGGGAAGTGGTGTTGACGGGCTCTGCAGAATAGTTGTTGTGCCTTTTGTGGAGGGGCGAGGGCTGTGTAAGAGTCTAATTTTCTGGCTTGAAGCCTAGGGTTTAAGGTTTAGGAGTTTAGGGTTTAGGGTTGAGGGTTCAGGGATAGGTTGGGAGGTTTGGGTATCCGGCTGGAAGGCTCAGGGCTCATGATACATGCAGCAAGGGCTGTAGCCTAGAACTCATGCACCGTTGGTGTTGGCCATGTAGCCTTTCCTGGAAGGTCCGTGCAGTCAAAATGGCTTGACCTAAATCCCAAGACCTGAAACCCAAACCCAAGACAAACCAGTATTGGAAGGATGGGTTTCCTTGCCTTCCGGCTCCACCATATGCTAAGTTCTAGAGGAGGCGCGCTGTGCCCTAGATGTCGGGTTTGAAGGAGGTGTGATAATACGAAACCTCATCGAGTCTCCCCAAAGGCTCCATGTATCCTTATAGTAGATACTTAAGCCTTAAAAGGGTCCCTATATAGGTACTTTAAGGCCTAAGCATAAACTAGATGGGTACATGTAGCCTTAGGGCTGGCTTGGGTACTAAGAGACCTTGCAGCTGAACCTCTCGCATTTCCGTGGTCCAGGCCTATGCCGGCATTCTGAGATGATGTTTTCTTCTGGGCTGTGGCGTATGGTTTAAGGCTTAATGTGGGGGCTTAAATAATTACCAATCTGATTTTGGGAGGGTTCCTTAGTATACTATAAATATACCTCCCAAACCCTTTTTTAATTTTCAAGGTCGCTCTTTCAACCAGGATCCACCAGCTGAAGCAACCCGAATCATCATCACCACCCGCTCAAGGCATGCGCCAAGGAAGCGAGTTCGTCGTGCAGCGCCTTCTTGGGAAGCCTCGTGGTGTTGCGTTTCTGGACGAGATTGACGAAAGCCCCCTTGCAGAGATGTTCGGGTGCACGGCCAGCTGCTCGGAGACGCTGACAGCCCGAGACCCGGGTCAAGCGATGGTGGCCGGGGGCTCGCACGCGACAAGTTGGGAGGCCGTGGAGACGAAACAGACTGGGGGCCTTGGCGCTGCTGCCCGGTTGTGAGCCGCTGCGACTGCGCCAGACACAACGCTTTGGCGAGGACCGGGCCCCCTCCATGCTGGTGACGCAGGTCGTTGCGATGTTAGGTCGAAGCCACCGTTTCCAAACAAGCAGCTGTCCTTGAGCCTAAGCATGTAGTGATGAGGCTTTCTGGAGTTCTATTTTTGTAGACTTGCAGGGTTCAGGCGTAAGGTTTGAGGATGCAATTCCCAAAGGGTCCAAGTAGTGGTATAGTACGTACTTTCCGGGCCCAAATACCTACTAAGTACCTACTGTAATGGTACTTGGACCCTTTGGGATTTAGGGCTCTAGGGTCAGGGTCTACAACTTCATGGACTAAAATGTTTCGGCTCAGGGCCTTGCCCCTGACCTCCTTAAGGACGACATGAACCCTGAAAGGGTTTAAGGCTCATGTACCATATAGGGGTTCATACTAGATATGGGAGTTTCCGAAAATAGGGGACCCTATACTAATATCGCACCCTAAATAGTACACAGTGGGTTGTTTGAAGATAGGTGAGATAGGTGAGATACTATCTAGGTTATAAACCATTTATAAGTGACTTAGGCATGGTCTAACTCGTTTCTATCTCTATCTCAAGATACTATCTTCGACGGAAGATGGCAAGAGATAAAAGACTTAGAACGGACTTAGAAAAGATAGCTGCGCCAACAGGGTGAATAAGTAGTGTATGGCCAGAAGAGAAAGAAAAAGATAAACAAAGATAAAAACAGATAAAAAAAGATAAAAAAGATAGGAAAAGATAAAAAAATAAAACAGAGATAGCAGGAGTATCAACAGACGGTGCTTTGACGAGTCCGTGCATGTAGTTTTTTTCGTGCACCTTCCGCGAGGCTTGAAGAGGCAATGCGAGACCAGACTGCACGATCCCAGAAGAAATGCTCTGATTGGCGTTTCTATACTGGCCGGCACAGCTTACGAAGTGCACGTCCTTTCTGCACACGTGGAAAACGCCGAGCCCTTCTTTGAGGCCAAAAACCCGCTGGAGCTTGCACACATCCTTCCTAAACCCAGAAGGCTTATGCCCGAAGCCTTGAATCTTGAAGCGGAAGTGAAACAGATTGCAAGACACTCTCCTGCAGCTGTCCGCTGTGCCTGTATCGGGGGGTCCCGCCAGCAGCAGCAGCAGCAGCCTACTAGGTCTCAGAATCTGCCAGAGACAAAGACCTTCTGGCCTCCAGGGTTGAGGCCCAGATGAGGCACTACAGGCACTACCCCGCACTACCCGGCCCCAGCTGGCCCAGATTCGTAGAGGGCTCCAGGCACTACTCTCCTTCAGGCTCCCAAGGCCCAGGGGCGCACTACACCACACTACCTTCCGCCAGGGTCCCCAATAGGGTCCAGCAGCTCTTCTTCACTGCTTGGTCTGTGTGGCTCAAGTCCCGGCAGCAGCGTCTATAGGTCTTGTCCCCCAGCAGCTCAGACTCCTGCCGTGCCGGCCAAGCATGGCCGCTACAGACCCGAGCACTCGGGATTGCCATCGTAGGTATAAGTACCTGAAATCAAGCCCTTCCTATCTTTCACAGGAGACGCAGCTGAATGCTGAGCAAGCTGGCGAGGAAACTGCCACCCAGTTGCTGGGCCTTGCGCCCGACGCTGATGCGCTTCCGGCTGCAAGCCTGCCTTCCGAAGCTCTGGCGGCAGGAGCTGAGGCAGTCCCTGGTGCACGGCTGCAGCTGCAGCTCACTCAGCCTTGCGGAAAGTGCCGCAAAGTTTGACGTGTTTGTGGTTTCCATGTTCGGTATCTTTTGAGCCTACTGGTTTTCCTTAAATCAGATAAAAAAAGATAGAAAAAGATAAAAAATGATAAAGAAAGATAGAAAAAGATACTAAAAAATAAAACAGATTTAACTTATCTCACTTTTAGCTTTTTTTATCTCTCCTTTCTCTTTCTTTCTCACCTAAGTCAAACAACCCACTGTGTAGGATCCTTATTATAAGGGCCCCAAATAAGGTGCCCCCAATTTTCGGAAACTCCCACATGGTTTCGGGCCCTAACTTTTAAGGGTCATTTGGTCCTTCAGGCTCAAACTTCAGACACTCGCAGGAAACCCTAAAACCCTTGCAGATACCACAGGATTTGGGAGTTTCCGAAAATAGGGGTAACTTATTTAGGGGTCCTGATAATACGGATCCTATTATTTTCAGGGTACTATATTGGGGTCCCCAATTCTGGGAAACCACCATTTGGAGCACAGCTACGAAATCGATACCAGCGCTTCTTGCCGAAACCCTAAACCCGCCAACCCTAAACTTAAAAAAAAAACCTGCACGCAAGCCAGCGAACTTTTGGAATCTGGACCTTGGTGCCTGTTCAGAAGTCAATATACCCATAGGTCCCAATGTAGTTCAATTTCGGGATTACCTTACAGGATTCTAAATATGAACCTCAAAAATTACCCATAAGGCTCCATAGTTCCTTTTGGGATTACCCTATAGAATTCTAAATTATGAACCCCCCAAAAGGAACTACTTTGGGGCCTTCGGGTAGACCCTATTCTAATGATTAAGGCCCCTATATTATAGTACCCTTATATATCCCTTATAGTATCCCCTTAAGGAGGCCTTAGAGTAGCAAGGCCTCACCTGCGTGACGAAGCCTACAGAGGATGTCGGCACCTGAGGCTTAGGGCTTAGGGTTCAGGGGTTTAGGGTTTAGTGGGTTTAGGGCTTAGGGTTTAGGCTTTAGGGTGTAGGGTTTAGGGGCGAGGGCTTGAGAGCATCAGGGAGGCTTTCCGATTTCAGACGGCAGCTGTAGGGTTTTGCAAGGTTCCGCCGGATGTTATGTTGCTGTTGTGATAAGGCTGCAGCATGTTTAGTTCTGTCGGTTCAGCCGACAGCAGTCTACCAGTGGAAGCAAATCTCCCAACTTCGAGTACCGAGCTCCTTTTTCGTGTTTTTGCATGCTTTTTGGCCCCCTACAGCCTAAAGCCCTGCGCACCAAAACGCAAACCCCTGCTCTCTTTGTCCCTCCTCTTTGTCCCTCTCTTCTCCACGCCTCCTCCTCGTATACATGCAGAGGTCCGCATCAAGACGCACGTGGAGAAGGATGCTTGCTGGATGTCGGCGGTTACGGGTTCTTAGCTTAAGGGTGATGAAGCTATGGTCTCCTTCAGGAACTAGGACCCACAGTAGGCCCTTATTCCATTTTTGTTAGGGTTCAGGTTCCCTTATAAGCCCCTTTAAACCAAAAAGGGCATCCTTTTTATGCCTGGGTTACTCTTGGGTCTAGGGAAACATTTATTTTTCTTTTTTGTTCATATAAGACCCAAATGAATATTAAAAGTATTGTTTTCATTATGGTTCTAAGGGGGTATAGCAGGAGCATGATGAAGGACGCTTGTAAGCGCTAGAACCTTCAAGGTCGGAAGCCCGCTCAACCCAAAACCTGATCAAGATTCACTAGTCTAAGGGGGTTTATAGGGTCCTAATCCGTGGACCTCGGAGGAGGCTCTCGTCGATGTTGCGATTGGTTGATTATAGGCCTTCGGAGTTGTGAGAAGCTTGCTTCCTGTGTTTGACATGTTAGGCCTGTTTGACCGCATCTTGTGTGCATGCCGACAAACTACTGTAAGGTGTCGGATGAATCCCACATAGTGTCGCCTTGTAGTTTTGTAGTCCCCACATACGTATGCTGTAGTATATACCAAACAGCGCTGTTCGAATTAAAGCCCTATGTCAGATTAGACCACAGAGAACCACAAATCCTGAACCTAAATTGAATCTCAAAGCAGATAATATGGGGCATGAGCAGTTGCCAATAGTATTCGTTCAGGGTTCCTCGGTTTAAGTTTACGAGCATCTACTCCTGAGCATGATACCCATTCTCAAGGGCCTGGATATTTGCCAAGGTCCACGGTTTAATAGGGTTCATCAAGCCGGCCTTAAAAGCTCGAACTAGGTTAAACTAGGTGGCAGCTCGGGAAACTTTATGATTTCCCTCTTCAGGTACCTCTTCATATCTACTTTCGGGGACCCCGCAACTACAACCCAGTAAACACACTAAACCCCTTCTTTTGCAGTCAGGTTCTGGCGAAGCGATGAGGCAACTACAAAAAAACAGCACACCCAAAGGCTCCTAGGTATTATTCCGGTGATACTTACCCAAATCATCATGGTATTTCCCAATCTAGAACCCCTGCATTCTACTGTATAGGTCCTTTGGATCCTTTAGGTTCCATAGCCGGACTAACTCTTCCCTAATTTTCTTCAGAGCTGCTGTAGAACCCTCTTAGGCCCCAGGAAAAGCTGGAAGTCTCCCCCGGATATCTGCCAACCTCTCATCTCATCCCTTCAGGGTTTGTCTTTAAGAATAAAGTCTTATCTTATCCTTAAACCTTCAAGGTTTAGGCTTTAAGAATAAAGTCTTATCTTATCCTTAAAGCGTTATTTTCAGGGTTTGGGAACTCCTCTTATCTTATCCCTCAACCGTCTTGGGTTTAGGACTTCTGGCTGGCTGAGGAGATCAACCGTGCATTGGAGAGTGCCACTGCCGAGACGTCGACGCACCGGGAGGTGATGGAAGCACATGCAGGAGGTGAGCTGGCACAAACCAGGGCTCAGGGGTTTAGGGTTTAGGGTGACGAATATAGGGGCTTCAATAATATAATCATACTTATTATATCATAAACCGGGGTTTAGGGCTGTTATACATTTTTTCCGCCCTCGATCTGAAATCTGAATTCTGAGACTTGCACAGCTGCTAAGAGTTACTGCGCCTGCTGTGCAAACCTTGAAGCGCTTGCCCAGAGCTTGGACACAACGACCACGTGGACAATTCCTCTTCACGTGCAGACATGCATGTGTGTATGTATATGTATATGTATATGTATATGTATATGTATATGTATATGTATATGTATATGTATATGTATATGTATATGTATGTGTATGTGTATGTGTGTGCATATATATATATATATATGTATATATATATATATATATACACACACATGTGTATATCTATAAATATATGTATATATGTTTATATGTTTATATGTATATATGTATATATGTATATGTGTGTATATATATGTAAAAATGTATACATGTATATATGTATGTATATGTGTGTGTGTATGTATATATGTATATATGTATATATGTATATATGTATATATGTATATATGTATATATGTATATATGTATATATGTATATATGTATATATGTATATATGTATATATGTATATATGTACATATGTATGTATGTGTCTATGTGTATATGTATATATGTGTGCATGTGTAAATGTTCATGTGCATATATGTGTGTATGTATATATGTATATATGTATATATGTATATATGTATCTATGTATATATGTATATATTTATATATGTACATATGTATATATGTATATATGTATATGTTTATGTATATTTGTATATATATATATATGTATATGCATATGTAAATGTATGTGAATATAAACACATGTATATATATATATATACACACACAGATACTGTGTGCAATATGTGTCCGTGGGCTGACCTTTAGCTGACGATACCCAGTTCTTTCTTCTATATGCCACTTTGCTTGGCTTTGTGTACAGTGTACAGCCTACATGGCACTTCAAGCGAGGTTCAACTCAGAGGTTTTTACGTAATTAGTGCAGAATAGTGCATCTTCATATTTTCTGGTTTCCATTCTCGGTCCTACAGAAGTGCGCAGCGACTAAGGGGCCTGAGACTGCACCAAAACTCCAAGGGATTATGTGAGTTTATTTTTTTCCGAGGTTTGGGGTTCATGGGGTATGCCTTTAAGCATGCGTTAGACACAAGGTGCGGCCTCTACGGGAATCCGCTTCCGCCAGAACTTCGCGGAGCAGAGTGAGCACTTGTTGAACCAACAGGCGCAGCTGCGGACTCTAAGGGTTTGGGGCTTACACTAAGGGGGCAAGAATTCAATATTATAGGACTTTGGGGCCTATTTGGGGTAGCAAAACCCGAAAACAAGGACTACTTGGGCCCGTAGGGTTAGGGTTTAGGGCCTATAAGTTTAGGGCGTTTATTCCGCGCTTCGTTTGTGCATTTTCGGGGAGGCAGAGAGTACTATTGTTTTGGTGGCTCCAGGAATATTGCTTTTTGCCAAGGATAACAGCTTTGAGCATTTTCGAACATGCTGATCCTAACTCGTCCAGCTATAGCTTCACTACGCACAAGCTTCCTTATGCGTATCAGCAAGTGGTTGCATGAAGCCCCAAACACCCGGCAGTAGTCTGTAGGGACACAAAAGCCACGAAGCCCTTATCCCTAAATCCAGGGGGCTTGGGCCGGGTTTGGGGTTTAATTACGTGTCCTAGGATTTAGGGTCCAGCCTGGGCATAGTCATAAGATTTCGAATGGCAAATAAAACCCTTCCGTACAGGCCCACAAATACATGCCCAAAGGGTCCAAAGTAGCTTTATAGTAGAATGTCGGGTTTCTATATCTGGGGAAATATCCTCCATAACAATACCTAGGACCCTGTGGGATGTATGCTGCATGCTGTCATCAGCCGCATAATTCAGGGCTTACACCCTCATGTGCCCCCAGATGCAGCGCTGAGGAGGACCCTCAATGCATGATTTTAGATTTTCAGACCTCTATAGTACTATAGTGGGGATTTGGTGTTATCAGGCTTTACAGAACTTGTTGAACGCATCTAACAAAGAGAGTAGTTAAATATCGTAATAAATCTTCTGGGTATGTTGGTCATGCTGGCTTAAGGGTTTCGGGCATAGAGCCCGGTGTCTCTGTACCTTTGTGTGAACCAAAGCCTCTAAGATCAGTTGAATTAGCAGTGCTTTAGTGTTGTGGGGTTTTTAGGTTTTAGGGGGTCTAGAGGCTTGGGATTTAAGGTTTCCGATTTAGGTCCTTGGGTTCTGTTTACGGTCAAGGAATTACCTTTCTTGCTCGTCAGCATTTGTTCTGAGATGTACACTGGAGCCCGGTGCCCCACGCTAAACCTCAATCCATCAACAATCCTATACCAAAGCCTAAACCCTAAACCCCCAAACCCTAAACCCCTAAACCCTAAACCCCATACATTTAGCTACGCTAGACCGCAAAAGTGCTGATCCTCCTCACACAATCTCCCGGAGGCCCCAGAAGCCCCTTCGTGTCCTCAACTCTGGAACCCTTCATATAGGTAGAAGTGTAGAACAAATTCCTCTTGAGCAGGTCTGAACTGGCGTTTAGGGTCTTACGGTTGGGGTTTTGGAGTTTTGCATGTAGTGGTTGGAATTCAAGTCTAGGCTTAGGGTTTGGCGTTTTGGCTGCAGCGTATGTGTTGCTCCAGGTTGTTTTTAACAGCACCCTGCGGCTCTTGGGGGCTCTTATCCGCGGCCAGCTGTTGTCAATGTACCTCCGAGAGTGTCTTTCAAGCATGTCGGCGGGTGTTTATGCCCATATACACATAGACATTTCTATACATACACGTATACATATACATATACACATATGTATACGTGAAGGTATACGTATACGTATGTATATATATATACACACATACTATATATGTACCTGTGTGTGTACCTACATCTATGTGAGAAGATTCGTGTGCATGAATACATGGTTTTATCCCACACTAAGATGGGGGATGTGACTCTGCTTCCATGTCCAGAGGTGCAGATGGAGCTTGCTGCCTCTCATGCCTACTTGGCGTTGGGTCCCAAGTTGGAGGTTCAGGGTTTTTGCAGGGGTAAGACCCTAAACTACGGCGGCGAGCAAGAAAGAGGGAAAAGGCAGAGGTGACCCAGTGCTTGAAAGTTACAAGAACCCTTCCTGACGCTGCCGAGTAGGACCTGTTCTCACTATGACGGCCTCTCTGTTGTACATTGCAACCCGGAAGCCCCATGTACGAGGGTCCGGCATTGGTTTGGCATTTTGCGCGATCCCAAAATGCCAGAGCCTTTGGGTGTAGGTCTTGGTGTTTAGGGTTTGGGTTTAGGCTTAAGGGTCCGGGTTGTTTGTGATGCTACACTACTCTTGTAAACCTCCGTGAGCATTATAAAGCTCTGCAATACCCAACGAAGCCATGTAAACACCGACAAAGAGAACATACCTCTAAAGCGGTTTCAAATCCCAGGTACTTGCCCTAAACCCCTAAATCCTAAGTCCCAATCCCTAAACCTTATAAGCCCTAAACCCTTAACCCCGACCTGTATCCGCAAACCCTACAAAATAATAGGTTATGACCCCTAAATCCTAGAGGGTCTGACCCTTATATCGGTAGGTTTTGGGGATCCCCGGGTAAACCCTGGTTAAACCCTAACCCCCCGGAAGGCCCGCAGCCTTGAACCCCAAGCCCCGTGGGACCCAACCCTGGAGATCCTCGGCGCAAGGATGGCGGCCTACTTTGACCGCGCAGACGTTGCCCTCCCCGGGTTCAAGGCCGTGTTTGGTTTTTGGCTTAGGGTTTAAGGGTTTAGGGTTTAGGGTTTTTGGCTTAGGGTTTCCTTACGTAAGACTCCAACGAAAGCCGATAAATAGCACCCGTTTGGGGGTATTCGGAGTCTTAGGTTTTACCTGGACCCCAAATAACCTACCTTCTTGGGTTCCTTATTGTGATTCTTTTGTGGTGACCAACTGAATGCCAGAACTGGTTTGCGCACCTGATGCAAATACTTTCCTGCAGTGGATTGTCCTGAAGGTTTAGGGTTTGGGGAGTGGATTGTCCTGAAGGTCAATATCTAATTTTCACGTACATTGTGAACCCGTAGAACCGCCATGAAACCTCTAATCACACCCAAACAATCCCTCTTACAGCCCGATAGAAACCTCGAACCAGCCGAAGAGATCACGTTGTTTTCTAACTATATTATTCTACGTGGTATAGTCTTGCATTTTAGTATGCCACATTCCAGTGTCGATCATATCATACTTTACCATCTTACCGTATCCTATCTTTTTGTGCTGTCTTGCTGTTATGCTTGTATCAACTATTTCACTGTGTGCGACATTTGCCGACTTTGGGCCCTCAGGGCCCTCGGTAAAGCCCGGTTGCAGGACTGGGCCAAAAAGCAGAGTGAGGAAGAGCGCGAGCATGCGGAGCCTCTGGCGTTGGTTTTAGAGCTGAGCCTTTCGGATGTTCTGTGTTAGGTCTGCATGTGTGAGTGACGAACTTGCGAACTCGGGGATATAGTATTTTGCCACATGTGGTGGCGACCCAGCGTGCATTTTCTTGTGGACTAAGGGCATTAGGGGTTGAGGTTTCAGGGGCCCTGGGTGCACGGAGAGGTGGGGCTAACCTCTGCGTAGGGCTCCTTAGGTGATATTGACAAGGTGTCCCAGCAGGGATACTAGCAACTACCAGTTGACCAGCCGGACAACTCGTGAAGGAAACACACTGCAAAGCGAAGCTTATGTCGTAGTGCATTCGGTGATAGTGGGTTTTACATGCGTCTCAAACACAGTTAAAAGCCCCAAACCCAAAATCCTACAAAGCTCCACCCGCGAACGATTACAAGCCCCTCACACGGTGAATTGATGGCCCGGACAAAAATCTATTGCAGTCCGTAAATATTCATGCTATATATGCTATGGTGTACCCCACAGTCATAATTCAACCATTCCCAATATCAAAAGAATCACAAGCCATCAGACCCTACATCTCTGAACGACCCTGAGCAAACCTGCACGACCCTTTGCAAGCCGTATTATATATCCCGCAAGACACAGGAAAAGTTCATCCAATACATCAACCTTCGGGGCGGACGATACGTCTCGCTGCCGGTTCCCGAACCTGCTCCCCGGAGAATTCCTTCGTGTCCATGGTAAGTAGGCTCTATGTTAGAATTTTGGTTAGTGTAGTTAGGGCTCTTTGCGAGTATTGGTGAGTGAGTATCTTGGGGGTGATGGGCAGACTTGACGCAACAATTAGACCCTAAGGTTGGTTTTTGAGGCCTCTATCAGGATCTTATAGTTGTTGTTACAGCTTCACATGCTTTTCTAAACCCTAAACCCTAAACCCTAAACCCTATATACCCTGAACCCTAAACCCTAAACCCTAAACCCTAAACCCTATATACCCTGAACCCTAAACCCTAAACCCTATATACCCTAAACCCTAAACCCTAAACCCTAAACCCTAAACCATGCTACAAAACAGGATCAACCGAACACTAGGAGCCCTAGGAGTGATTCTACTTGGAGGGTCTTTAGGGGACTTAGTAACTCTAAGGGGGTTCCTTAAGGGCCCCTTTAAAGGGATCTATAGAATCTATAGGGATTCTGTAAGGGTTTAGGGTTTAGGGGACTTAGTAACTGGTTATTTTGGGGACTTAAAAGTACCATAACCCCCAATTAGGGTCCCTTTTAGGGTACTTATAAGTCTACTTACTATCTACTTACTAAGTCCCCAGTAGGAATTGTGGCGATCCCATACTCTTCTTTGAAGAAAAGGCCCCTTGAACGTGCAGGCCCTTTGGAATTTGAGGCCGTAAGGGGTTACTTCTGGAAGTACAATGGACGGCATGGGAGGGTTCCATGAGCCAGGGTACCAAAAAGTCATATGTACGAGGTGGTGTTTTCCAGGTTCGGAGTACGTCACTGGGACGGGTCATTATAGTTTAGGTCGCCCAATCGAAGCTCCATTTTGTGCTGGGGTCTCCTTCGTGTTGTGAAACTCTGATATTTGGCAGTTTCTCGCAGGGTTCCGGACCCCAAGCCTCACCAAAAGCCCGTGCCTTGCATGAATTCCCCTAATCACCCCAAAACCCCCAACAGAAGCATGTGCACCACGAGATTCGAGCTCGGGTCTTAGCATTCGAGGTCCTAAGGTTGAGGGTCTGGAATCTCAGGCCTTAGGTTCCAGGCCTTTACGTTCTTGGGGACTACCTATAGTCTCCGTTGTACTTCCTTTTGGGGGTTACCTGAGAGGATCCAAGTTAGATATTTTTGGTTCAACCAAAAAACGGAACTACAATCGAGACTATGGGTAGGTTCCAAGCTTTTACGTTCTTGGGGACTAGGTCAGACGGCTCAACCATGAGACAGGATGAGCCATCAGGGTGTCGACGTTTTGCGAGCGCTGAAAACCGAGGCTGTCCAGACGTTTGCCAGCGCCATGGACGCCATGGAGACAGCTCTCAAGATGGACTCTCCACCGCAGCCAAAGCTCCAGGGGATCGGGGTTAAGGGCGTTTAGGGCATTACAGCTGCGTTTTCGACTTCGACTGCGCATTGGGTTCCTATGGAGATCTTTGCGAGAATAGATTTCGGCCTGTCTGTGTGGAAAATGTAAGTAATGAAGCAATCCCTCGTCTACT
The DNA here is from genome assembly GCA_905221615.1 of Symbiodinium sp. CCMP2592. Classification (NCBI taxonomy): domain Eukaryota; class Dinophyceae; order Suessiales; family Symbiodiniaceae; genus Symbiodinium; species Symbiodinium sp. CCMP2592. The sequence goes on along the minus strand of CAJNDT010005911.1, from coordinate 293,062 downwards.
CTGGCTTCTGACATTGCTCGACAGTATATCTTCCAGAGCCGATGCACATACGCACTATAGAGACACACGGACGCTTGAAATTGGGGATTTGGACCTAGGATGGGTGATTCTGATGAGAGTTTAGGGAGGGGCCTGAGGTTTCCACTTGCTTTGGGGGTTTTGAACCTTTCCTTGCCGTGGCTCTTTGGAGTTGGGTGCATCCTTATTCCTTCGGTAACTCCAAGGAGGCAGAGGTTTGGGCCTGGTCTTGAAGAAAGGTTCCTGGGGCACTTCCACGAAAGCCCTGCTTACCACCCTTCCTCATCCTGCAAGACGGGTTTCCCGGGATTGAAATGTAAACGCTGCATTCCTAAACCCTAAACCCTCACCTTCAGCGAAGGAGATCAACGTGAATCATGCCCTGCTGAAGATGCACAAGGCCCGGCTCCCGAGCCCTGAAGACGTCCTACCGATAAGCTCGTGCTTGGGGGGTCGGGGGACTTAGTAAGTAGTTAGTAAGTAGACTTATAAGTACCCTAACAGGGACCCTAATTGGGGTTATGGTACCTATTAGTCCCTAAAATAACCAGTTACTAAGTCCCCCGACAGGTCTGGCAGTCCTAGCTTGAGACTCGGTTTCTTGAGCCCAACTGATCTGCTGCTCTGCCCAGACGGCCTCCGACGCAGATGACGCGGCTCGGCGAAGAAGTGCCATGTGAATGGAAAGGATCTTGGGACTGGGTAAGTAGATATGTCGTGAGTCATTGCGGGAACAATACACTTTTTTGTGTAAACCCGTTGGCGTAGTGATTACCTTTGTATATTTACAAGTTAAATAAGCCTCCTAATACTCTCCGCGAAAGTCGCAACGAAAGTCACGTCGAACCCAGAAAGGGGACTCGGGACCCCATTCAAGATTCGATTCTGCACAAAATAATGACAATGTGGCTTGGGAATGAACTTCTGGGTGAACCCTAAGCCCTGTAAGTATTAACCCTTCCAAAGTGAAGCGGATTCGTTGTGCGATTTTATGTCCGGGTTCCATGCCCAAAGGGTTCAAAGTAGCTTCAGAGTAGAACGTAGGGTTTCGACATGAGGAATTACGATTATGATTTTGGGGAGGTATCCCCCATATCAGTGCTTTGGACCCTTTGGGATGAAGCGAAGCCTCAACCCCAAGCCCTGAGCCCAAACCCTAAACCGAATGAAACCCCAAACCCACAAACCCTAAACCCTAAACCCTAAACCCCAAACCCACAAACCCTAAACCCTAAACCCTAAACCCTAAACCCCTAAACCCTAAACCCCTAAACCCCTAAACCCCTAAACCCCTAAACCCCAAACCCCTAAACCCCAAAACCCCAAACCCCTAAACCCTAAACCCCTAAACCCTGGCGCGCCTTCATCAACTCTACAAGGCTCGAGGCCGAGGCTTCTAAGGGGTTTAGGGGAGCTCTGCCCTAGATAGAGGGATCTTAAGGTTCCGAAAAAAGGGCTCCTTAAAGGGATCTATAGGGTTCCTTAAAGGGGTCTATAGGGTTTAGGGTTTAGGGTCTACTTGAAGGATCATGGGGACGTAATAGGTTATAATTGGGGTTATAAGTCCGCTAAGTGGGGTTATCCTAATTATAACCTACTTATAACCTTACTTACTAAGTCCCATGAGCCTTTAAGTAGATAGAGGGATCGACTCATAGGGGCTTGGGGGGGGGGGTGGTTAGGGGTTAGGGGTTTGCGGGTTTAGGGTTTAGGGGTCGACTCATAGTAATCCCAGTGCCCTATACAGTATGTACTGTAATCGGCCCTGAGGCTTATTCTATTGATTAAACATCATTAAACCCTATAACTCATAGAAGTCTTGTAGTCAGTATCCCACATCGAACACCTAAAGTAAAGGAACTCTACACTACCTATAGGATCCACTGTAGTTCCGTTTTGTTGGTTTAACCAAATATATAGTTAGGATCCTATAAGGTAACACCCAAAAGGAACTACAATGGAGACTATAGGTAGTTATCAATGCCAACGGTTCTAAGTCCAAAGGGCTTTTGGCAGACATTTGGGACCCGAAAGTTTCGACCGTACTGTTACTTGTACCCTTCGGTATAGTACGCTGGAAAGGCACACCTAGTAGTAGAGTAGGTAACTTTTAACCTTCTTTGGCTAGTCTAGTCCCTGTGTACTTCTATATATACCCCAAAAGGTTAACCTTTAGTTCCCCATGGTACCCCACAGGTATCTACTACACTGTTCCTTGCACCCTTTAGTATAGTACGCTTCCAAAGGGTGCTAGGTACTGTTCTGGGGAATACTTCCCCCAATCGGAGTAGTGCTTCCTAGTATAGAAACCCTACATCGTACCATAAAGCTACTTTGGACCCTTTGAGTAAACTCTGAAACCCTAAATCCTTTATAGTACCCTTGTTAGTTCCCCTTAAAAGGAACCCTTTAAAGGAGCCCTATTCTAACTTTGGACCCTTTGGGGCTCGAAAGGCACAACTCTGTGACTACTTGGAGTCCAACTTCCTCGAGGAGCAGGCAGTCGCGACAGCTAAGCTCTCGGGATTTCTTGCGGCTCAAGGATGCTAGTGTTTAGGGTTTAGAGTTATGAGGTTTGTACGGTTTGTTTTTTTGTCAGGGTTCCTTACTTCAAACGATTTCTACATGGAGTAGCATCGAGTTTTAGTTGGGTTTCGGATTTTGTCTTGGTAGTGTTTCGTATTAAAAAATTCGGGTGTAGGGTTTAGTATTCCGGCTAGAGTTTCAATCGGGATATCCGTATTTAGTGTGGTTACAAATTACAAGCTTGCACAAAACCTACTTGCTTACCACGTCCGATGAGCCTCCGAAGCAAGTAAGGCTGCTGTCGAGTTTCGGCCTTGGGGTTAAGGATTTAGGGGTATTCTGCGCCTAACATCGCGGTCTACATGTACATACACAGCTACCTGTTACCTACCTGCCTACATACGTACATGCGTGCATGCACAGCTACATACATGGAAGCGGCATGCATGCATGCATGCATACGTACATGCATACATGCATAAAGACATGCATTCACATATACATACATGCAGACGTATGTACATATATATATATATATATATATATATATATATACCTATACACCTATGCTATCTACTGTTATGTATATATATATATATATATATACATATACATATATACATATATACATATATATATATGTATGTATGTACATACATGTGCATCTGTCAATCTTCGTATTACATACATGTAATCTACATATCTGCATTTAAATATGTATACATATACATACACGTAAATTTCAATCATGTATATATATATATATATATACGTATATACAAATGCGGTCGAAAAGTTAAGCTTTTCACCCGAGGCGCATTCCTTAATTAAGGGGTATTGGGATCTCTGAGTATCCATCATGTCCACGACCCGCTGAGCAAGCCCTGGCAGGTCCTAGCATCTGAACCCTAAACCTAACCTAAATCCTAAGCTAAGCCATAGACCCTAAAGCCCTAAAGCTTAAGCCCTAAAGCCCTAAACCTGAAACCCGAAACTCCTAAACCGTGCAACCCCAAAGCCCTATTAGCTCTAAATCTTTGGACACTCACAGCCGCCCTAAACCCCCGAGCAACTAGAGCCCCAGAACCCCTAAACCCGACGCCCTACCCAGACCCCCAACTACCGTCTATATACCCTAAATGCCCCCTGTTACGGGCACTTGGGGTCCTGGTAATGGTAAACCCCAAAGGCCTCAAATCTCGCAGGTGGAATCCATCAATGAGATAGCCCAGACGGCAAACCTCGCATGTTTGGGTTCTACAGGAAATGCAAGGGGTACTATGATTATGAGGAACTACTATGTAGGAGCCTAAGAAGGGTCATTTTTCTTGTATGGGGGCCGTTGGGTGGTATTGTTACGGTGGCGGCTAGGTCGGGGGTATTTTTGCTGATTGTCCCGGCTCCTACATATCTTGATACTGCTGTATCGCTATCATTGCTGCCATTATTTTTATGGTTATGATGACTGATAATTACGTTTGTCGTGTTTTTCTTTTTATTTCGAGTACTGTTACCATACTCAGCCAGATGTTTGAGCCGTTGAATCGCGGGAGGCAGCCGAACCCTGATCGCAATCTGGCGTGTTTTTAGGTGTAGTGCGCGGTCTTGATACAGAATCGTACAATCTAGGTGATTTGGTAGCTAAAGGGTGTTATCTCATAAAGGATTTGAAAATGGCGCGAAGCGGATCCTATAGGGGCCTCAATAAAAACCAATACTATTGTTAGGGCTCCTTTTTATAGTTGTAGTATAATGGGCCCCAAAACCCTATTCTAATTACTAAAGCCCCTATATCATAGAACCCTATCATAGATCCCTTATAGAACCCTTTAAGGATCCCTTTCAAGGAACCCCAAACTGCCCAAACCCCTACAGTAGAAGCCCAAAAGTTGGAAACCCGATAGCCTCGACCCTTAAGAGCAATTTATAGGGAATCCCAGCACTATTTGGCCTTAATCCGGTTTCCAACTTTATGGGGTTTACTGTACTTACTCTGATTTCCAAGGCCCCTGTATTACGTCTATCCAGCACGTTTCTTGGGATTTGCCCCCATACAGTAAGATTCTATAATAGGGCTACGATTAAGGTCCTAATATATCTATATTATGAATATTATTCAACTAGTGCTAAGTGGGGGCCGTACCCAATGTACAGCTTTAGAGTCTTTATAGATCCCTTATTATAGACCCCTTTTAAAGGATCCCTTGAAAGGAATCCCTTTAAGCGGATATGTCTATCCAGCGCGCTTCTTGGGATTTGGGACTCAGGGTTGGCAGAGAAGACCACCAGTTCAAATCTCCAAGCTCCGGTCCGGCTGGAGTTCGGGCGTTTAAGGGTTTAGGCTTTAGGGGTTTGGGGGTTAGGGTTTAAGGGTTAGGGTCTGGGGGTTAGGGTTTAAGGGTTAGGGTTTAAGGGTTAGGGTTTAGGGGTTAGGGTGTAAGGGTCAGGGTTTATGGGTTTAGGGTTGAAGAGCTTAGGTTTTAAAGGCTTTAGGAATTAGGGTTGAAGAGATTAGGTTTACGGCTTTGTCCTCCAAAAAATTGCTGGTTTTGTTCATGAGGGTTCCTGTTCCTTCAGCAAGGGATCTTCTGTTCTTCCTAAAGCCCCATCTGCAACCCCTTTGATTGCGCGCTCGTTTAGATTCGCAGACTCCACCAGGGCCCCAACAATATAAATCCCTTCTAATGAAGCCCTTAGATAGCCAATGGGGGAACTTTAAACTTTTTAGCCTTATTTGTCTGGTCTATCTTAGAAACTTTAAACTTTTTTGGGCCCGATTCTTGAAGGAAAGAGAGCCCGTCCCACTGCGTCTCGTGATACTTCACAAACTTACTTGGGGGGTCAGGGGACTGAGTAAGTAGATAGTCAGTAGACTTATAAGTACCCTAAAAGGGACCCTAATCGGGGCTATGGTAATTATAAGTCCCTAAAATAATTAACCAGTTACTAAGTCCCCTAAACCCTAAACCCTTACAGAATCCCTATAGATCCCTTCAAAGGGGCCCTTAAGGAACCCATTATGTTACTAAGTCCCCCGACCCTCGTGATACTTCACAAACTTACTTGGGGGGTCAGGGGACTGAGTAAGTAGATAGTCAGTAGACTTATAAGTACCCTAAAAGGGACCCTAATCGGGGCTATGGTAATTATAAGTCCCTAAAATAATTAACCAGTTACTAAGTCCCCTAAACCCTAAACCCTTACAGAATCCCTATAGATCCCTTCAAAGGGGCCCTTAAGGAACCCATTATGTTACTAAGTCCCCCGACCCTCCAAGTACGGGGGCCCAGGGCTGTCCGAACTAAAGGGCCAGGGCTGTCCGAAGGTGTCTGCCCAGAGATCCCAACACCCCTTCATTAATTAAGGAATATACCTTACATCATAATATATTAGGGCCTCTATAGTTTAAGGTATATTCCTTAATTAAGGGGTATTGTTTTCTCTGGGTGAGAATGCCAGGTGCGGAAGCTCATGCGCGCAGGAGCGGAGGGGCTTTGCTTAAGCAGACAGATGGATACTTCAGAGTTTCAGAGTTTAGGGTTCGGTGCATGTGTACATACAGACACAGGGAGTGAAAGACAAAGACGCACAGAGACGCAGAGAGAGAGAGAGAGAGAGCTCGAGAAAGAGCGAGAGAGAGAAGCAGCGACAGTGTGTGGCTATTCAACTCGCGGTTAGTGGTGTGAAGCTTGAGGTTTCGGGTGACGGGTTTAGTTCTGGGGCTTCATGGTTGTCATGTCCATTTCACAGGGTCCTGAATGATGATTTCGTATGCTTGCAGTCTATGCGCCCTAGGCCCTAAACCCTAATGTCCAAAGCACATACTACCTAGAGGCTCATACCCTACCCCTTTTTTCGGATACCTAGTTTTATGGTTAGGATCTGTGGATCTGTTGTGTAGAAAAGTAGATACCCTAAAAAAGGGGTAGTTCATGAGCCTACGTGTACAATGCTTCCGAACCCGTATAGGGCGAGCTTTTGGAGTCTGAGACTCGAAGCCAGTTGAATCCAAAGCAGACATGTTTGCCCACGTCACATAGGGTCGCGGGTTCAGGGGTAACCTCTTTTGGACAGCAACTCGGGATCAAGCTCTCACCTACAAACGTTGACCTCCGAAGAGTTCAGATGAAGCAGCTGGTAAATGCCTACGATGTGCTCTAATTTCTGAGTCGTGGCTTGATGTCATGCGGGATGCTGGAGGATTTTACCACGGTCTCCGTGGTCTTGTGGAAGGGCAGCCGGTTAGACCTGTGTTGATTTCTACATTTCACACATGGAACCTGAGAACAGTCTTGATGAACGGGCTTTGCGGTGTCGGGGCATCTTTGAAGCTGTTGGGGTTCAATGTACAGACATGCTCACGCGTTCTTTCCGTTCATCTTAGGGTGTGGTAAACCATATTACTTACTATAGATCCCGATTATGGTAATTAACTTCAAATAACTTCCTGAACAAGAACCCAAATGTTCGTGGCCCTGCCACAGGCCCCGGACTTGGCGAATACATGGTCGACAAGGAAATGGAATGAAAGGCTCGGGTGTACTGATGCAGTTTCTCGCGCGAACCACTGCGCCCACATTTTCTGACTTGGCTTCCTTGTCGCACGTGTCAAAGCTAAGTCTTCAAGCTCGCTCGTATTTGATGGACAGCGGAGGTGATGCCTAGCCTTTAAGCAGCATCCCTGCCTGTCCAAGGGAGCGAACCAAAAGCATCTTCCCGGAACAGCAGGGAAGGAAAGCATGTTGTCCAGGGCCACCAGCAAGAGACGACCTTGCAGGCCAAAACGCACCAGTCTTAAGAATCAGAGGTTGAGCGGCTTGCTCTTTGTAGCCTCGTTCATGATCTGACAGAGTATCTATATGCCTCTTGAACGCCGCCTCATCTGTCAAACTGCATACAGATCGTTTCAGAGCATATCGAACCCTAGTAATTACACAGCCCCAAGTGCAGGATCCTTAGTATGAAAGCCGCGGAAAGCGCCCCTCTCACTTGAAACTCTCATTTCTTTTGTTTCCCGACCACCCGGACAGCTTAAGGTGCAGATCTGTTCGTTTTACCCAAGGGAGGGTGTTACTTCCACAGTTGCTTTTCAAGGCGTAGCATGTTGGCGCGCCTTCCATGGGGATTGGGGCACAGGCAGGATGTGCAGTGCTCATCTGTTGTTCTGTGCAAAACTCCATATCACAAACCGTTGCAACATAGCTCTCTGGGGAAAGTGGTTGGACCAATCAGCTTCATGGACATGGACCATTCCAAAGAACACCTTCAGCCCTTCTAAGGGACAGTAGCTTTGACTGCCTGTGTTTGGTGTGCGCCCCCATTCTTGATGCATTTTTTCGTTGTTCGGGCAAGCTTCTGGGATTTGATTTTGCAGGAGGGTAGCACATGCACAGTCACTGCGACCATGCAGCGACAAACCATCCCGCACATCGCCATCATGCTGTGATGCGTTCTTGCTAATCTGGTGTCTGCTGAGCAGCAACCCGTAAGCCCTAAAACCTGCCAAGCAAAGCTAGAATCAGTCCCCGAATACAACCCTAGCATAACACTTCGCAAAACCATAGGACTATCCAGGTGTCATTAGTACTGGAGTGGGGTGTCAGTTGCATTTGGTTTGCAAGGCGTGCCCTCGAATGCAGGAAGCAGCATGTCCAAAGAGCCAGCCACATGACGTGGGAGCAGGGTGCATTTACTCCCCGAATCGAAACCTTTCCTTGACTCTGAATTGCAGCACAGTACCTTTTCTTGCATACTGTGGGCAAGGTGGTTATTCAAAACTAGCCAGCCTAAACCCGGAAAGAAAAGACAGCTAATGGTCGATATGGTACACCCTCTGGCATGCTTCAAGGTACTCTGTTGTCAGCAGGAGCGGGTGACTGTTGGGGAGATCGGCTATGGGTTCGTGCAGTTTTGTAACACCGGCGACGGCATAATTGCCTTCAATCAGGGGAAACAAGTAACAGATAATCTGGCAAGAGCTCTGCATCACATTCAGGAGCAATGTGCAGCAGAGTCAGGATCGTGGTACATTCAAACGGATTGGAAAGCCTAAGACTTAATTAGTGGTCAGCTTAGCAGCTCATTATTGTTAAATGAAATCACCTGACCAACTGCAACAAAGCACCAAATCTCGTTCATCACATGCTTATCCTTCGTAAAGAAAGACATGAGCTCTGCCTTTCTTGTCGTTTAACAGCGACGGGCGTGTATCCTTCTGTTTCCGTGTCGCCTATCCAAAATTGAAGAATGAGACACATGGTGTCCTTATAGGTAAGGGACTACCGACCAGCCTAGCTGATCAGAGACACCAATACTCTGCAATTAAGGAATATATCATATCTTAAAACTTATAAGGATCCTACCATAGTTTACAGTCGATACCGTAATTTGAAGGATATTGGAGTCTCTTGGTGATTTCTAGAACCCTTATAATTATAGGGACCCTTATGGTGCCGTTCAAAGGAACCCCTATTACGGTTAGGGTACATGGACCCTGAGGGGAATATACTGCGAAGCTAAGATTCTCTTCATGTGGTGTTTTGCGGCCTGTATATAACCCAACTTAACGGCCCAAGCAAAACTAAAGCGCAGACGCTCAAGCCCACCTAAGGCCCGGGTCTATTTGTTTAGCCGAATGCTGTTTAATATGTTCCAAGCAGTTTAAAAGAGCCTTGGAGCAGTTGTTAGGACTGGGGAGATACCCAGAGACCCCAGTACCCCTTAATTAAGGTAATATTAAGGCCTCTATAATTTAAGTTATATTCCTTATTCAAAGGGTATTGGGTTCTCTGGGTAGCGTGCAATTGCCACACGCTCTGCCCCTGTTACAGCGCCTGGCACTGAACACGAAGGCGCTACCTAGGCGTGTAGTATTCCGGAGCCTTATTGAAGGATTAGTGTCTAGCGGAGTTTGGGCCTGGCATAGAGACGAGCGAGAGTTCTGGAAACTGGGGGAACTTAACGAAGCGAATCCTTCAATCCTACCACCCCGATGTGAGATTGGCTCGGATATGTTGCCGTTTTGGCGCCTCGGTCTTCGCTGGCTCGACGATGTGGAGAGCTTAATGCACGTGATTGCTAATACCCGAGACCCGAAACCGGAAAGCGTGTCCCGGTAACCTAAACCCTAAACACTATAAACCCTAAACACTAAACCCTAAGCCCTAAAGTCCTAGAGAAGGTGTTTTTGACTTGGGGCTTTGCGATGGCTCAGCGGCTTAGGGGGTTCAGCCTTGGGTTTGGTGTTTCGCGTGTTTTTAACGCCAACATTTTAAGGCTGAGGATTTAGGGTGTTACTAAACATGTTGTGTCTATGTTTTGGGCTTTAGGGTTTTCGGGTTTAGGAATTAGGTTTAGCGTTGAGGATTTCGGGTTGAGGGTTTGAGATCGGACGGGTCAGGCTGTGGATGGCTTGTGCCCTGTGCATCCGTGATTCTTGCCGGTGTAGCTTCGTGCGAATGTATGGTCGTCCAACAGCTCCGATGTGGGAGTTTCTGCAAATTAGGATACCTTACTATGGGGTCCTTATATTCAGAATCCTACGATTTAGTGTGTCATTTGTTAGGGTCCCCTACTTTCGGAAACTCCCATGTCTGTAAATCTAAGAAGACCCCGTACAAAAGCTACACATAAAGAGCGTCATGACCATGGGGAGCATAAACCCGAAACAGTACGCCGCACCTGTTGTGTGATCGTCATTTTCGCAAGTGAGGACGGAGGCGAACTACCAGAGTTCCATTGGCTAGAATGCTTAGACTATCAGTTTGACGGTGGCCGCTTGTACCGAGACCACCACAAGAACAGAAATGGGGACAAATGCATGTGCTTTGTGGTTATCTTATATTCAGGCTGTCTTTTGTATACACAGCTGTCGTGATAATGTGAAGCAGTATCAAGCTTGAAGACCAATGTATCCTACTCGTACTAGTGTGGCGGGACAGCAGTGGTTATGGTAGTAGTGGTGGTCATAGAAGTACTTGCTAGTATTAGTCCGAGTACTAGTACCAAAACCAGTACTACCGTGATGTTAGTACCAGCAGTAGTAGATGCAGTTGCAGTAGGACTCTCAACCACACCACCCTACAACCCAAACCTGCCAAATCCCAGGTTCAAAACACTGCCCACAAAAAATTGCAGACATTAAATGGTAGGATCCTTTCGGTTAGGATCCCCGAATACGGCACCCCAAGTTTTGAGAAAGCCTTAGACCCAACTATGTAGTTGGCCCAAGTTCGCAGGCTACATGCTCTGAGCAGTACGCTGAGTCAGAAATCCAAGCTAGAACTCGAAACCTAAGGCCCGAAAGGCAAACCCTGAACTCTACATCCAGGCCCTAAAGACACAAAGCAGCATGGGTTCCAGCCCATGAGGCCTAAAACACCGGAGCCCTTACAGTAGTTTTGGGGCCCCACAACCCGAACTCCTAAACCCTGAAAACATGGGAACCCTAAGCAATCTAAACCGCAACAGCCAAGCCCTATAAACCCTAAACCCGATAATCCCCCTACAAACCCCCAACCCTAAACCCTACAAGCTTTATAAGCCCTATAAACCCTAAACCCTATAAGCCCTATAAACCCTAAACCCTATAAGCCTTATAAGCCGTATAAGCCCTCTAAACCCTAAACCCTATAAGCCCTATAAACCCTAAACCCTATAAGCCTTATAAGCCGTATAAGCCCTCTAAACCCTAAACCCTATAAGCCTTATAAACCCTAAACCCTATAAGCCTTATAAGCCGTATAAGCCCTATAAACCCTAAACCCTATAAGCCTTATAAACCCTAAACCCTATAAGCCCTATAAGCTTTATAACCCCTCTAAACCCTAAACCCTATAAGCCCTATAAACCCTAAACCCTCTAAGCCTTATAAGCCGTATAAGCCCTCTAAACCCTAAACCCTATAAGCCTTATAAACCCTAAACCCTATAAGCCTTATAAGCCGTATAAGCCCTCTAAACCCTAAACCCGATAATCCCTCTACAAAACCCCCAACCCTAAACCCTACAAGCTTTATAAGCCCTATAAACCCTAAACCCTATAAGCCCTATAAACCCTAAACCCTATAAGCCTTATAAGCCGTATAAGCCCTCTAAACCCTAAACCCTATAAGCCTTATAAACCCTAAACCCTATAAGCCTTATAAGCCGTATAAGCCCTCTAAACCCTAAACCCGATAATCCCTCTACAAAACCCCCAACCCTAAACCCTACAAGCTTTATAAGCCCTATAAACCCTAAACCCTATAAGCCCTATAAACCCTAAACCCTATAAGCCTTATAAGCCGTATAAGCCCTCTAAACCCTATAAACCCAACAAACCCAACAAACAGCCCTCAAGCCTCTCTTGACCCTCTGGCCATAAATGAGCTCCCGCTGCGTGGGCACCATGTCGTCGCCGCAAACTCCTCTGGGGCCCGGCCAGCCTAGGCCTTCGGTTAAGGGTGTAGGGGTTTAGGGTTGAGGGTTTAGGGTTAAGGGTTCAGGGTTTAGGGTTCAGGGCTTGGGTTTAGGGTTTAGGGGGTTTGTGTAGGGTTTATAGGGGTTTAGGGTTTAGGGGTTAGGGGTTCTTAGGGCTTAGGGAACTTCTATCACAGGACGTAGGAAGCATTAGCATGTTACTACTGACAATCACTCTCCAGCCTCATGGATATTAGGGTCAGGTTTTCGTTGATCTTTTTGATACTTGTCAATCGGCCTTACAGTGCCTGCGGATACAGCGCCCTTACAGGAACCCTATATATTACCGCTTTTAAGTAACCCCTAAAGGATCCTCCTAAAGAAGCCCTATACCCTCAAAGGGACCCCCTATAGTAAGGGTGAGCCTTACGGAACCTCAGACGGTATATGGGAAATAGGGGATCACAGATTAAGAGGTTATGTTCCCCCCGTAGAGGCCCCGTCCTTGAAGGAGCCCATGAACTTGGGTTTGCCAGTCTCCGCGATTCGATTGTTAGGCTTTCAGGATTTCGGGGGTTGGGGCTTCCGATGGTCTCTGATTTGATTTCTGATGTCTGCCAGACATTATACCGGCAGTGTAGAGTAACGGGGAGTGCAAACGGTTCCAGAGAAACCCGAAACCTTGAATCCGGGACAGCCTAGGCCTAAGCCTCATAAAGCCCACACCGTATTTTTGAGACCTTGGGCAACCGCGCTCTTTCAGCAACTACTGGCTAAAGCCGAGCGGCTGCTGATTGTTCGTTATAGTATTGTAGGGGCCTTCACGATCAAAATTGGGTTTCAGTTAGAATAAAGAACCCAGAAGTAGTATTGATCATATTTAGGCCCCTATGGTAGCTCCGCCAGGTGTCCTTGCTACAGTTCGTATGAGGGCCCCATTTTTGATCAAACTTCCTTGTTCTCACCGGCATCGCGCAGCCCACAGCTTGCGGTTTGAAGAGCACTTCCTGCGGGCGGAGAACTTCTGGTATCACGCGTGCTTCCGACAAGGAGTATCCTCGCTGAACATAGCCTGTGTTATCGGACCTCTGCCGCAGCTTCCGGCTGGCCGGAACATGTCCACCGAGTGGACGAGACAGAATCATGTTGGTTTCGCGTCGGGAGAGCTGCACACACTTTGTGAGGATTGTTGCAAGATGCTCCTAGAAGACTTCTTGGTTCGTACGATGGTGACCGCTGCAGCATATTACAGCTGCTGCTGTGTGCTTCCTGTTCTTCTCGGTTTCATTGTGACGAACTGTTTGTTAGTTGCGTGGTTGCTGTGGTTTTGAATGTCGTTGTCTTTGTGCAAGCATATATCGGAAGCCTGCATATGGCCAATTCCATCCTAAAGGCACAAAGAGATCCGGTTTCCAGATTGTCCTCTATAACATAACCTTCAAAACCTTATTCTCCTCACTGCGTTCCCCCTAAACCCTAAACCCTAAACCCTAAATCCTAAACCCTAAATACATCTTGCAACTCCAGAGTCTCAGTCTTCATTCGGCGTATCTCTCACCGAAAGACAGCCAAGGTGACAGATTAGACACATAAGTGGATGTCAAAATTAGGGTCCTTTTTTGGGTCCCGAATATCATGCGGCACCTATTATTTAGGGTACCCAAAAAGGGACCTTAATTTTGACAACCACCCACATGTTTTCTGGCTTGGCGGCGGTGCTTCACTCGGTCTGTTCAAGTTACCCAGAGGCCCCATGGTAGTTCCTTTCTGGGATTACCTTATAGGATTCTATATACGAACCCCCAAAAGGAACTACTTTGGGGCCGTTGGGTAGACCCCAATCCGAGACCTTAACCTGCATCGTGAAACCTTGTACCTTAAAACGTTTTTTAACCTGCCCGTTGCGGACGTGGTGGTAGAAGCCCGTGTAGCTACTATATGACTAAAACTATCCACCCCCGCCAACACCCTGTTCTACAGGAATTATCAAGCCCCGTAGTCACCACGTGACCCCTTGCAGGCTTTGTGTGACACCGTCCGGCGACGGCCCTGCGCTGACGACAACTTCGGAGTCTTGACGTAAATGCTGTGCTTGTAAGGGTCCGGGCGTCAGGCTTTCGGGTTTAAGGGTTGTTAAGGGTTTTGGGTTTGGGAGTGTGGGCTGTGGGTTTACGGCATTGGTTGTGTCAGTAAGAACAGTTTAAGGCTGTATGTGTGACGATGCAGTTCTGGGCGTTCATACCTCCGGTTACTTTGGACATAGGCTTGTAGTTTACTTTGCTTTGGTTCTTACTGGTGTATAAGGTCTAGATAGGGCTGCGGGAACAGTTGTCTACTCTTGGCGTAGCTGGTGTTTCAGCGTTTCTTGTTACAGCCTTGGTTACAGCTGCACCGCTTCATACGCCTGGTCTTTGGAAGTACGCAGTGTCGGTGCTTCCAACCCTACCCTAAGGATCCATGTACCTCGATAGTATATATACTTGGTTCCCAAAGTACCTATATAGGGACCACTTTAAGGCCAAAGTATATCCTATTTGGGTGCATGGACCCTTGGGGCTACTTCGACCCGCCTTACCAGGTTCCTCGAGTTTATGAGCAAACCTGCACCTTCTCCCGCAAAATGGAGAGGGGGTCTGGCGCTAATTGCTTTGGTAGCTTACAGTACTCGGAAGAGGGTGCTGGAGAATAGTTTAGCCCAGCATGATTGAAATGCAGAGACTGTCGGGAGAAAATATTACTCATTGAGACCCCTCTGCTACACGGCATCTAAGTGTCGGCACCGTACAAACAAATGCAATGTTTCTGTTTCTTCTTGGGTCCTTCGCCTCATTTCCCGCGTCTTTGGCCGACCTCCAAGTACCCTGTACTGTAGCCTCAAGCCCAGACCTGTAATCAGTGCCAAGCCCTGCAAATAGTAGGTTATGCTCCCTTAATCATACGGCATAACCATTAAAACAAAGTGGGTTATTGGATCCCCAGACAAGCACTAGAACCCCTAGAGCCAATGATAAACTTACGTGGTGACTCCAAGGCTTTGAGACCCGAAACCGCCAGCTCGCAAACCACAATCCTAACAGTCCCAATGCTTATTGAAATAGTTTATAACCTAATCCAAAAAAGGTATGACACGACAGAAGGCTCTTAAAAGAAGACAAGCAACAACTACGACAGAAGGCCCCGCCTAAACCCTAAACCTTAAGCCCCAATCTCCCAGGACCTTTCTTGTACCCTTAAATAGGGGTATATGGTCCCAAATTATGGGTACTTAGGGTCTAACAGAGGGTAGATGGAGGGTCAATCTCGAGGTGAGCAGAGGACTTGTTCGGCCTCGCAGGACACCCGCTGGTCTTCGTGTGAAGTTTAGGCTTCGGTTTAGGCATGTAGGTCAGGGCTTTAGGGTTTCAGGGTTTCGGGCTTTAGGGTTTAGGGTTCGGTTTAGGGCTTTAGGGTTTAGGGCTTCAGGGTTTAGGGCTTTAGGGTTTAGGGCTTCAGGGTTGAGGGCTTTGGGGCTTAGGGCTTTTAGGTCTTTAGGGCTTTGGGTTTTAGGGTTTAGGGCCTTGCAGGTTTCAGTTTGTCGCGGTTAGGGGTTTCGGGCTCTTTGCTTACCCTGAAGGTCCATGCGCCCAGATAATATATACTTTGGCCCCAAAGTACCTATATAGGGACTACTTTAAGGCCAGAGTGTATACGATTTGGGTACATGGACCCTTTTGCCCTATAAACCCTTATAGAACCCTTTGGCACCCTTAAAGGAACCTATTTGGTACATGGACCCTTAGTGCCAGAGTTACCTTGAAGCAGAGCCTTCCAGTCGTCTCGCCTCGCCCTGTTAACATGGAACACCGTCGTGGTCGCACCCTCTTCATGGCAATACCCATCGTGGTGATTAAGGGTTTAGGGGTTCAGGGGTTTAGGTGTCAATTTGTTCCTGTTTCCTGGGATGATGAAGTTGGAGACGCACCGGAGGCTCCAGTGGACCCCGAACGAACCCTACAGCCTGAAGTTCTTAATTAGGGCTTATTATGGGTTTAGGGTTCGGGGTTTGAGGTACCGCTACCGCATTTGGGTGTGGTTTGAGCGGTTTGTGTTTTAGGCGACCGCCACGAGGTTTTGGGGTTTCTAGGGTTCCACCTGAACGATGACTCGTGAACATTTGGTAACTTTGATTGTGCAGTTTATTGCCATTTGGGGTCAGAGGGTATGCCCAGAAAGCCCAACTTGACCTTTGTAGTAAGGAACGGCAACCCATTGATGTCAGAGCCCTACATGGGGCAATGGAGTTTCAGGGTTCCGCTGCCGAAGGAGCTTTCCTGCCGAGGTGGAAGCAGAGGCAGTGACGACCTGCACGTCCTTGCCGCTTTGCTGTAGGTGTTGGGTTACTATACGCGTGCCACAAGGTTCTCAGATGATTACCAACACTATTTTGGGGATTCCTTTCTGTAATGTTAAAAGTTTAATGGGCCCCAACACCCTCTTCTATATCTCTATATATATATATATATATATACATATATATGTACATATATATATATATATATGTATATATATATATATATATATGTATGATATATATATATATATATATATATATATATACACATATGTATATATATATATATATATGGATAGATAGAGGCCCCCTCCATATTAGATGTTTTTTCGGGCTTAGGGTGTCAGTTCGGGGCTCGCAGGGTGTTGGGTGACTTGGGATGGCTCAGGGCCGTCGGGCGTCGGGCCTTTTGGGTGGCGTCTGCCGACCTCCTTTTGGTGATGACGGTGGCGATGCCCTGAACCCTGAACTAGGTCGTGATAACGATTATGTTGGGAATGTTTCGCTCGTGATAAGGGGTGATGATGAAGAAGACGGCAAGCAGACATGACGACAATCTGATAATGTAAGATTTTTGGTGATGATGTCCCAAAGCCCTAAACCCTAACCCCAAACCCTAAACCCTAAACCCTAACCCTAAACCCTATATACCCTGAACCCTAAACCACTGCACAGCTGAGGTTCGGATGCTCGGCAACGCCCACGTCCCGGAGCTCCAGGCACTCTAGATGTCCTACATCCGACAAGTCTACGTAGGAGTTCAGGGTTGTAGTTATAAGTAGGGTTATAAGTCCCCTAACATCTTACTTAGCCTATTGGAGAACTTTAAACTTTTTGGCTTCATATATTTGGTCTAGCTTAAAAAGTTTGAACTTTGTTTGGGCCTGGTTATTGGAGAAGAGAGACATGGGCTATAAGTATCATCGTTGCAGGACGTAAACACCATCTTTCGGAGCTGCTTCTGACACTATATAGGTGGTTGTCGAAATGATGGTCCCTTTTTTGGGTCCCTATTACAATACGGCACCTACTATTTAGGGTACCCAAACAGGGACCCTCATTTTGACAACCACCCATATATTCGTGTGTAGTGTTCTTGTTCTATGGCTTGCATGCGTGTAGATCTGCTGCGGGTTTATGCGGATTTGGAGATGATTATTCAGACACTGAGGACCTACAGGAGTGTTAGGGGTAAACCTGGATATCGCGAGTAGTGTTTCAGGTTCAGCGAGTTTGGATGCAGGGATAAGCCCCCCTAACTTCACGCACTTAGACTGCTGGTGTAGTGTCCGTCTCAGTAATGCTAGGCTTCCAAGGAGCTCGCTGAGATACCCAAAGCTTTTTTTCAAGCAGACTCTTGTTTAATGAAACTCCTGCTGAAGTGGCTCAGAAGTCCGTACGATGGGGTTGCAGAAGGTCAGACAGCCTAAACCCTAAACCCAAACCCTAGCCCTAAACCCAACCCAGAACCCCCAAAACCCCCAAAACCGCTAGGCCCTAAACCCCTGAACTGCAAACTCTTTAAGCCCTATAGATCCCTTAAAGCAGCCCTTAAAGGAGCCAAGGGCAGCAATCGCATCTCAGACCTCCGACTCCCAGAGATAAAGAATCTTCGGCGAAGCCTCAACCCGGAACTCTTTCGGGACACTTGCACTCACAAGGGTTACTATAAGGGTTCCTTTAAAGGTTCCTTTACGGGTTCCTTTAAGGGTTACAAAAAGGGTTCCTTTAAGGGTTCCTTTGAAGGTTACTATACGGGTTCCTTCAAGGGTTATACTATAGGGGTTTAGGGTTCTTAGTGGGCTGTCTGGTTCTCAGTACGGAATGGGGCGGGGTAATGGACATTGTTACTGGGATCCATTCCCCCATGCCCTACTAAGCACCAGGCACTCAAACAAAAACAAGGGAGGGGTTGTTCAAAGGATCCTTTAGGGGGTTCCTTTTGGAGACCCTCTAGGGGTTCTTATTTTTTTGGGTTCCTATACTCCCTAAGAAACAGCTAACGCTGTGATTTTCGCTGGGGGTCTAAGTTCAGTATAGGAACTCTGGAAGGCACCTTTAACGAACCCTTGAGTGCAGCAGCTTGTATACTATGGTATAGAATGGTCTAGTACCGTACAGTACAGTATAGTATACTTGTAGTATAGTATACTATAGTCTACTATATTGTGTTTTTTAATCGACACCCCAACGAAATATCGGTTTGGGGATTTTCCTTGCATGGTCGAGGCCGCAAGGACGGGGAGGCGAAGGCCTGCGTCGCGATCTCTTAGCGTTTTATGCTGCTCAGCAGCATGCCGGAACGGGGGTTTCGGGCTTATATAGGGTTTAGGGTTAAGGTTTAGGGTTTGAGGCTGGGGTTTAGGGATGTTTAGGGATCCCCTAAAGTCCCTGACCCCGAAACCCCCAAACCCAAACCCCAATCCTTATGCACTTACAGAACCCTGTATACACTCTGCAGAAATCCAGAGATCCCAATATACCCCTTAATTACGGAATAGACCTTGAATCATAGCATTACGCCCCCTAATGATTTAAGGTGCATTCCTGAATTAAGGGGTATCGGGTTCTCTGGGAAGCCCTGCAGAAACGTTGAAGTTGCCTACAGAAGCCGTGCAATTCTGTAGAAAGCCTTCCCTAAGACTCCATGTCGCCATATATTGGGGTACTTTGGCCTTAAAGGGGTCCGTATATAGGTACTTTATAATGCCAAAGTACCTACTACATGGATACCTGGGTGTAGCCTTTGGGTTGTAGACAAATCGAAGTTGACGAGAAGGGCGCAAATATTTCAGGATCGCCACGATGACGCTCTCGCCGACCTCATGGTTCACCTGGAGGAAGGCCAGCAGCTAATGGGCCATTGTAAGCCCTAGTAGTCGAGTAGGTAACCTTTGACCTTTCTTGGGTTGCATAGTCCCTATAATAACCCCTATATAACCAAGAAGGTTAACCTTTAGTTCCCCATGATACCCGACAAGTAGGAAGGGCTATTATAGGGGTTTAGTATAGAAGCTTTCATAATTAGCTGTACTATTGCTGGGGGAGGAAGAAGCTCTTCGATTTGAACAGCAGTCCGTGTCGTACGGCAAGGCTGCCATAGTGCTGCGGCTTCTGGAGCGGGTCGAGGCCGACAACTCACGGGAAGTGAAGCTTTCTGTCTCAGGCTCCCGGGAGGCCCTTGAAAGGGCACTGGCCGCGGCTGGCATTGAGGCATGCTCGTGGCTGATTGCATAATTGGGGCACTGGCCAAAATCTCTCATAATAGTTGCATTATGTGCCTGATCAAGAAGCACATGGCTGGGCCGGCCTTCGGCGTCAAAGTCGACCCCGAGCGCGGCATGGAAATGCTGCTGAGCATGCTCTGTCTCGGACTTGATCCTCGCTACTTAAAGCCTTAAAGCTCTTGAATGTATCGCTTCCTTCTTGACTGGCGAGGAAGGAAGCAAAGTGACTGACGCGAGTTGCTGGGCACGGACGGCGATCCACACCCTTTCGCTTGGCCAGCGTGCATGTTTGCTCCTTAATCTAAGTACAGTGGAATGGGCCCCAAATCCTTATTGTAACTATTGAGGCCCCTATAGCACTTATCCCAAAGTGTCCCAAGTATTTACATAGGGTCCCTGGAAGGGTTACTATAAAGGTCCCTTTAAGGGCAGACGTCTAGGGTTTCGGGTAGTAGAGTGTAGGGTTTCTATATAGTAGGAATTACGATTATGGTTTGGAAAAGTATCCCCACAGCAGTGCCTAGGAACCTGTGGGCGCGATTCGAATAGGGTTCCTTAACAGAGCTTCGTCGGCGCTTCTAGAAGGGTTCTGAAAGGGAGTTGTAGGATCTTTTCGCGATTTATGGCTAAGGGTCTGCCGGGCTCTGTAGGGGTTCAAGATCTAGGGTCGCTCTTCTTCAGGGGCTGATTGCAGCCGTGCGGCTTCAGAAGCCTTAGTCTTGGTCTTGGCTGCTGATTCTCGCAGGGATTTGGGTGGTTGTCAAAATTATGATCCCTTTTTGGGTCCCTATTTTAATACGGCACTTATTATTTAGGGTACCCAAAAAGCGGACTTCAATTTTCACAACCACCCAGTTGTGTCCAGCAGTAGGGTGCCGCATGATGGTTTTGGTGTCTTCCGAAGGGTTGAAATGCACAGGCGGTGCAAGGGTCGGGTGGTAAGAAGGCCTACCACAGGGCGTAGAGAAGATCCCCAATTGTTAGGGGGTTCCTTATTGTAACTATATAGTATAAGATACCCCCAAAACCTATTCTACTTATTGAGGCCCCATAGTATAGAAGGTCCCTGAAACCGGTGGTCTTCATTCGAGGGCCCGACCCCCCAAACCTGATCCCAAAGCCCAAAACTAACCCCCGACCCCAAAGCCCCATAAACCCCCCATTTATGCAGCGATACAAACCAGTGGCCAAGAAGAAAACCCTAGATCGTACGCCCGCCGTGCTTTCAAAAGCAACATCCACGGTAATCCCTATAAGCCAAATCAAAGAACCCTAAGGGTCCATGTGCCCAGATAGTTTGTACTTCGGCCCCCAGGTACATATATGGGGACTACTTGAAGGCCAGTGTGTATACTATATGGACCCTGAAACCCTATAAGCTCTATAGAACCCTTGGAGGAACCATTAAGGGAATCCTGAAAGGAACACTATTTGTGCACATGGACCCTTACCCAAAGGGTCCTAATTAGGTATTGTTATGGAGGATACTTCCCCAAATCATAATGGTAATTCTGAATATAGAAACCCCACATTCTATTATGAAGCTACTTTGGACCCTTTGGGTAAACCCTGAAACCCTAAATCCCTTATAGTATCCCTTAAAGGAGCCCTTAAAGGAACCCTATTCTAACTTTGGACCCTTTGGGTTAGGGGACTTAGTAAGTACACTTACAAGTACTTTAACTGGGGATATAACCAATTAAAAGTATAGTTACTAAGTACCATTACCTGGACCCCAAAAGTATGCAGAACAATAGTCTTTTATAGGCTTTGGGCCATTATTTTACCTACTTTTGGGGGTCTAGGTAACCTCTAAGTTGGGTGAACCCTGAAACTCGTAGTACCCCTTAAAGGAACCCTATTCTAAAAACCCTAAACCCTAAACCCTAAACCCTATTCGGGGAAGCAGAGAGTGGAGGTGCCGTGCTTGCCCACGTGGCCATCGTTGAAGCTCGGCTCCCAGCACTCCTCCGCGGCGCCGAGGCCTCGGGACCCATACACCGTAGGTTCTTTGGGGTTTCGGGTTTAGGGTTTAGGGGTTTAGGGTTTAGGGTTTAGGGTTTAGGGGTTTAGGGTTTAGGGTTTAGGGGTTTAGGGTTTAGGGTTTAGGGGGGTTTAGGGTTTAGGGGTTTAGGGTTTAGGGTTTGAGGTGCAAGGGATCATAGTCTATTGTTTCGTGGGTTTGGAGCTACAGTTCCTCTGAGGATTCCTTGGTTCTACTAGGGCTCCAGTTGCCCAGATCATGTGGGACTGGTTGGGGTCCCACTCTGCCCCCAAACAAACGCTGGCACCCTCTCCCAATAGAGTATGGCTGGGGTTCGATTTCGGGTCTCGGGTGGGCTAAATCAGAAGGGCTCTGGCTTTCTCGGAAAGCGCGGCAGAGGCTGCTCAGCACGAGCAGGAAATTGAAGCTTTGCCGAAGACCGAGCTCTTGGCATCCGGAAAAGCCACTGCTGCCTGAGCTAGCATGGAGAGCAATGAGTTGCAAGCCTGCCAGGCTGCAACTGTCGGCCTTCGAATGCAAGCTGAGTCGGAGATCCCAGCAACTGAGGTTTTGAAGTTGCAGGCAGAGTGCCTGCAACTAGAAGCCTCGTGCAGAAGATGCAGAGCATGCGCTTGCAGAAGGGTTGTGTAGGGTCTGATGGATGTCGTCGGTTTTGAAAATTCAGAGGGGTTTCCGAAAATAGGGGACCCTAATATAGTACCCTTAATCGTAGGATCCTTATTATAAGAACCCTCATATGGGGGTTGGGATTTCGGAGGATCCTCCTGCAAAACTATACTGGCCATTAGCAGAACCGACAAACCCAGAGATCCCAATACCCCTTAATTAAGGAATATACGTCAAATCATAATATTAAGGCCCCTATTATTTAAGCCATATTTCTTAATTAAGGGGTATTGGGTTCTCTGGGAAATGGGGTTTAGGGTTCAGGGTTCAGCGCCAACCGTTGTCGAGGACTGTCCAAAACCATGTAAAGAAGGTAATCAGTCCCTGGAAAAGCACGGTATAGACGCACGTCTAATTAAACGCAGTGCCACATTAATGGTTTTCTGGATTACGTACTTGTCTGGTTAGCAACCTATTGTTTACGTACCCGGAGCCTGCTGGTGTGCAGGGGTTGTGTGCCGTTTTGGTAGGACTTGGACTGCACAGGGGTTTCGGATTTGAACAGGTTTCGAACGACTTTCGAGGGATTTCAGTTGGTGTTTCAAAGGGGTTCAAAGTTAAAGGATCCTTCATAAACTGCTGGTTGCAGTCTGCAGTCAGCCCTGCAGCCCTACGACCCTGCACCCTAGACTTTAAAGCTTTGGCATTTGGCTCCAAAGCGCTGAACCCCGAACCCCAATAGTCGTGAGAAGCCGGGAGGCCGTGGACGAAGCCGATCCTCAACCGCTTATGGATGATCGCTGCAGGCCGAGTTTGCGTTTTCCTGTGTCATAATCTGAAGCCCAAAAGGGGATTTAGGGTTTAGGGTGTCGCAGGAAGTGAAAAGGGGCTTCAGGATCCGACCAGGATCTCCGCAACCCTTCGCATCCCAGCTGTGCTCTTGTCGAGCCTGGTTTGGGGGAGACCCCACAGCTTGGGTTTTGCAGTTGACAGCTGCCATTTGTAAGTTTCCGAAAATAAGGGTACCATATTTAGGGGTCCTTATAATAAGGATCCTAATCTTAGGGCCCCTCGTTTTTGGAAACTCCCATGTTTGCTCTGTGATGGAAGTCAGGGTTGGAGCTACTGTTTCTATAGATATGAAGGGGCCATAGTGGCACGCTGTCCACAAGCCTCAAACAACCTCAATCCTAAACCCTGACCCCAACACCCTTTCACCAGCCTCATAAATTAAACCTCAGCACCTACAAAGTCAGACTTGTTCAAGATCATGAAAACCTTGGAGCCCGCCACCCCCAAAGCCTAAAACCCCCACGGAGTTCAAGAGTAAATACCTAGCCTTGTTGATGACCAGAGGCACTAAAGCGCAGCTTCCTTTTAAAACGATAGCACTTTGTAGCCACTATGGAAGCCTATGGTAAATACCTGCACCTTTCCTTAGAATCACTCCGAACCCAGGTCTAGTGATGAAGGCCACTACACCCTAAACCGAATCAGTCGGAGGCGAGCCGGCACCGTGCGGCAGGCAAAGTTTTTGCCGCAGCTGAGTTTGGGGTTTTCGCAGTGGGCGAGGGCTCCTCTACAAAGTCATTTGCAGGGCAACAGTTCCATTCCGGGTCCGAGACGGAGGGAGGTGTTGGGTTTGGGTTCACAAGGGCTGAGGGTTAGCCGTTGAGACCCCACAGGCGTACTACTTGTCTACGTGGTGGGGCCCCTTCTGGTTCCTCTACAGAAATACCAAGACTACATTCCAATTCCATACTTGGGCACTTGAGGGCCTTGGGAGGTCTACTCTCATCCCTAAACCCGAAACCCCAACCTTTAGGGCCCTAAAACCTTAAACCTTGATAAACCGTGCGTAGTTAGTTATAATGTAGGGTTATGAGTCCCTAAATATGGGGTTCTAAGTACAGTTACCCTACTTATCACTCTACTTATAACTACCCATGAACCCTAAACCCTACCTGTAGCCGGAAGGACCTACCTGTTTTAGGGTTCCTTATTATGGTTTCTATATGTAGTTCCTTACAATGGTAGGTCCTTGCGGCTCCAGGTAAACCCTAAACCGCTGCCATGGGAGGTCCGCATCAGCGACCTCAGTCGGAGAACTCTGGTGCTCTTGCTGCGGTGGGCCTACGGCGAAGCGATCCCTGCTTTGAGTTCAGAGCTCAGGAAATGGTTTAGGGTTTATATAGGGGTTTAGGGTTTAAGAAGTCTGGGTTTAGGGTTCACGGTTTAGGATTTACGGGCTTAGGGTTCAGGGGTTTAGGGGTTAGGGTTTAGGGTTTAGGGTTTATGGAAATTCTTAAACTTCCAAGGCCACTTTTTCGTAGGTTCTCGTGACAAAGCCTCGCATGGGATGAAAAGGGACTCTATAAAGAAGTAGGTTTTAGTGGCTCAAGGTAAGGCCTAGGGGACAGGGTTTGTAGACTTGGTCCCTGGGCTTTAGGGTTGAGGGATTGGGGTGAGTGCTTTGGGTTTGGGGTTTCGGAAGCCTTTCTGACGGGTTCTAAGCCCTAAACCCGAAAAGCTAAACAATTTTGGTTCCCCTACAGTGAACCCCAGAAAGTTGGAACGTGGGTTTAGGATGATTAGTGCTAGGATCCCTTCTACTTACCTTAAGGACACGAGGATAATGATGTTCCAACTTTCTGACTTCTACTCTACATGTATCGCTACTGTTAGGCCCAAAACCTCTTAATCAAGGCAAGCTTTGTGCCGGAAGCCTCTTTACGTAAAGCCCTTCAATTCTCTGCTCCGTCCTAAACCCCAAACCCTAGGATGCCCAGTAGTACCCTCATTCCCTTTTTGTAGTCCTAGGTTCCTTATAAAGTTACCCAATACCAACAAGGGAGCCCTTTTTATTCCTGGGTTACTGTGCATCCCCAAAGCCCGAAACGCTACAAGCCGCAACCTGCAGAAGAGCCTAAATCTCCGGTCCGAACCCTAAACCCTAACCCCCCCCAAACCCTAAACCCGACAAGCCTACAGGGTTCAGGTAAAACACCATAAAGTTGGAATAGGGTTCCTTTAAAGGGCTCCTTTAAAGGGATCTCGAATAAAGTTCTATAATGTAGACGCCTTACAGTAAACCCTATAAAGTTGGAAACCGGATTAAGGCCAAATAGTGCTGGGATTCCCTATACATTACTCTTGAGGATTGGGGCTATTGGGTTTCCAACTTTTAGGCTTCTGCTGTAAAAACGAACTGATATAGATTCCTCCAGAAGCCTCAAAAAGCTGACAACAATTCAACACCCCAAGTACGTGCTGGAGCGGGCCGAGCTTGGTCATGTGATGGCCTTTCAACACCACCGTTCCCGTCTTCGAGCGATCCAGCATCAACTCAGCCGGGGAACCGTGGCTCCACGGCCCAGACTGACCGCGAGAAGAACCGTCGGTGCTCTCCCTCCCATGATGTCGCTTGGGGACAATCATCGGCTCTACTTGCTTCGCCGCCTCCACGCTTTGGAGCAGAGAGGTGTCGAATGGACGCAGGAAGAGATCGAATCGTGCCTGGCCATGGAGCAGTTCTAAGAACTATGTTGAGGCCCGAGAGAGGGAGGCTCACAGCGCGACGACTTCTTCCAAGGCAGCAAGCTCAGCAGCACCGCCCGGACCAGCTGCGGAGGCAAACCGCCCTCAGGAGACACCTCTCCCAGCCGAACCTGAGCAGGTCCCTGAGACGCAGCCCGGCCCCCGAAGAGGTTGTTGTGTGCCGGCCGAACTTTCTCAGTTTATTTTGGACTTAGGCCCTCACCGCGCCCCCAATTGCCTGCCGAAGATGTGCCGGAAAATAAGCGAGGCAAACAAAAAGGCGGGAGTATAAATAAAAAGAGAGAGAGAGAGAGAGAGAGATATAGATAGATAATGATGACAGCCCCAAAGCTCTGAATTTAAAAATACACCCGACCATTCCCTATAAAGCCTACAAAAACCTTACATCACCCAAAAAGGCCTATAAAACCCTACAAAACCCCAACCCCTTATAATAACCCTATAATCCCTTTAAGCCCCCCAATCCCTAAAGCACGTCCCTACAGTAGAAACCCAAAAGTTGGAAACCCAATAGCGATCTTTAAGAGTTTTTTTGCGAATCCCAGCACTATTTGGCCTTAATCCGGTTTCCAACTTTATGTTGTGTACTGTAAGGTGAGGAGGAGGAGAGCTCGGCGAGTGCGCCCGCCGCCTCCCGGCGAGCAGCTTTCGAGCTCCTCGAGGCGCGCCAAAAGGGTTTTCGGCTTAGGTTCCTTAGGGTTCTTAGGGTTCTTCTTTAATATTAGGATTTAGGGGTTTAGGGTTTAGGGCTTAGGGGTCTTCGGGTTTAGGGTTTTAAATGGTTTTAGGGCTTGAGGTTTACTGTTTAGGGTGTTGTGGGTTCAGGTTTCCCTTAAGCGTTGCTTTACGGCTTCCTTTAACGGTGCCCAAGGGTTCCCCCGTCAAGCATCCCCCAGGGATTAGGGTTTCAGAGGGCCTTTGAAGGGCTCATTTAGCCCTGTAATCCCTAAACCCTAAGCCGTCTTTTCCTTTCTAGTTAAAGGGTTTAGGGTTCCTAGAAGGGGTTAGTGTTCCGGTAAAGGGGTTTAGTGACTTAGGATTTGGGGCTGAGAGTTGTTTGAAGGCATCATCGGGTGTCATTTAAAGGGTTCTTCTCAAGAGGTCCCTCTGAGGGATCTCGAAAGGTTCGTTCATGGGCACGGTGTCGGCATCGTCGTCGTCTTCGTTGCGGTCGTTGCTCGTCATGATTCTTACCTGCTGTAGTTGCTTTAGTTGTTGCTGCAGCTGCCGCTACTCTAGTTTTGAAGCCCTATAGATCCCTGAAAGGAGCGCTATAGATCCCTGAAAAGACCCCCTAAAGGCCCTCAGATCACTCCGCGAGGCTTGCGCCAAGTACGAGGTGGAAAGGCTCGGGACGCTCCTCCGCGAGACTTGGCTTCGGCAAGCTGAAGGTTCTTGAGTACTACCCTGTTTTAAAGGGTTCTTTAAGGGGCTTTGTAAGAGATCCTTAAGAGGTTCTGTAAGGGATCTATAGGGGTTTAGGGTCTACTAGGTTCCGATAAGAAGGTTCCTTGTAAAGGAACCCCTTAAAGGAAACCCTGAAATGGGAACCCTTAGGGGTTTAAGTTTATGAAAGGTTCCTAACTTGGCTTCGGCTTAGTTTATAACTATGCAGGTTACTGCATGAGTAGTACCCTTTCAAAACGGTTTGTTAAGGGGCTCTATAAGGGATCTTTTAAAGGGTTCTTTCCGAAATCTGTAGGGGTTTAGGGTATACTAGGTTCCTGAGTAGTATGCTTTTGCCCTTTTTGCTTTAGGGCCTTCTATTTAAGGGGCTACTCAGGCTCCCATACAAGGTTCCTTCAGGGGTTTAAGTTCCAGGTGCCTTTCGGCTTCGGCCACGTTCGTTTTGCCTATTACGGCAGGTGTGCAGATGGAGTAGCTGCCTTTACCGGTCGGCACGCATGTCCATCGTCTGCTTCCTTTCGGATTCAGGGTTGGTTTAACTAGGTTTAGGGTTTAGGGTTTAGGGTTTAGGGTAGTAACTAGGTATCGATTTTGGATAACCTTTAAAAAGTATGCAGAAATAACTTTTGGGTTGTTGAACTCGACACCCATAAGTTTTGTCTGGCTTTGCCCCAAGTTCTAAGTAGTATTAGGGAGACCCCTTAAAAAGGGGAAGGGACCTCATTGAGAGGGTCTGTATCCCCAAGGTCCCTTGCCCCTCACAAGACCTTTAAAGGAACCCTACAGAATCCTAGTCATTCAACGGAACCTATGTAGGTTAGGGTAAACCCTAAACCCGGGTGTAGTCCCAAAGAAGCACGCGGGATACCTCCCCAAATCATGGTAACTCCTAATAATACAGGAACCCTACATTCTACGATCACCCGAAACACTAAACCCTTATGGTACCCCTTAAAAGAACCCTTTAATAACCCTTAAAGAAACCCTTATGGTAAGCCTTAACGGAACCCTTCTAGGAGCCTTGAAAAGGGACGTACTTAGGGACCCTTTGGGTTTCTGGCTCCCAAGGAAGCGATCCCGCAAACCCTTAATCACTCCTGAACCCCTTAACCCCTAAACCCTTAACCACTAAACCGTTGAACCCTAAACCCTTTAACCCCAAACCCTTAAACCCTAAACACGGGTGCAGCCCCAAGGAAGCGATCCTATAACTCCCATTATGGAGCCCTTATAGATCACTGTTATGTAATGATCCCTTCAAGAGCGCCCTTGAAGGAACCCTATCTTTGTATCCCCAAGGAAGCAATCACCCTACATTCTATGATAGCCCGAAACCATCCTGGAGTCGGAATCCTTGTAGTACCCCTTACTGAAAGGGTCCCTGTATACTGTAGGGGCCTAAATAGATACCAATATTTTTTGGGAAAGGAATCTATTAAAGGGCCCTTGAGGGGGTCCTGGCTTGTATAGGTACTTAGGGCTCTTTGCCCCAAGGAAGCGATCCTGGAGTCGCTGGACTTGACGCACTTCGCCTCGGTGCTCCGCGAGTGGCCCGGCCTTTTTTTTGGGGGGCGGTCTTGGCGGGTTTGGGATGGAGGGCTTAGGGTTTAAGAGGGGGGGTTTAGGGTTTAGGATGGAGGGTTTGGGAGTTTAGGGTTTAGGGTTTAGGCTGGACGGTTTAGGAGTTTAGGGTTTAGGATGGAGGGCTTAGGAGTTCAGGGTTTAGGATGGAGGGTTTAGGGCTTAGGGTTGGACTCTTTAGGGTTTAGGGTTTGGGATGGACGGTTTAGGGTTTAGGGTTTGGGATGGAGGGTTCAGTAGGGGAATCTGGTGTTATTGAGGGTTTACAGAGTCTAGGGTTTCAGGTCTGTTGCCTTAAAGATTCGGGGTTCTATACTTGTTCGCTTGATTCGACATGCTGTCGCATGGCGACCCAGAGATCGCAATACCCCTTAACTAAGGAATATACCATATATCATAATATTAAGGCCCCTATTATTTAAGGTACATTCCTTGAATAAGGGGTATTGGAGTCCCCTAAACCCTATAGATCTGTTAAAGGAACCCTATAGATCCCTTATAGATCCCTTTAATTAAAGCAACCCTAGGTATTCCTTAATTAAATTAAGGGGTATTTCTCTGGGGACCCATGTAGGATTTAGAACGAGATGCTCTTCGCTCCGAAGACCCCAGAAATTTGGGGGGGGGGTTCCTGTGCTTTCTAAGCTCTACAGGGAACTCCAGAAAGTTGGAATAGTTTCAGGGTAGGATACCTTATAATTTACAATAAAGGGTTTAGGATAATCATATTCCAACTTTCTGGCTTTTACTTTACAGGGGTTCCCCCAGGTGTTCGTTCTGTTAGAAGGGGCCCCCACCCTGTAATAGTGGTATAATCGGAATCTAATAGGGCCCTAATAGAATCCTTATAGTCACTATTACAGGGTGGGGGCCCCTTCTAATCTTTATGTTTATAAGGGTTGCGTTAAGGGTTTAGGTTTGAGGTTTAGGGCTGGCTTCCGGAATGCAGGGCTTCGGTTTGCGCAGCGGTCGGGCTTGGCGCCGTTAGCACTTCAGGACCGTCGCCATGCAGATGCTGCGCAGGATGCAGTTTGTCCTTGCTTTCAGCAGCATCTGTTTCTGCGACCAAGAAGAACTGGGTGGAGGTCGCGAAGAAGGCCTCCTGTTCCACCCCGCCCGCCGATGGCGATATCCACCTTTGGGCCAAAATGCTCCGTTACCCCAACACACACGTACACCCAATCCATGCTAGACCCCAAAACCCTAAACTGTAAACTCTATCCATGCTCAGCCTTCAATATCCTGAACCCTACACCCTAAACCCTAAACTCTGCATAAACCCTAAGCCCTAAACTCTACATGAACCCTAAGCCCTAAACCCTAAACTCTACATCCACCCTAAGCCCTAAACCCTAAACTCTACATGAACCCTAAGCCCTAAAGCCTAAACTCTGCATGAACCCTGAACCCTACAGCGAAAGGAGCCACGTCCGTCAGATTTCCGGGCTGAAGCAGGCTGGGCTTGTGGGCTACCGGACCCTTAGGGGTTAATTGGGGTGATAAGTATAGTTACCCTAATTATAACCCTAGTCACTAAGTCCCATGATCCTTCAAGTAGGGACTTTGAGAACTCAGGGGGGCAGGGGGGAGGGGGGTAGGGGACTATACTTCCTTAAAGAAGGTCCTTGTTATGGGCAGTAAGGCTCCCTCCCCCCTTCCCCTGCCCCCCAAAGGGTCCCTATTGTACTGCTACCACCCAAAGACTTCCACTGTAGCGACTAATTACAGTACAACTACGACTGCTGCTCTAAGAGCACGAGAGTGCAAGCCAGAACTCTATACCACCACGACCACCACCGCAATGATTCTGCCTCCACAATTGCCTGACGATTCTTGCTAGTCCTCCTCTTGTCGGTGTTAAAGGTTATGACCCTGAATACAAGCACAGTTCTGCAAAGCATGAGAACCAGCCAACTTCAATGAGGCAATTCGAATTCGTGCTCTTTGCTAAATTGATTCGGGGGTTCCAGAGTCAAGCAGCTTTCATCCGAAAACGGGCGCAGGGCGTCGCAGTCTAACTTTAGATTTAGGGCTTTAGGGTCCTGCATCTCTCGTCGACGAGTCGGAACTGCTTCTACCGAAGAAGAAGGGAAAAGAAGTCTTCTTTCAAAGTGAAGGCGGAGGCAGCTACGAAGCGGCCGGGGGTATCATGGGTAGTTACAAGTGGGGTTATAAGTAAGGTAATTATACTTACAGCCCGTACTAGGGGGCTTATAACCCCACTTATAACTACCCAGGAAGTTGCGAAGGAGACTGCGGGGAGGAGCTTAGGGCGAAGGGTTGCACCCAGAGATCCCAATAAGGAGTATACCTGAAATAGTAGGGGGGCTTCATATTATTTTTAAGGTACATTCCCTAATTAAGGGGTATTGGGAGCTCTGGATAGCCGGAAGCGGTGGTGGCTCTGACGGCTTTGATCAATGCCGAAGGTCTCGTCACCATCACAACCGCGAGAAGGATCTGCATCTTGATGTAATCTCGCTCGCACTGTTTCATGCACTGCCTGCTTCCTGCTGCAGTTGAGTGCTGATGATCGTTAATGCTGAACACTGATACCTTCACAGTGATGAACCAGCTATCTGCTAGACATTCCCTGTTGGTGAAGCTGTATGTATCCTCGCCAGTAGGACGATGACAACGCTCGAGCAATTCAACAGACTTTTAGACCCTCCGCCTGACACACACACACACACACACAGAGGTGCTAAATCCTGGGCACTCCAAACCGTAAACCTGAAGAGTCAGTGGACCTCGCAGTACTAGGCCTCTGCTTCGTCGAAGGAGTGCAGACTCACGAGCACTGAGCACTAAGCATAGCGAGCCTAATTACGACAGAAAGAACATACCGTGGGCTCTGCCATTTTTCAGCTCAGCACTTCCTCGAACAACCAGCAAGTTGTACAAGTGATGGTGGTTGGACAAAAATACTCATCCTAACCCCTCCTTTTGGCGCTGTGTAGTCCTTAACCCTAAACCCTGGGTGGATAAGAGACGTCTGAAACCTGCACCAGGTCCTCGTGTGTTCAGGCAACATGTAACTAGGCCTCAATGCTAATGCCGGCGCCCTGCAAAGGGTTCAGGTTCAGGGTTTGCAGGTGTCTAAGATTTTGTGAGCTTCTCACTGCGCCACCAGGGCTGCATGAGATTCGCTCTGCACAACTTTGCCACTCGGTCTCGGTCAGTCGGGTGAAGTTGGTGATGTGTGTACCATAGGGACATGATTATAAATAATTACCAACATTATTTTGGGGGGGGGAAATTATAGTATAATGGGCCCCAAGCCCTGTTCTAATCATTAAGGCCCCCCATACTACCCTAACAATTTTCTTGCAGGCTTGCGGTTCGAGTTTGGGGTTCAGAATTCATGCGCAGTGTCCGCATGGGTTGACACATCTCAAAGAAGGTCCTACGGTTGATGATATAAATCCTGCATTACTTCAAGGACCCTAATCTATGGGAGTTATGATATATTCCTTATTATGGACAATGCAGGATTTATATCATCAACCGTTGAGGTGGGTGCTTCAAAATGTGAGGGGGTCGAAGCTACTTGAAATGTCAGTTCTGTGGGAGTGGAGTAATGTGGCTCTTACTAAGCTAGCCCTGGAAAACGCTGCAAACTCTTCATTTGACATCGGGCTTATACGGTCTCTCGCAAGTTTCTGCGGTTGTGCTTTAGACAGCTTAGGATGACGCTTGAGCATTCACAGTGTTGCACACGTGATGCATTTGTCGGAGTTTCATTTGGGGATCTTGCAGCAGTTTGACAAGTGAGTGCTCAAGATTCAAAGGCTCTTGGCTTCAGGACATAGCGCCGGCAGGTTAAACAGCACTGCGGGATCCCAATCCCTATAGCCCTGAAGCCTAACCTCTCACCCAGAAAATTGCATAACCCAGCTACCCGAAACCTAAACCCTGAACCCCTAAAGCCCTAAAGCCCTAGATCCTAAACCCTAATTACCCGAAAGACCCAAAGACACTGAACCCGGCATGTCTGCAGTAGCCTGGGGTCTGAGAGAGCTTAGGGCTACTTAAGAGAGGGGGTTTCCAAAGGATCCTTTTCGGGTTCCGTTTAGGATCCTGTAGGGTTTGTTTCTAGTTTCAGTTTTTGGTTCCTTTCATCCCTACGAAACAACTACAACATGCTGGGGGTCTAAGTTCAGCATGGAAGAGGTTCTCAAGCTCACCTGGATGGGTGGAAGGTACAGGCTCGGGTTTACGGTTTTCGAGGTCTAGGCTTGAGGGTGGCTTCTGTTTCAGGGCTTTGGGGTATCTTTATCCGGAAATCAGGGGTTCCACATGAGTCTTGGGTTTTGTTGTGTGGGCGTTCGAGGTGTCAGGGTTTAGGACTAGTGGGGTGTGGTCAAGTTTCAGTGCTTGGGGGTGTGCAGTTGTTAACTCAAGATTTGGTGCTGGGCTGCTGCGTTCCTTTTAGTGCTGATTCCATTCCTTGCTCTTGTTGTTGGTGGTGTGGTGGTCGTAGCGGCGGTTTCTTCACGTTGCTACTCCTGGAGACTTTTCTCATGCTACGTTGGAAAGACGCGAAGCCCGAAACCGGAAACGGTTGGATGCCAAGCCGAACGATTGATGAATTAGCAATACCCCTAAGGATTCCAGTGCCCAAACAGTACGGTTTCAAGGTCCAAAAACCAGTCAGAGTAATTATGCATTGTGGGCACTTGGACCCTCTGGGTAATACTCTCCATGCGTGTATACGTGTTCTATGAATCTTCACCAAACCCTGGTCTGTTTCCCCTATCATCCCAAGGTCCGACCCGAACTCCTACAGTAGACGCCAGAAACTTGGATCATCATAATTCTCATAACCCGAAGGCAAAGTACACAGAATCCCCGCAACAATCATCCTAAATCCATGTCCCAACTTTCTGGGGTTCACTAAACCTTCCTAAAGGAACCCCTTAAACATCCCTTAAAAGAGCCCGTTAAAGATCCTTTAGGGTCCCTATGATGATAAGTTCCATGATGGTAAGTTCCAAGGACACTCTGGTGGAGCGGCCTGAGCTTTTCATGCACACTCTGTCTGACCTGCCGGATACTCGCATGGCATCCTTTTCTTGAGGGCGTGGGGGTCGGGGGTGAGGGGTGGGTTTAGGGTTTGGGGTTTAGGGTTTGCAGTTTTAGTGGAGATTAAGGCTGCAGGGCTTTTGGGGTTGAATGGTGTTGTCTTAGGGGCGGTTGGGGTTGTGCAGAGTTCAAGGTTTTGATTTTGCGTTCATCCTCCACCTGGCCCAGAGATCACAAATTATGTTCTGCCCCTCTGACTGGCGGTACCCTAAACCCTAAACCGTTCCTTGCCATCAAGGCCTCTTTGAGTTTGATGTGGCAGGGCTCGGAGTGTCGCATCGTCGGCTTACATGTCATGTGCAGCTCTGAGAAATTGAACTGCGAACCCAGGTTCGAGAGCTATGGCCTTCAGCTTTTAAGCAAAAACGGTATCGGAAGATTTTGTTCCCGGGATGGATTCGCAAGTCTTGCTCGATTTCCTGCGATGTAGACCCCGAATGCATGAACCCTTGCATACTACAGCGGACATGCAGGGATACCATTGTTCGGCCCTCCAAGGGAGTTTATTGATCAGGGATCTACATTACTTCTCAAAACCCTAAACCCTAAACCAAATCGGATGGTCCTTCCTTCTTCAGTAGGACTTAGTAGGATTTCACATTGAGGTTTAGTGGCCGCAAGTAGCAGATGAAGAGAGTCCGCTCCGCCTTAATCCGAGGGGTTTGCACATCCAAAAACACCATGAGCAGAGTTTTTGCGGCGTCTGAGCCCTGCGATGCTGGGTTCCCGGAGCCCTGTCGTCTGAGGTGGGCTTTCAGGAAAAAAAAGAACCTGAATTAACGAACATTAAGTCTTAGGATCCCCAATGCCCAGGTGGCCAGGTCAGCCATAAGGGGGTTTAGGGTTTAAGGGACCTGAATTTCGAACGCTGAAGCCTTCCATTCCACTCAGGAGGTTGTGTCGGATCTTTTTCGGCTTGGGCGCTTGTGGAAGGCCGCATGGGCGCATGGAAGGGGGTAGGGTGTAGGGTTGCTTCAGGCTAGGTCAGGGGTGTAAGGTTTGATAGCAGGGTTTTTCGTTTAGGCAGAAGGCCTGGGTTAATACTCATTTAGGATCATGATGGGTTATGGTTTTGAGGCCTCTATGGTGCAGGATAAAGGGTTGCTGTTGGCTGACATCGAACTGACGGTATTCTGGACTTGTACACCTTAAGCCTCCATGCCCTGTTCACCGAAGCATGCTACAGTGGAAATGTCGAAAGCAGGAGGCACGTCATCATGCTCTCAAATTCCTGCAGCAACCAGGGTAGCTCGTTGACGCGGTGCGATGGCAATACACAATCCACACCTGCATTGGCCGTATGGGGTTTCCGAAAAGAAGGGATTTTGTGTGCCATATTAGGGTCCCCTATTTTCGGAAACCCATATGGGAGTTTCCAAAAATAGGGGACCCTAATATAGCACCCTATATAGTAGGATCCTTATTATTAGGACCCCAAAATAAGGTACCCCTAATTTTCGGAAACCCATACAGTAGAAGCCAGAAAGTTGGAATATCATTATCGTAACCCCTTTAAGGTAAATTATAGGGTATCCTACCCTGAAACTATATTCCAACTTTCTGGAGTTCCCTTTATAGCTTCTCGTGCTAAACCCCGCAGAAACAGCAGCACCAGGCCTGGGCCTGAAACTCGAAATCTCAAGCCGCAAACAAGCCCAAAGGCTCCATTTACCTTTATAGTAGATACTTAAGCCTTAAAGGGGTCCCTATGTAGGTACTTTAAGGCCTAAGTATATACTATAAGGGTACATGGAGCCTTAGGGAAGCAATGCTAAATTCCTATGAGCACTGCATGTCTTTGGCCTTGATGGTAATCTTAGTATAACTGCCGCATCTTCGTCCCTTCGGGAACCCAAACCCCGAGCCCAAAAATCCTAAACCACACACCCTATGAACCCCAAAACCTGTAGACGTGCGCACCTTTCCCCTTCCTTTCCCCTTGAACGGAAGGTTTCAAGGCAGGTGGGTGCATTCGACCGCACAACGTGCTCTCTTGTTCGTGGTGCCCGCGAAAGTCGTGGCTGACCATGACGACACAGATGATGTCTTATGTCATCGATTTGGTGGCTTGGACAATTGATTGGTACATCTTAAGACCACTCCATACTGCTGATGGACAAAATCCTGCATGACCCATTATAAGGAATATACCATAATTCCCATAGTTTAGGGTCCTTAGGGTCATACAGGATTTTTACCATCAGCCGCATCACCAGAATGTCTTGTGCTGGGCTGCTCGCAGGTGCCACCTTGGACACAGCTCTGGCTGATCACTCCAAGGCGGTGCTAGAGAGCGCGACGAGGCTGCTGACGAACAGGCACGAGGCATCCCATAGGGTCCACGTGCCCAAGTAGTATATACATTGGCCTTAAAGTCGTCCCGACACAGATACTTGGGGCCAAAGTATATACTATTCGGGTACATGGACCCTCCGGGTGCTCGCCGAACAAGCTCGAGGACACTCTCCGAAACGCACCTTTGGAGGCGAATCTTCGTTTCTAAGGATTGGAGCTCGCCGGACCTTCTGCGTGTCTGCTGGCTTTTCTCGGGTCTGCGATAATCACTAAAGCCGTCTGAGGCTTCAAGTAGGATCCCTTCTGCGGTTCACAACTACTGTTGGGGCCTTAATCATTTGAATAGGGTATCGGGGCCCATTATACTATAAATCATAACAAGGAACCGCTAAAATAGTATAGCCTCTATCTTCATCGAAGTTTCGGTCAAGGTAAGCTGTAAGGTGCCGAAGCCGAAAAGCAAGGCTCAGCGCAGCCCAAACCGATTACATTGCGAGATCCTTGGCTACTTGGAGGGTCGGGAGACTTAGTAACTGGTTATTTTAGGGACTTATAAGTACCACAACCCCAATTAGGGTCCCTTTTAGGGTACTTATAAGTCTACTTGCTAACTACTTACTAAGTCCCCTGACCCCCCAAGTAGGAAGCCTCCTATAAAGCCGCATAAGTCCAAGGGTGATCGAAAAGTTTGAAGCCTCGAGTACTAAGAACCACCAATCCTAAACCCCGAAAGCAGCATTAACTAAGTCTCTAAACCAGTAGCCCGAAAACATACAATACCTATCCATATAGTCTATATATATATATATAGAGAGAGAGAGAGAGAGAGAGAGAGAGTATGTACATATTCTCCCATTTCGAGTTTGAAACCACCGAAAGGCCCCAAAATTCTTGGTAAATCCTCCACAAACACGAAGCTCTTGAGCTGCAACCCTTGAAGCCACAATCACAAAGGCCCCAGACCCTACTTGGGGGTCGGGGGACTTAGTAATTGTTATTTTCGGGACTCGGGACTTACAAGTACCACAACCCCAATTAGGGTCCCTTTTAGGGTACTTATAAGTCTACTTACTAACTACTTACTAAGTCCCCCGACCCCCAAGTACGACATAAATCATAGCATCCCGCAAAACATAGGCAAGAACAACACAGCAATAGAACCCTAAAACCTCGCCCCCGGACCTTTTGCCTAAACCCTAAACCCTAACCCCCCCTGAACCCTAAACTTTAAACCCCCCTAAACCCTAAACCTAAATCTCAAAACCTTAAACCCTGACCTCTGACAAGAAAAAGAACCGGCTGCCAGGATGCGGAGGGCGAGGGCGGGCGTTCTGCACCGGGTCGGCCCGCGCCGGCGGTGTGATGCCTGCATTCTGAGGGTTTACCCCTTCACCCCAAATAACCGACCTACTCAGGGCTCCTTATGGGTCTACCTTCACCCCAAATAACTTACCTTTTTAGGGCTGCTGATTGTAATGTCTGTCTTTTACAAATGCTTACGACGGTAGGTTTCATGCGGTTTGGGGTTCAGGAGCTCAGGGCCACTTTCATGGCTCAGGCTACGGAACCTTGAGAAAGTAAGTTGTTCAGGGTTCAGGTTTGGTTTAGGGCCTACCTAGACCCCCCCCAAAAGTCGGTAAACAAATGGCCCAAAACCTATAAAAGGCTATTATTCTGCATACTTTTGGGGTCCAGGTAGGGCTTAGAGGAGACTCGCGGTTGTACGGATGCTTTGTGCTAGGCCCTCGCCAAGATGCTTCTTACCCCCGGCTTTTGAATCAGGGCTTTCGGGGTGGCGCCGTCGTCTGAATTAAACCAACCGCACTAAGTTCAACACCCTCTTCACTTCTCTTTTCTCGCTTCATTAAATTCACGCTTCATTCACTGCGTTCATTTCATTGTAATTTAATGAAGGGAAAAGAAGAAGGGAAGAGAAGGGAATTACAACTAGATTATAGTATGAATCCTTAAGCTTAGAAAGTCTCCTATAAAGATAGTACTAGAATCCTCTTACAATCTGTAACAAAGGAATTCCTCTGCAAAATCCTGTGTTCGTTCCTTCTTTATGTTTAATTCGTGCCTTTGTTACAATGAGTGAAAGGAAGCGTGAACAAAGAGCACGAATTAAAACAGAGAGCCGCCCATGATTTCGTTCTTCATTTGCTAGACCTTGAATAAACACTCAAACCCTAATCTCTAAACTCTACACCCTTAACCCTAAACCCCTAAACCCTTAACCCCTAAACCCCTAAACCCTTAACCCCTAAACCTTAAACCCTCAACAACTACTCTCTTTCCTTAAGGGAGTTTCATTTTCGATCCCAATCTCGTCCTTGTGAGGGATAGGGTTTTTGCATCAGCTGTCTCGCCTGTGATTTTAGGGCAGGGACGGTTGAGGGAAGGGCGCAAGGTCTTTTAGAGTTCGGGTTATAGGGTTCAGGATTCGAAATAAGCCCTACACGCTCAACCCGAGACCCTAAACTCTAAACCCTTATCCCTAAACCCCTACACCCTAAACCCTAAACCCCTAAACACAAAACCCTACACCCTAAACCCTAATTTACGGCTTGGGTTTAGGGGTGTCAGGTTGTTGAGCTTGGAACTGGGCCTTTGGGTTTAGAGAGGCTTACTTGTTAGGAGTTTGGAGAGTGCTTATGTCCTCCAAGACGCCCACCGAGTTGCGCCCGTGATGCTGTGTTTCATCATGCAGAATACAAAATACAGGTCGGAAGAATCTGCAATAATGTCTTTCATAATCCTTTCAAAAACCGACACCAGAATACACCAGCAAAGATACTTTTCTACTTCTTCAGGTCCAGGTGTTCAGACTGATTTAGCATCACTGCATCCTTAAAGGGGTCCCAAACTGTGTCTTATTTGGGTTGGGGCTGTTTCGTATGAAGTTGCAAGGATCCCACAAAAGCCTTGATGTACCAGGAAATGTGCTCGGGAGAGCAGAGCGAAAGCTGCGGGCAGTATATGCAACTTTCCATGACTTGGGCCAGCTCGCACTTATGACGGGAAGACCGTAGGTTCAGCATAAGCTTTGAGCGGTCCAGTTTCGTATCGCAGCGACCAGGCGGGATGGGTCAAATCTTGCTCAACAGTGAGCAGCTCTGCAATCTGCAGCTTGTGCAAGCCATAAACCCCATAAACTTACTATAATGTACTATACTACATACGATAATATACTATAATATACTATATAATATACGATTATATACTATATATAATATACTTCATAGCGGAGCCAGAGGCTGGCTTCCTTCTGAAGAGCCGAACTGGTACAAATCAGCTGGTCCATCTGCCTTGACGACAGTGCGGCACACAAGCAAATATGGAGCAGCAAGGGAGACGGCGGGAGCAAGCTTTGTCTTCTTTGCGACAATCCCAAAGGGTCCAAGTACCATTATAGTAGGTACTTAGCAGGTATTTGGGCCCCAAAAGTATATACTATGCTATTACTTGGACCCTTTGGGAATGCCCATGCTGTGACAGAGCACTTCAAGAACCAAATCCGAGTTCTTGCAGCGGCAGCAGACCACCGGCCCGACTTCCCCTAACCCTCATACTGGTACCGACAGTCTCCTTAGGGATTGCCTGTTTATTCATGTAGTAAAAACCCACGAGGATATTAAACACAGTATTTTCTTCTGGTTCTAAAAGGGGGGGTATAAGTACCATGCAGTCATACTGGCTGGAGGGTTTCAGGTCTAGGGTTGCCCGTAAGCCCCCAGACAAAGCTCTCGCTTCGCACGGCTTCTTTCAAACCCGAGAAGTCGCCTAAACCCTAAATCCTAAACCCATCAAAAATTTCAACCCTACCACCATCTCCGGAGTGACACAACTCAGGAAAACCCTAAACCCCATATAGATCCCTTGTAGATGCTCTGAAGGAACCCTATAGATCCTTTTCAAGGTCCCAAGCACTATTGTCAGCGACTTTTGCCGCCTCTTCGATGCTGCGCAGCCTGGCCTCAAGCTGCCCTAAGGGTTCCTTTTAGGGTTTAGGGTTTATAGGGTTTAGGGTGTATATGGGGTTCCTTAAAGGGTTCCTTAAAGGAGTATAACCCTAAGGGAAGAGTCTGGAATCAGATTGTTTTGCAGTTCCCTAAACCCTATACACCCTAAACTCCAAAACCCCTAAGCCCTAAAATCTATAGATGCTATATAAACCTAAACCCCAGTTTGAGGGGAGGGGGCAGGGTTCCAGGTTAAACTTAAGCTGAATGGTTTCGGGCTCAGCTACTCTCTCTCTCTCTCTCTGTCTCTGTCTCTCCCTCTACAGATGTGTATGTATACACGGGTCCATCTTCATAGCTATCTCCATGGTAAACCCCATAGCATCTTTGGGGATCTATGGTGAAAGGCTTAATGCTTAGGAGGGTCTGATTCTTGGTAGGAGTTTTCCATCAGGACTTATTATACAATATACCCCGTAAGCAGCCCGCCAAGACCACATGTTCGAGTTGTGGGCAGTGGGCTCGTTTCTTGAAGTTTCTTGAAGTTCGATCACAATACGGATTCCCCTATAGTTTAAGTTCGTTGTCCGGGGGTATCGCGGGTATGGCCTCACTTGGAGTAGCCGTGGATGTTTGGGTCGTTCGTCGCAATCTCCGATCTGCGTTAAGTGTTAAGGTCTTATGTGTATCAAAGTTTACCCTAAGGCTCCTGGACTCTCGTAGTGAGATCCTAAACCTTAGCCCCCAAAGCCCAAACCCTCCCCCAGAAAGCCTGAACCCTAAACCCATGACCCTCTTAAGAGCTTTAGGGTAGGGTATAGTGGGGGATCCCTGCTTCCCACCTGAACCCTTAGGGTCCATGTGCCCAAATGGGGTTCCTGTAAGGGCTCCAAGAAGGATTCCCTTAAGGGTTCCTTTAGTCAGGGGTCCATAGGGTTTTGGGTTTAAGGGTCCATGTGTCCAAATAGCATATACTTCGGCCCGTAAGTAGTCCCCATGTGGATACATTGGGGCCAAGGTAAATAAAAACCAGTTGGGTACATGGATTCTTCGGGGAATAGAGGCCTACTAATCTTGGCTATGAGTCTGACGATGTCATTTTGACGCCTGCAGTGGTTCTATCTTTCTCCGTCGACTCAGCCCTCAAGCCTACAGCCACCAAAATCAAAGCCTCCGACACCCTCAAGCACCCCCCCCAACTCTGAAATCTTAACCCTCTAAGCCCCCAAACCCTCTAAACCTTACAGCCCTAACATCCTATAAACCCCAAACCCTAAAACCCTAAACCCTTAACTCTGAAACCACCCCCCAACTCTGAAATCTTAACCCCGAACGACAAGAGCGAGATTCCAAACCCTCAGACCTTAGCTCGAGGCGCCTTGAGGAGCATGGTGAAGAGGGGGCTTCATCGCGAGAGGCCCGAGCATAGGGTTTCAGGGGATTGACATCTATATCGTAGAGTTTTCCTATAGTTTTTATGCATATAAATATCGTAATTATTATGATGGCTTTATGATTCTTTGGCAGAGTAGAGTTGTCCTATGTTTAGTGCACTATAAAGTTTATGAGGGCTTGACGGCTACCTTTTGATTCCTCAGTAGAGTCTTCAATGCTAAACCCTAGACCCTGAGCCGTGTTATTAGGGGTTTTGCAAGGGTCCTCTAAGCTTGACAAAATCTTCTGGGTGTAGGTTCTGGGATCGGAGGGTCAGCGGGATTAGTCAAGTCGACTGT
The DNA here is from genome assembly GCA_905221615.1 of Symbiodinium sp. CCMP2592. Taxonomy (NCBI): domain Eukaryota; class Dinophyceae; order Suessiales; family Symbiodiniaceae; genus Symbiodinium; species Symbiodinium sp. CCMP2592. The sequence continues at coordinate 251,331 of CAJNDT010005911.1, read as the reverse complement.
AGGGTTGCATGTATCAGAAATGGGCTTTCCTTAAACCCTGAACCCTGAAACCCTAAACCCTAAACGCCAAATGTAGCTCGAATCGAAGTATTTTGTGGTGAGTTTCTTTATCCTTCAAGCAGCGCTCGGCGGGTGGCGGCTTGGCATAAGCTGTAGGGCTCAGAGATTAGAGTTAGAGGGCTCGCTTCGCGTCTATCTTATGACTGAGTTGATCCCTTTGGGCCAAAAACACAAGGCTCTAACATCAAACTTATAACAGGGTGAACTTTATAACTGTGCATCTCGGGCTTTGAGGCTCCAGCGCTGTTGGTTCAGGATAATATCAGGATGTGCTCGCATCCTACTTAGTTCGAAACTTGTAAGTAAAATGGTAGGTTTCTTTCGAAGAGCCGTTTAAGGCTTATGGCAACCAGTTACTCTGCAAGTAGATGGCTATCGTTCAGCTTGTTTTTGTTCGCCAACGCGGTAGAAGGCGAAGGCGATCCAACCTCCGAAGACTTTGGGGCTTACCTGCAACCGACAGGGAACAGGTTTTGCAGGATTCGTTGTTAGTACCCCCCCCCATCCAATCCCATAGAGAGGCAGGTTCCGGGTAGCATCTTGGGAGAATCTGGAGTTTCGTCACCGTCCCACGGACTTCGTGTCCGCAAGCCTACCAGCGCATGCCAGCACCTCCAGCCAACCAGGCTTTTTTGATAATTGATGATTCCCATTACTCTATATAGCTGTTTGAGTAACAGTACGATCGCTATCGAACATGCTACACCATCCCTTCTATGATTGGTTGCTCCGACATGCAACTGCTGCTACCATTTCTCGTGCTCAGATCCCCAAACTCTCAACTCTGAAACTACTTCAGCCAGAACTCTCGCAGAGGACAGCGGCGACCGGCCTCGCACAGCTCCGCGTCATCGGGGTCAGCATGAATCTTGTCCCTGACAGCTTTTTGTTATGGGTGGTTGTCAATATTAGGGTCCCTTTTTGGTACCCTAAATCATAGGTGCCGTATTATAACAGGGACCCAAAAAGGGACCCTAATTAAGACAAACCCAGGTGAAGGTTCAGGCTTGAGGGTGCATAGAGGGGCGTGAACTGTAGGGTTTGCTGGCACTGCTGCCGGTGATGCAGCTAATGGCTCTTCGAACGAGGACGATGACGATCAATTATGATGATTGCGGGTGCCAGTACGATCATTAAGAAAGATCAAGGGCTCCGCTGATAAGGATGCTGACAGGGCCCATGTTGAGAGGCCTTGCTGCGGAATCCACCCTCCCAAAACAAAATCTATCAACCCCTGAGGCCCAAAAGCCCTGAAGACCCAAAGCCCTAGCCCCAAGCCATGCGTTGAAAATCCTTGCATCAAAGGGGAAAAGGAGGGACCCTTAAGAAGGACCCCTAGGTATATACCCTTAGTAATTATACCTATTATATACCCATTATACAGCCCATTATAGGGTAGGGGTCCCCATTTAGGGTCCCTCCTTTTCCCCTTTGATTGCAGCCAGAGGATTTTGTCCCGGACTGCCGCGTGGTGGTCGGCGAGGCGGGAAGTGGGAGTGTTTGGGCTGCTGCAACCAGTCACACAATTGCCCTACAATAAGCCCCATAAAGTTGGAAACTGGATTAAGGCCAAGTAGTGCTGGGATTCCCTATACATTACCCTTAAGGATGGAGGCTCTGGGGTTTCCAACTTTTGCGCTTCTACTGTAAGCCCTAACCATAAATCATACACGAAGCTTAGACCCTAGACCTTGAAGAATGGGGTATCCCTGAGTATAAATGAACAGACCCCTCTGAACCCCCACACACACCCCTCTAAACCCAGACATACCCCCAAGTATAAAGTTAGCGATGCATCTATACCTTTACTTTTAGACTCAGGAAGCCTACTCTCTAAACACTAAATCCTCAAATCCGAAAACTTAAAACCTACCTTACACCCTAGACTCCTAAATCCTAAACCCTAAACCCTGAGACCCCTAAACCCTGCTTCAACTAGTAGCTGAGTGAGTACACAACACAGTTTTGGGGGATGATGTAGCAATGTAACCCCGTATAGAACTGATAGTGTAGACGTTTTTGGGCCTTATGAACTCAGCTACTAAGTTCTGGACATGCCCTATAAAACCCTAAGGCACCTAAATTACAAACGCTGAACCCTAAGGCGCCTAAAACAAAAGGCCCCTCAACACAGGATATGCCTTAATCCTGAGAACCCTAAGACCCCTAAACCTCAAACCCTGAGACCCCGAAACGTCTTCTCACAAGAGTCTCAGCAGAATGTGCCTCAAGAACTATACTTACCCTACTTACATCACGGGCTGCGTTTTGAACAAGAAATACGTACCACTAGTAATTAGTTACTGAACCCCTTTGTCGTTGCATCTTTCGAGAGTGGAGGGGCCTAAGTCAGAACGTGGTCATGGTTCAGGTTTTGGAGTTTAGGGGTTTTGTGTTTAGGGCTTTAGGACCCCTAGACCCTTACCCTAAACCTGAAGACAGCCCAAAAGCCTCATGTAGTATGGTCTTTGCGCCCAAAAGCCTTAACCTATGAGTCTTTAGAGCTTTTATAGGGTTAGTTCATCAAAGGGGAAAAGGAGGGACCCTTAATGGGGACCCCTACACTATAATGGGCTATATAATGGGTATATAATAGCTATATTAAGGGTACATACCTAGGGTCCCTCCTTTTACCCTTGGAGTTAGTTCAGGACATGTACCTGGCACATTCCGCGGTGTTGGCCGCTCGCTCGGAGTTCTTCCGCGCAGCTTTCGCCTCGGCCACTGGGATGAAACCCCAGCGTTTAGGGTTTAGGGTTTAAGGGTTTAGGGTTTAGGGTTTAGGGGTTTAGGGATTTAGGGTTTAGGGGTCAGGGTTTAGGGTTTAGGGTCTAGGGGTTTCGGGGTTTAGGGATTTAGGGTTTAGGGAAGTATAAGGGTCCCCATGTACCCAAGTACTGGTAGTACTTTAAGGGTTCCTGTATAAGGGTACCATAAAGCCATAAGGGATCTATGAGAATGAAACCCTAGAGATTTCGAGGGCTTTTTCTGGGGCTTTGGTGGCTTAGCGATGTAGGTAGGGTTTAGGGTTTGATGGTTTAGGGTTCAGGGTTCATGATTTTGCTGGTTTTCGTTTAAGGTGTTTGTGTTAGGGTTGAGTGTGTGCGGGTAGACCTAAGGTGTTTGTGCTGAAGGTTTGGGTGTATGCGGGTAAATTACGGGCTTTAGGGCTTGGATTACTTTGGATTTGTTTAGGCTTTTCAATGTTTTGTCACACTTTGTTCCAGTAGCTTCCATGTAGGTTGTTTGCCGATTGACTTTTAGTTTTGGGATCATATCGTATATAGACCGCCTGGTCCTCAAAGCATTGGCATTGCCTGAAGAAACATTATTGCAGATTCCTGATTGATGAGGTCTTTAAAGGGCGCGAGCATTAGGATCCCGATGATAACATGTTGAAGGTCGGGCGTTTGTTTTTGTTTAAGGGGTCCACATTGCCTGAGGAAATGGTCGAGAGAACCTCGCTGATGGTGACACTGCAGCATTGCCGCGGCGATCGGCCAAGACGTCTGCCTGGCAGGAATTAAGCTACTTGGAGGGTCGGGGGACTTAGTAAGTAGGTAGTAAGCAGACTTATAAGTACCCTAAAAGGGACCCGAATTGGGGTTACGGTACTTATAAGTCCCTAAAATAACCAGCTACTAAGTCCCCCGACCCCCCAAGTAGGCACCAGCAAATCAAGTTGAAACCTCAGGCATGAAGCCGCCTACCCAGAGGCCCCTAAGTAGTTCCTTTTTGGAGTTACCCTGTAGGTTTCTATATATGAACCCAAAAAAGGAACTACTTTGGGGACCTTGGGTAAGCCCTAAACCCCTGAAAAGTGTATGATTTCGACAAATGCGTTTGACCCCCGACCTGGTTCTATTTTCGACTTTCCGGAGCTACCGGGAGCTGTGGTGATGTTGCGGCAGCAGGGCCTGCGGGACGAGGTCTTGCCAGGCCGATTCCAGACTGACAATCTGAAACCCCACCTGAACCCTAAAAAACCTACCTTGTGGTTACTTTATCATGATTTCCAGGTCCTGCAGCAGGTCGGTTATTTGAGGATTTAGGTGAACCCCACAGCCCGAAAGCCCGCAAACCCAAGAGAGAGCAGCAGCGCCATCCTCGAACCCCGCGTTGTCTCTGTGTCCTTTGTATCTGAGCCTCGCTTGCATGAGTAGGTGTCACTTATCGACATTGTTGATTTTTCCGTGACCAGGGATCTCATGGAAGTTAGACCTAGAGGCTTTGTAAAGCAGGATCTAAAGTCTAAAGCTTTACAAGCATATACGGACCTAGGACCAGTGGGACTGCGACCATCTCTATAATAGTATCTTATCTCTCCGGAGCTTTATGCCTTCTTTCCTCTCGTTCTACACAGACAGTTGTTATTGAACGAGGCTGCGCTGCCCCGAAGAGGAGCCGCTCCAAATGCCAGCGCCACTGTTTCAGATTCCAAAGTGACAGCAGCCCACAGGGAATACGGAGCGTCCATCCACAGAAACACTGCCCACCGGTGCCTGAAACACTGCCGCCACAAAAGCGGACTATCGCGGCAAACATGATGAAGTCAATAGGCCAACCTCCACAAGCAGAAGCCTGGCACCAAACAGCCATCGGCGAGGTATAGCGATACTACACACCCTTGTGGAAGAAGAAGGAGCCATTTGACAACAAAGGCTGGGTTTTTCAATCGCAGCTAGGCGTGACACAGTGGGGCCTGCGCCCACCCTTTGAGCCAACGTCCAACCTCAGTCGCACGTAGATCGCGAGGTAACGAAACTTGGGCTCGCAGTGCAAAGCCACCCCCCCCCCAAAAAAATTGACGGCAAGCAGCGTCCATGCTGCCTCAAACTCTCAAATGCCGTTGTCGACAAGCCTAGACCCTTCTTCGTGCAGTCAGAAGAGCCCGGACTGTGCCCCAAGCTTGGTTTTGGGCCAACTCGTTAAGGTCAGACAAACCTCACCCCGGACTAAGGCCCCAAAGTAGTTCCTTTCTGGGGCTCATATCTAGAATCCTCTAAGGTATCCCCAAAAAGGAGCTACTATGGGGCCTTAGAGTAGACTATATAATGCCTGCCACACCGAGACTTGTCATCAAGCTCTGCATGGATGGAAACCTGCACTCTCAAACTCTCAGCATGAAGCCCCGGCCACATCATGGGCCCCTATCCCCAAGGGGTTTAGGGTTTAGGGTTTTAGGGTTTAGGGTTTAGGCTCCGCATGCAGAGACACGGTGCTCTTAGGTGAGTCCGTCCTGGCGATGCTCTACTTCCTTTACACAGGACTGCACAACCTCAATGGGGTCGGGTTACAAGTGCGTCAAGGGGATTGGAGGTAGCCAAAACTTCGGTTTCTCTGAGGCAAGTTTTTCAATTCTAATCATATCACTTATCGGATCTATGGCCCTCCGGGTCCAGCGCTTCAGCTGCCAGGGCTCTTGCACTAGAGGGCTGCAGGTTTCAGGCTTGTAGGGGAGCCTACTCGGTTCAAGTATCTAACTAGTTACTAGTTCTACTAGTTTTCAGTCCCGACTATCTGGGCACGCTGGAAAGAGTGCAGAAATGTTTCAATAGACCACCCCCAAAGCTTCAAACCCTTCGCCATGCCATTTATCAACTCTAATCCTTAAACGACTTGGGTACTGCCCCCCCCTCTCAGCAACAGTTGCAAAATATTCATAACATGGAGATCTAAGGACCTTAATAGTAGCCCTATTATAGACTCTTACTGCATGGGGGCCGTACCCAACCCTAAGCTCTAGACCGCTTAGCCGCTCATGTTCCCCTAAGGCTCCATGTACCCATATGGTATATACTTAGGCCTTCAAGTGCCTATATCGGGACCCCTTTAAGGCTTAAGTACCTGCTATAACGGTACATGCAGCCTTTGGGTTCATTCTCACCGGAAGCCCCAATCCACTTGAACCACCCGATGTGGAGTCCGTTAGCGTCTTGTCTAGGGTAAAGGAGACCAGGCTGTTCAGTGGTACACTTTTTTACTTTCAAGTTTCTGGGTTCCTATTCTAAATTAAGAAGCCTAAAAGAAGTATATAATTTTTCCCAGTGGGTTACTGAACAGCCTAGGAGAGGTGCCTTCCGGCTCTTTACCCTAAACCCTAAACCCTAAGCCTTGCATTCGGAAGACCAGAGCCTGAAGCCTGAAACCGGCAAGCCTCATCGGACTTAGCAACTGTGGTTTAGGGTTTAGGGTTTAGGGTGGTTTCTGGAGTACCATCTATACGGGTTATAAAGGGTTCCCTTGAAGGGCTCCATAGAACGGATGTTTAGGCGTTCAATCAAGGGGGTTCAGGGCTCTGGAGTTCGTGCCCGAGTACTTTTCTTTGGACCTGTTCCTTGAAGGAGCCCTTATGAAACTGAAGTATGCACTGTGTTCTGCCTGGTACTTCACAAGTTTAAGAATACATGTATCCACACTTGTATCGAGAACAACCCCCCTAAACCAAAACCCTATATAAAACTCACGAACTTCCAAGTAAACCTACGGCAGCCCCAGGGAAGACCACGAAAATCAACGGCTCCAACGCCATCGAAGTGCTGTCCCTTCTTGGTGCAGAACATGGCGACTTCCCCGAAAGATACCATTTTGATGTATGGAGTCTTGTTTTCAGAACCCTCTAGCGTGTAGTGTGTCAAGGGTGGCCGGCTTCAGGCGTTTGGGGTTTGTGGGACTGCGGTTTAGGGGTTGGCACTTCTTGTTGCGCGGTGTGGCGTTTCGACATTGAGGCTCTGTGGTTGTGGTTTAAGTTTTCAGGGCTCATGCTTCCGGTCTTCATGATTTTCAAACATGTTGCGCGGGCTTCGGAGGTTTAACCGTCTAGTTGGCATGCAAAGCTCTGAAAGAAAGCCTGTGCAGAAAGTTTACATCACTTAACCCCAAGCCCTGAAACCCTAAAGCGCGAAACCATTCACCCCTGAAGGCTTAAACTGTTCGAGAAGTACTACAGGGGCTTAAATGGCTTAAATGATTACCTATACTATTTGGGGGATAATGGCCCCCAAGCCCTGTTCTAATCAGTGAGGCCCCTATAGTAGCACAAGCCCACAACAGCCTAAAGCTGTCAACTCGACGACCCCGACCAAGTCTTTACGCAACAAAACCATAACACCAGTTGATGGTTTAGGGTTTTGGGTTTTGGGTTCAGAACATTCCTCCGAAAGTTTCTTGGGTCGGCTTTCCTACCACTTTAGATGCCCCACACCAAGCCGTTGCTCAGGGGACGAGGGCGACTGCTCGGGCGGCTTTCTGCAGCTCCTTTGCCGGTTTAGGTTTTAGATGGTTTTAGCAGTTTCTTGCCCCGTTACGTAAACCAAAGACCTCAGAAATCCATCCTAAACTCCGAAACATCCAAACCCTAAACTCTAAACTCCGATTCAACCTTAAACCTGTAAGCCCGAAACCCTAAGGGCTAGGTTTGTAGTATCCTTAAGGGAGGGGGGTCCAAGGGGGGTAGATAGCCTAGTGATCCCTAATTCTCCCTAGTACTCCCTAAGGTTCCCTTACAGTCCTCTAAGGATTCCTTATACCCTCCCCCCTTGAACCACCCTCCCTTAAGGATCCTATAATAGGTGACTTGCTGGTTTGGTCCTCTAGGGTTGTAGCTCAGGCAGCCAAAGGGCCAAGGTGCTACAGCGGTCGCAACAGCTTGAAATAGTATCTCCCATAGCCCCGAAAATACTCGTAGTTGTCACCCAAAGCCTCCGAAGATTCTCTAGAAACATGTGGGTGGTTGTCAAAATTAAGGTCCCGTTTTGGGTACCGCAAATATAATGTGCCGTACTATATTAAGGACCCCAAAAGGGACCCTAATTTTGACAACCACCCATGTATCACTCTATCAAGCAAACTTTATTGATGCAAGCCCAATCCCATATTGCCTTGGATCGAGTCGAGGGGTGGGGCTCCTTGCAAAAGTTCTCGAAGCGCTCCTGTACAGGATTGGTAAGGGTTCTTCAAGGGTTCCTTTTAAGGGTTACGTTTAGGTTTCTGTAAAGATTCGCTGAGGGTTCCCTCTAAGGGATCTCAAAAAACGTTCACTTCTTCCTAACTACCCATGACCCTAATCCGAGCGGAGCAATATCGCCCCGAAGAGGACTTGGGCTGCAGATGGCAGTGGCTTTTCAGGTTTTAGGGTTTAGGGTTTAGAGACCCCTCCTGAAGAACAGTATATGGAAATGTTAATTGTGTAGCCCAAAGAAGCATCCTTCGTACATGGAACGGTGTGAGCCCCTTTCCAAGCCCTTAAGTACAGAACCCCATAAATGGAGGCTCCATAGTAGTTCCTTTTTTGGGGTTCATATTTAGAATCCTATAAGGTAAACCCAAAAAGGAACCACTATGGAGCCTATGGGTAGTTCATTTCAGGGTTCCTCCGAAGGCCCTCGAGGGTTTTTTGGGGTTTCAGCAAGGCTCCACGACGCCGCAACTCTCCGACGCGCCTGCGAAGCCGCCGCGGAGAGCGCGGCAGCCGGGCCGAAGTCAAGAGCTCCACACTAAGTTCTTCTAGAGGAGTAAAGGAGTGCGATATTGAGGGCTTACAGGGTGTATTAGAGTTGTGGAGCGCCTTCCTCAGGGCTTACTTGGGGGGTCGGGGGACTTAGTAAGTAGTTAGTAAGTAGACTTATAAGTACCCTAAAAGGGACCCTAGTTGGGGTTATGGTACTTATAAGTCCCTAAAAATAACCAGTTACTAAGTCCCCCGACCCTCCAAGTAAGGTTTGAGGAGTCAGCGTCTGGCTCAGGGTTTAGCGTCTTTGTTGGGCTTTGGGTTGAGAGGTTTGGGATTTGGGGGTTTGCGCTTTAAGGTTTAGGGGTTGTTTTACAGGTCCATGAATTGAAGGAGTGTCATCGAGAATGCAATTAGTAGACCCCGACGTGCTGGAAAGAGAAACCTACCTCATGGCTCTTTCGGGGACAGATGCTCGGAGTAGCTGCAACATTGAGCCCAAGCACTGAACGTCGGTAGGTATAGGGCTTCGGGTTTAGAACTTGAAGTTCAATTTCGGTTGCAGAGTTTTTGGGGGCTTGGGGCCTGAGCATGCATAGCAATTCAGTGGCTCGCACTTTGCTCAGTCTACCTGCGGCCATTGCCCTGCAACTTAGCGGTTTGGCTTAGAGTCTACTGATCCAACAGAGTTCTGTTTTAGTAATGTTTTCCTTGGTCAGCCATATTTCAAGCTTTAATCAGCCTGGCTAGCAATCACCCACTACGCCCTGAAACTGAAAACAGGAAGAGTTTCGCCACAATCAGGCTGGGGAAGATGAGGACGAGATCATCAAGCTGCTGGTTCAGGTGGTGTTATGAGTTGAGGTTTAGCGCGAATGTAGGGGGATGTTAGAGGGGCTGTGTTCCATACTTCTATAGTCTCCTTAGGAACTATCTGTATTTTTGTTCATATAAAACCCAAGAGAATATTAAATACATTTTGTGTTATGGTTCTAAGGGGGGTATAGACATTTGTCGTACATCAAGGTGTTTAAGTTTTGGCTTGCTTATACGAGCCTGTGTATCTCTATTTATTCTTACGGTAAGACCGAGTCCAACTATTCAGGCCTGATAGTTTGGCTAGAGTGGATGGTAGAGGAAACTTCATGGGATCTTGCGCTGAGGAAATTGTGTAGACATCCTGCAAGGCCTCCATCGAGATCCTATGTTTGGTGTTTATACGTCTGGAGACAGACAACCTGGCGCCTATTGCGTTACTTGTAGTGACTGTTGGAACCAACCGTTTCTTAAACCCACGCCCTCTAAATCAAAGCAATGGCTCCCTCAACTGCAACCCTAAGGTTCAAAGTTGCACAAATGCCTTATGTGGTGTTGTCCGAGCGTTCAAACATCTCAGAATAATACTGTCCATACCCTAAACCCTAAATCCTAAACCCTAACGGACTCTAGGGGCGGACGGAAATGCTCAACAGAAGCATCCCTAACAGCCCTGGCACCCTGAATCTCGCGGGAGCTTGGCAGCAGAAGGCCCATGACCTGGGAGCACTACGACTGAAGCCGCCGAGACTGCGGGGAGAGGGGGCTTTGGCGGGGCGGGGCTATACAGTAGAAGCCAGAAAGTTGGAACATGGCGTTAGGAGGATTAGTGCTAGGATCCCTTATGCTTTACCTCAAGGGCATGAGGACAATGATGTTCCAACTTTCTGGCTTCTACCATATGGTTTCCGGATATACAGTGTTTTAAAGTTTCTGGTGCAGGGCATAGGGTGTGTTTTGAAAGGGCCCAAGCATTTCATGCTAGCTGCTCAGAGATCCCAATACCCCTTCATGAAGGAATTTACATCAAAACGTAATTACGGTCTCCAAAATTTAAGGTAAATTCCTTAAATTAAGGGGTATTGGAGTCCCCTAAACCCTGTAGATCCCTTAAAGGGACCCTATAGATCCCTTTAAAGCAACCCTAGGTATATTCCTTAAACTAAGGGGCCCTCTGGGTGTATTATCATTCGTAGTGGGGCGCCTCGAGGGTTGTTTGTGCGTTTCTTGCGCGGTTCAAATGAAGTGGGGTCTGTTACTGGTATTTTGATGAGGGTATGCAGAGCTTGTTGCTGAGTGTGTGTATATAAATATACATACCATATATGTACACATATATATATATATATATATACACATAATATATATATATATATATACATATTGGTTGTTAATTGTATTGGGAGGACGAGCAAAACTACCCCCTACAGCCAATACCACTCCCCAAGTCTCTGTTTAGTCGGTACTCTGGTTTCGGCGTTGTCTCAGGGCTCGGGTGTGATTGAGCCCGCTGTGGTCTCTCCCAAAGGCTCCATGTACCCTTATAGTAGATACTTAAGCCCCAAAGTAGTCCCTATGTAGGTACTTTAAGGCCTAAGTATCTACTATAAGGGTACATGGAGCCTTAGGGTCTGTAGCCTCCTAGATATCTACATGGACTGCAGTACCCAAGACCGTAAAGCCCTGACCCTCAACCCCAAACCCTAAAACCCCGTAAACCCCAAACCAGCTAAACCCCAAACCCCCTAAACCCTAAACCCTCAACCCCAAACCCTAAACCCTGAACCCTAAATTCCTTAAACCCGCACTTGGGAGTTCCTTCCCAGGCAGTGGGCCTTGCGGATGACGGTGCATCATTTCAAGGAGCTGGCTCTCAGGCTATGCTCGGGTTCTTTTCTCAAATGGTTTGGGGGCTCGAAGAGTTTAGGGGTTGGGTTTTGTGGCTTACGGTTCGGGGTTTGGGAGGTTTGCGGTTTAGGGTTCGTTTAGCGTCTCGCAAGGATGCTGCAAGGGTTCCACACGTGTTCCTTGAAAGGTTCCTTGGAGTTTAGTTCTACTTAAAGGCTCATGGGACTTAGTAAGTAGGTTATAATTGGGGTTATAAGTCCCCTAAGTGGGGTTATCCTAATTATAACCTACTTTTAACCTTACTTACTAAATCCTAATTATAACCTACTTATAACCTTACTTACTAAGTCGCATGAGCCTTTAAGTATACGGGCTCCCTTAAGGGTTGAGGGATGGTTAGGGTTCGGGCCTTGGGGTTCTGGAAAAGTACTTGTCGGTTCATGGGTAGTTATACCCAGGGTTTAGGGTTTAGGGTTTAGGGTTAGTAGTCGAGTAGGTAACCTTTAACCTTTTTTGGGTAGTATAGTCCCCATATACTCCCCATATAACCAAAAAGGTTAACCTTTAGTTCCCCATGTTACCCGACAAGTAGGTATAAGTAGAGTTAGAAGTAGGGTAACTGTACTTATAACCCATATCAGGGACTTATAACCCTATATATGACTACCCATGAACCTCCAAGCATTTCTTTGGACTCATCGCGCCTTAGATGGTGTAATGGGCTGTTCGTGAGACTTGTAGGGTTTCATAGCCTAGTTGCAAGGGGCCAGAGAGCCGCTATTTGCAGGCTTCTTTGTCAGGGATCTAGAAGGGCTTCTGTCAGGGTTCTAGAAGGATTCTATAGGGGTTTCATAGGTTTCATGATGGCTTGCAGTGTCCGAGACCCGCTAACGTTGGGTATTTGGGTTCAGGACTGTTGTTACACAGGCTAGTATTTCGTGGACGAAACGCTGCAGTTCAACCGCACTGTGGGATGATCGAGTGTAGGGCGTACTCATTTTTGAATAGAAGGCTTTTGGGCTCTTTTGAGCCTTTTAGAAATATCCACCCTATCTGGCATCTGAGCACTCGTGACTGTAGCCACCTTGCGCACAGCTCCAATTTTGAGCCTTGACCGGCCGTACACCTAGACCTCAGGCTCCGGTAGCCCGAAGGTCTTTTGCTACGGGCAGCTCTCCCTGCTGTGGAGCATGGACAGCCGCTGCTCATATCCTAAACTCGAAACAGAAGCGTCTGAACTCAGAGCTATAGCATCATACCCATGTAGTCCTTCGACAACTCTGCTACAATGTGCCCTTTACTCGCGAGTGGAACTGTTATCAGTCACAGGCCCTACATACTCACGCACGTGAAACGCGAACAAAAACCCTTACGAACAACAACCAGCGTCCTGCATCGGTTTGGCAAGGGGGGCGCTGGAAGTGCTTCCGGCCAGCCTACTGACGGAGGCGAGCCTAGGATCTTTGCAAAGGTTTACACTCCCAAATACATACTCGTTTGAAGCAGCAGGCAAACCAAGGATTACACAGAGAATCTTCACGATTGACATCTTCGTCCATTTAACAGCTTTGTTTCCATGATGGTCAGGGCCTTCCTCAATACGCTAAACCCTAAGCCCCAAACTTAAAGCTACAAACCTTAAAGCCCAAACGTCCTAACGCAGAAGCCCAAAAGCGCAACAGCCCAACAGCCCTAAATCGTAAACCCCCAGACCTTAGACCATAAGCCCCAAACCCTAAGCTTCAAGTCCCAGACCTTAAAGAATCTAACTTTCAGACTCTTGTACTGGTCACCACTATGTCTAGTAGTACAATACAAACCCTGAGCTCCGTGTAGTCCTTGCGCATCGGCGCTTCCTCTTCCAGACACGAGCAAGTGCCCCAGCTTCCACGGATCGAAGCGTAGGCCCCTAAACCCTAAACCCTATAAACCCTAAACCCTAAACCCTAAACCCTAAACCCTATAAACCCTAAACCGCCCTGTGACTCAAAGCCGAACCAGCTGTCGATCCCACCCCATGGCTCTAGCGGCATCTTGCAAGGTTTTTCACCCCTGAACCCTTGGGCCTTCAGTGCAAAGCCTATATCTGGGTTCAGTTTTTCCTTTCAGCCTCTTCAGTCGGACCTTGCCGCCTGTAAGTTTCGCAGAGGTGGGTTCAAGGCTTTTGTGTTTATCCGTCGCTTATGGCTTATGGTACGGCAAAGGTTAGCACTTGGGATCACCTCTGCTTGACTTTTCTGTGCACGCTGGTCCAAGCCTCGTAGTTGATTATATTCATGGCCCAGTGTGTTGCAGGAACAGGTCTGTTCAGGAGGGTTTCGCGTATCTTCGCTAGATTGTTTTATGACAAAAGCTCCTCCTCAAAGCTGTCGATTTGTTATTGTGACGGACCGCGCACTTCAAGGACGCCACCACGCATTTCCGACGTTAACTGTGTGTCGGACTTCGTGGCGATGGCACGCTACGACGTGGTTACGCATGCCGTTGTCGTTGCTGTGACACAGCGGCCGGAGATGTGAGAGATCCGAGCTCTTCGGCGTCGGGTCGCTGATGCCCACGTGCGCGCAGTACCTCACACTGCAAGGGCCACTTGCTGCAAAACTGCCGGCAAGCGGTGGTCATTGCCGTCAGCGACCTCGTCGAAGATGCGGCAATTTTATAGGCTGCTTCGCCAACGGATAGCTTGTTCCGGGGGCCTCTTCAACCAACATGGCTCCACACCCCAAAATCCAGACCCCAAATTCGCTGCATGTGCAACCACAGGCGGCCATAGTGGTTTGTTCCTGGATTTAGCCTAAGTAACCAAAAGTCGGGCGATTCAGGCCCTTTTTTTCAGGTGTAGCGCTTTTAGGGATAGGGGTCATGGTCTAGGGCTTTGGGTTTCGGAGCCATGGACTTCAACTGTCCGTGGCTTTGAGTGTGGTACGATGGAGGGGTATGACATCATGCATATGTATATATATATATATATATATACATACATATACACATACACATATGTGTGTCTGTAGTTATTACTACCATTAGTTAAATTAACTAATTAACAAAAATAAATAGATAGGGACATATATATATATATATACACGGACAGTAGTTGTGTGCATATATATATATATGTATATGTATGAGTGCAATAGGGTTTGCAGCGTCCTTATGCTAAGCCCTGGCCCCCATGTAGCGCCCCTTTGCCCGTCACATTTGGGTCATGAAACAAAGTCGCAGTGATACCCTCCTTATTGGGGTCATGAACTACGAGTCTTCAACCCTAACCCCAAAATGTAAAGTCCTCACTAATTATTTAGGTCATTACTAAAGCATACACTCTAAAGCCTAAAGTCTAAAGCATGGGACACAGGTACGTTCCAACCTAAGTCCAGAAGTTTCCAGAAGCTTCTGGAGGTCCTCCGAGAAGTGGCGGTCGGATATGACAGGCTCCCTTGAGCAATCAAGATCAAGAGTTCCCTTAAGGGCTCCTCCTTGGGTTCCCTTCACCCAGCGACCCTAATACCCCTTAAGGAAGATACCCTAAATTAGGGGAGCCCGAATATTATGACTTGAGGTATATTCCTTAGTTAAGGGGTATTGGGATCTCTGGGCAGGGTTCTGCATTCAAGGGTTTAGGGTTTAGGTGTCCTTAAGGGTTGTTTGATCTGCCTCAAAGGTTGTATACCTTCGAATCAACTCTTCCATGAAGGGTTCCGTTCAGGGTTCCGCTGAGGATTCTATGTAGGGTTGCTTTATGGTTCGTTTGAGGCTTCTGTAAGGATTACGGTGGCTTTGAGACTCAGGGTTCGGGGACTCAGGGTCTCTACATAAGGGTTTGGGTAAGACGGTACTCTTGCGGCAGGATTCTCTATCAACCCTAAAGCATCCAAAATAAAGCATACCCAGACCCTCCATTTACCCTCTATTAGACCCTAAGTACCCATAATTCGGGACCATATACCCCTATTTAAGGGTACAAGGAGGGTCCTGATAGTTTGCTGCTGCGGTCCATACTGGCAACATAAAAGGTTGCGCTTTGGGCAGATGGTCAGGTACTTGAACGCGTAGGCTAGGCTACCCCCGAAGGGTCCAAGTACACCTTATTACAGAACTTTAGAGCAATTTTCTGGGAATCAAAAGCCATAAATACGGACTACTTGGACCCTTAGGGACCAGCTTCATTACTTGTAGAGGGTTTCGTAGGCTTTGAGGGCTTTGGGCTTGGGGCCTATGTGGTTTGGTTCAGGTTGTCGTGTAGAGACTCCCCAACTCTTGAAGAATCCGAAGTTGTAGTTGTAGTTGTGAGTGAGACAGGAAGATGCACGGGAAAGTGAAGTAATGGCGTTGAAAGTGCTGGCTGCAAATCCTTTTGCAGTCCTTCTATGGTTCTGTCTCTATGGATCAGGTTTGTTTGTGGGGTTCTTGGTTTTAATTCGGGATTTCTACGGAGTTCTGGGCTGTTTATGCGATTTCGATGCATTTCCCCCTCGATAAGCCCTTCAGCTGTTTCGGCTAGGATTAAGGATTTCGGGATTCTGTTCAACGCTTTTGAGCTGAGGACTTAGGGTTTGTTGCTCGTTAGCCCTTGTCTCACTCATCCCTTAGTAGCTGAGTGGATGCACTTTTCACTTTTTGGGATAATCTTACCCACTATGAAACTAAAAGTGTACACTTTTGGGGGCTTATGAAACCAGCATCTCATCCCCTATCCCCAGTCTCTTCTCGGAGCTACCAAACTCATGCACTTTTAAAACACATCCTCAGGCCCAGGTGACCCCTCTGAAGCCCTAAACCTCAAAGCCTAAACCCCAAACTCGGAGGCACTTTTCCCAACAAGCCCAGGCCAAATTGAACACCCTAAAGCCCAAAGCACAGTGAGGTTGCTGCCCTCTGCGGCCAAAGGCCTTCGATGGGAGCTTTCCGTGTTGCCGCAAGCCGTGCCTTGGATCATTTCGGTGATTTTCTTTTTCCATAAAGGTGAATATAAGGGCAATTTTAGAGGACGATAGGGCTTTGTAAGAGCGTTGCACGGATTTCGGTGGTTTGGTGTTTGCATTAAGGGCACTGTACAGGTACCCTGATCGAGGACTATAGCGACTTTAGGGCATTGTGATCTAGACTAAGAGCACTGCAGGGGTTTCGGTGATTTTTTGTTGCCACAAACAGGGGTACAGTACTATAAAAAGTAATGTTAGAGGACTGGAAGGGTTCTATAAAGGGCACTGCAAAGGTTTCGGTGATTTTTTGGGTGAGGGCTTTGCGGACGAGTTTCGGATTTGGATTTGGATTGTTTTGAAGGCGGCGGTGTGTAGAATCTAGGGGTTTTATAGTTGGAGTTTCGGGACCGGTCCATTAGTGGCTTGGGGTTTAGTGCCGGGCGATTTTGACTTGAGATTTAGATTTGCCGGTGGTTTAGGGTTTCGATAGGGGTCGAAGGCGTGATCTGAGCTTGGAGTAAACCAAGAGGCATCTGGGGTACGGGAGTGTTTCTCTGTCTACGTTTCTGTCTGTGAGAACCCCGAGTCGGAATGCATATGCAACAGCGAGTGGACGAACAAGTGTGTGTGTGTGTGTGCGAGAGAGATGGAGAGTGTGAGTGTGTGAGTGTGTGTGTGCGCGCTTGTGTGTGTGTGTGTGTGTGTGTGTGTGTGTGTGTGTGTGTGTTTGTGTGTGTGTGTGTGTGTCTGCGGAGCCCCGTACAGATGCGCCCGAAGCCCCGCTGTCGTTGTTGAGGTGCCGATTAAGATAGCATGATGCTTGTAGAATAATGTTGGCACTCAGGGTCTAAAGGTGTGGGATAACTTTTCCCTGTGCGTGTTCCTTGTTTCAGTCTCATGAGCTGTTCAGGGCGTGTGAGATGGTGACGTATCATATAGGCGTGTAATGAAATAGCGGAGTAAAGCGCTGTTATATTATAGCCCGTGTGTAGTATACGCCAGAATGCCATTATAATGTACCCCAAAAGCCCTATATTCCAAGTACTCAGGGCCCCCTTCCTTAGCTTGGAGGAAGGGTTATGGCTATCCTAGTTCACGTGGTAGGACGTTGTTGTAGAAAACAACACAAATTGTACTGCGGTTCAGGGTCTTGGAAGAGCGAGGCGGGATTCAGAGACTGCGGTGGCATCTAGGTAGTGCCCAGCTATCCCTTGTGTGACCTGCTTCCACGCTGGTTGTGTCAGAAGCAGAACAACAACTCCTGCGTACCGTGAGCCTCTAAGCACAAGCTTTCCACGTGTAGCGTTTGATTTCGGAGCGATGGTCAGCCGGGCTCGTGCGAATTTAGACCCGAAGCCTAAACTAAGGAAGGCCTTCAATAGTCAGAAACTTTTGTGGCTACTCGGGCCACTGCCACAGTCGTTGGATCCAAAACCCTTTGTCCAAGGACAATGGCCTGGAGAACACTTACGAGGCGGACTTGTTACATATGATTCGGGGTTGGTGGTTTCCTTACATACCCTAAGGGTCCATGTACTCATAGAGTATATACATTGGCCCTAATGTAGTCCCTATATAGGTACTTTGGGGCCCATGTATCTCTATATGGGTACATGGACCCTTAGGGTTATGGTTGCTTGCATGCTTCGTTTCTGAGATCGGTGCCTCGGGTTGGTTCGAGCTGCAAAGGCCGAGGCTGCTGCTCCAGCAAAGGGTTTAGGGTTTAGGGATTAGGGTTTAGGAGAGCCAAGCAAGTGGGCTCGCTTCCGCCGGGACGTCCGCGAACGTGAAGGAGTTCGTACCCATATAGTATGGGCCGCAATTTACCTATATAGGGACTACATTAGGGCCAATGTATATACTATATGAGTACATGGACCCTTAGGACTCTTCGCAAGAGTGACCCAGACGGCTTGGGTGTTGTGTCGAATTCACGCCTCCTAAGTTGCAGCATCGAGCAAGCTCTTGTTAGCATTTGCTGTTTAGGCTATCGGGTGGGCAGTTGGACTTGGGCGCTTGAGCTTCAGGCGTACATGGTGGAGCCATTGGTCGGGGAAGCTGTCCCGAACGACAGAACGGCGATGTCACCAGTGGCCATCTAAACTTAGGGTACTTAGAAACAGTTTTTAATTTTTAGTTTACTCCCTAAGAAACAGCTAAAATTACAATTGTTGCTAGGGTTCTAAGTTCAGTATAGTACAGACCTGTAAGGGTTCCTGGAAGGGGCAGGGTTCTGTGGAAACGATGATGCACAACTCAGCATGCTACCGGAGGCCCGACACCGCATGGCACTGGCTAACAGTGCCTTCCATTACTCCTCACGGCTTATCTTCAGGGCTAGGCTGTCTTTCATGTACCACAGGATATGGCAATCTGGATCGCGGGATGCTTCCCCCAAGGAGACTGTCCCTGGCCATTCAACAGTTGAAGCTTCGATCATTGAGGTACTTCACGCTTACAGATACAGTTGTACGGAAGGACAAGATGTTATATAGGGGCCTGGATACTTACCTTTCTTGTTGTGGGGTTCCTTATTCTAACTATAGTATAATGGCCCCCAAAGCTCTATTCTAGTTATTGAGGCCCTATGGTACCCGGTGTAGGACTTAGGGCGTAGGATTTAAAAATTTAGGATTTGGGCTTAAGGTCGTATTCCCATTGCTAAAAAGGGAGCTAACGTATATGGGCACAGAACCCCTCGTACTTGTAAGGGTCATGTGGTCTTCAAGGGTGATGTCTCTGTACCCTACTCCCAGTATTACCCTTGTACCCTTCATTGTTTTCGGGCCTCCTTCTCAGATTTGAAGACTCGGAAACAGGGTCCGGGGTACAGCTTCTTGGATACCTAGGACTCGTGAGGTGTAAGGTAGTATCAATGGGTCTGCTTGGATGCCTGGGAACCACTACATAGTTGCCCAACCCCAATCCTTACTGTATCCAGGAACATTCCAAGAATGGTGGAGCTTTGCTTGCAAGAGAAATCTCTTCCATGATCCAACTTTCCGCTTCTGCTTTAGCGCTGGGATCCAGCCGCCGAATCGTTTACCCTCCTGCGTCCCAAACTTGGATCCTCAATCCCTTACCAGCACCCTCCATTAAGCCCACGAGAAAAAGTTTCATAAAAGATGGTATAGAGCTTTCATAACCCCTCCGTACCGGCCCCACTCGTCTTTGTTTCATGAAGCCTTTGCCCGACGAAGGCGTTGACCTCTGCAGACCTCTCATCCGGTGCAGGTCCTCGAGGGATCGCAGGGATAGGGTCACGGAATTTGCGGTTTGTGGGTTCTGGGTTTGAGGTTTAAGTTGGGTACGGCCCCCACCCAGTAATAGTTGAATAATGTGCATTATATAGATATGGTAGGACCTTAATAGTAGCCCTATTATAGACTCTTACTGTATGGGGGCCGTACCTAAGGTTTAAGGTTGTTGAGGGTTTAAATTATGTATGCTTTGTAAACTGTGTGGAGCACTCGCATAATTGATTGGGGTGCGGGGTCCTTCTGGAGCCGAAGGAAAAGGGTTTCTGGTAGTTAATCACTATTTATACGGAATATGCCAATGCCATAAATAGGCTAGGACCATCAGGGCTATATAGGGCAGTTAGTAAGTATAATTTTCGGACTCGTGGTTCATGCAGGGCTAGTTTAAGCAGACTCCCGTTCACGATTGGGTAAACCATGAGCCCGAAGCCGTTATGATGCCTTGACTTGAATCGTAAGCTTATGGGAAGCCTGAAACGCAAAACACTTTAAGCATCCGAAGTAGCTTCTGTGATTGATATCCTTTCCGGGCTCACACCCCTTGAAGTCAAAGGGCTTTTGCCTATGCGATCCTTTACAGTCTTTGTGGCCACACAACAGCCGCGGAATCTCGAATCCATGGACGCCCGGCCCCTTATTCAAATTGGGTGCAGACAGGGCTCGAACTAGAACATAAGGATCTTTTGGGGTTTTACAGAGCATTTTGATGGAATCCCGACAATGACAGACCACTTGCACGTCACATTGGCTATTGCAGGAAGCAATGATGGCGTACTCGCACTTTCTCAATTTTGTCATGGGCAAAGTCGCCGGAAGCAACGGTTAAATCGAGTGTCGTCATTATAGCTCATATCCCAAAGGGTCCAAGTATCATTATGGTATACACTTAGACCCCCAAAATGCCTTATAAGTATAGCCCATAATGACATAATGATACTTGGACCCTTTGGGTATACGACTGCGTGTCTTGCACTTGCTCGGAGCACTACCAGGAAACATCTCCCAAGCCTGCAAGGGAAACTCTGGACACCGTGGTGAGGGCTTTGGGATTAGGAGTTCAGGGTTTAGGGGTTCAGGGATCCTTGACATCATTGGGATGCCTCTGCACTTCACGGACATTGGGCTAAAAGTTTCCTACACACTGAGTAGTCACCCGGCCCTACGACACAAGAACTTGCAAACTAGATCGTCAGATCACAACACTGTTAACTTAGGCAAGGTTTGCAAAGCCTCCGTAAAGAAAGAACCCCCGCTTATTGTGACTCACTACGTCTCGAACGCTACAGCATCCTAAGCTCCACTCTCCTTCTGAAAACCCGCAAATGGGTGGTTGTCAAAATTAGGGTCCCTTGTTGGGTCCTTATCATAATACGGCACCTAATATTTAGGGTACCCAAAAAGGGACCATAATTTTGACAACTACCCAAATCTTGAGACATCAAAATCACAAGTTTCCGGCTTTTAGGCAAATTGTAAAGCCCTTAAAGCCGAACCCTGCACCCAGGATGCTCTCTCAAAGGAAACCATGGACCCTACTGTAGCAAACTGATTAAGAAGCCTTGGGGCTTGAATAGGGTTCCTTATATGGAGCGTACTAGCGGACTTCAAGACTCTACAGGGGTTAGGGGAGTTAGGGGCATTAGGGGGATTACGGATTAGGGTTTAGGGATTACGTCTAGGGCTTAGGGTTTAGCGGAGACCCTACACCCCAAAGAATTGTGTCAGTAGAACATCGAAAGAATCCTCGGAATGCCCATGCAAAGAGGCGCCTGTGGCAGCTCCGGCTGCTCCGAAGCTTGGCCAAAGCTGCAATCGAGGGCTTAGGGTTTCGGGTTTAGGGAGTGTAGGGTTTAGGGAAGCTTGGCTTAGGGTTTGCAGGAAAAGGCCTAAGCCGCTAATCGCCCAACTTTTTGGGTTGTGGCCCTGGAGTGTTTTGTTGTCGGGGTTTGGTAGGTTTTGTAGAGCATTTAAAGGGCTGAGTGCTTTGGATTTGAAAGTTTGTGAATCTGCTCGGGTTGCGACGATTGTTTGCAAGGGTTTGCACAGGGCTTGAGTGGTCACAGAAGAGCCTTATCCAGTGTGTAAGAAGCACTCCCTTGTGCGTTAATCAGCAAGTCTATTTGGTTCTGAATTGTTTAGGGTTTCGAGTTGCGTGGTATTTCTCAAGATTTGGCCTCACCCTCAGGAGAATAGGCTTGTTACTTCGATAGACAACCTCCCGCTCAAAGAGCATAAATGCATAATGGTAGTATCTAAGCCTTAAACCCTGAACACAAAATGGTAGTATCTATCCGTGAAACCCGTAGCCCTCAAGCCTCAACCCATATCAGGAAAATCTTTTGTGCCCTCAAACAGGGGTATATGGTCCCAAATAGTGGGCATTTAGAGTCTAGCAGAAGGTCGATGGAGGGTCTAGGTAATTGTAGTATCAAGGGACTCCCCCGCTCGCTGTTGTGAAGGAAGCTTCGATTGTCGCCACCTTTTCGCAGCCAGTGCCATGGCTTTGGACGAGTCTTGAGGGATGTCGGACTGTATAACAAAGGTAAATACAAGAGTGTCAGAACATGTGTAGGGTCCTCGAGTACCCAGGGCTTTGAGGAGTATGTCGCTGTTTTTAGAGTAGTAGGCTTATTGTCTTTTCAGGGTCTCGCAACGTGCGTGTGCGGTTTGCTGTGGCCTCAAAAGCGTTGATTGGTGCCTTCGGGTAAGCAATCTTTGAACTGTACTCTCAGCTCATTGACCGGTTGCCAGTTTTGCCGAAGCTAGAATTTTACTGCAGGTTTCGGGATTAGGGCTGTGGGTTTATGTAGGGTTTGGACTTACTTCGTTTTCACTTGTCTTCACTACTTTGGACAGTTTTTTCGTGTCTCGGGGGGATGGATCTCTCCCTGCAAGGTGCGCGTGCGACGAGTTCGCGTCTCTCGGCTTCTTAATGCGCTGGCCCTCAACTCAAGCCTCGCAGTCGGGACTTCCACCAATAATTGTCCAGGAGGTACTTCGTCTTAAGGGCTTTAAGGGCTTGCATCAAATGCTGTTGGGAGTTGACGGAGCATTTGCGCGTTTCGACTGTGCTGTGACGTAGTCAACTTGGCGCCTAAGGGTCCATGTGCCCAAAAGGCTTGTACTTTGGCCCCAAAGTACCATAGAGGGACGACTTCAAGGCCAGTGAATATAATATACTATTTCGGTACATGGACTCTTAGGGTTAGTCAGGACTACCGAAGGACCCAAGTCGAGGAGTCCATAGACTGAGTGACACTGAAAGGTGCGACACGCTGCACCCCTCAGCGTAAACTTCACAGGTTGAGCCCGAAACCACAAACACCGAAGCCGAATCCCTGAACCCGTGCAAACCTTGGGCCATTATAACTCTAAACCTGGAACAACGTAAGTCTAAATCCCGTATCACCAAGCACCTTTTCCGAATTTAACAACATGAAGCCCTCCAGATCGCCAGTGCTTTAACCTCACTGCCCGATGGCCGAGCATATATGGGTGGTTGTCAAAATTAGTCCCTTTTGGGGGTCCCTAATATAATACGGCACCGAATATTTCGGATGCCCAAAAAGTGGACATAATTTTGACAACCACCCATATGTGTGCTGCAGTACTGACAGCCAGTCAACAACAAGTAATCTGGGTGAGGTAGATTGTTGGGGCTTTAGCAGTTTCTCTTTGGGGTCTAAGGGGAGCTTATCTACGAGTGGTGATCAGTGGGTTTGAATCGCCCCATGCTTGACTCAACCCGATAATTTAGTACACTGACATCAGCTCGTGCAGCTGATGAGATGTGCAGATAGCATGGGAATGGGCTAAGTCCGAAGTCCTAAACCCTAATCCCCAACTCAAGTTCGTTTACTGTTAGTTTTCTTTTCGGGAGGTTGAGGGGCGGGGTTCAGAATGTCCAGCTGCCCCAGAAATCTTCCAAATCTACAAAGAAGAGAAAGCGCCAGCATAAAGAGACCCAAGACCTCTTATTCAAAAAACCCTTAACCCCAAACCCTTGTAGATGGCATTCCAACTAACCGGATGGGCAGAAGGAAAAGAGGGCTAAACAAAAAAAACTTGTAGAACCCGAAGACCCGACATACGCCCAGCAGTGGAGGTTGGAGTTGACCTGACCAATGGCGACTTCGATGCGGCCTGGGTCAATGCTACCGGGCAGCGATGGAAGTCTGGTCTTGTTTTTTGGGGTAAAACCCTAAACCTTAAACCCTAAACCCTAGGCCCTGAACCCGGGGGTCAGGTCCTAAGGTTCCTTTTAAGGTTCCTTTAAAAGGTGAGGCTCCGGAGCTCAAGAGCAAAGTGCCCAGCGTACCCTCGAAACACGAAACTCCAGTGCTGGGGAAGTCTACTTGGAGGTTCATGGGATTTAGTATGGGTTCTCAAAGGGCTCCTTAAAGGGATCTATAGGGTTCCTTAAAAGGGATCTATAGGGTTTAGGGTTTAGGGCCTACTTGGAGGTTCATGGGACTTAGTAAGTATAGTTATAAGTACCTGAACTGGGGATATAGCCGATTACAAGTATATATAGTTACCTTATTGATAACCCTAGTTACTAAGTACCATGAGCCTCTAAGTATGGTCTTTGGAAGCCGATCGTCTGCTGCAGTCCCTTAAGTATCTACTATAAGTGTACATGGAGCCTTTGGGAGTCATAGAATCCAAGGATGCCAAGCTCCAGTTCCTGGCCGCCAGCGGCCTCTGGCAGGCCAGGGTCTTGCTTCCTGCAACTGTTGTTACCCAGAGGCTCCATAGTGGTTCCTTTTTGGGATTACCTTATAGAAATCTATAGAGGAACCCCGAAAAGGAACCACTGTGGAGCCTTAGGGTATCAGCATACTATTATCTCATAGTTCACGTGGCTTTGATGACGGTGATTTGATCATCACATGTTTATTCGCTGTTATTCTTGGTATGCTAGTGCTTCATATCACTCCTTCCAGTAGCCTGTTTTACTGTGTAGTCTGGTGGTTCTTCAACACTTGGCTTAGTGGTTATTCGATAGTATTGTGTGTTTGTTAATTAGAGCTCGGTCGGGCTCCTGCTTGGCTTATTTACGTTGTTTCTATGCTTTGGTTAAGTTGGTGTATAGTTGTTCATCCTGCTTCATTGGTCTTCGACTGGCTATTGCGCTCTTTCTACAGTCCTCAGGGTCCATGTATCTGTACAGTTTGTACATGTGCCCAAACAGAACCCTTTGCGCAAACCACTTTGACTGTGTTCTTTTCAAGGAGTTTATGTCAAGTTACCACGATAGGAATAGTATATTGAATATGGTTTCTTTACTATGGTATTTTAAAGGAAATCACTTAACGAGAACCCAGTTGAGGCCCCATGAAATGTAGTCATCGGATTCTTCAGCTCAACCCTCCGAAATCCGAAAGTCTTCGTGCCAGAGCCTATGGGCAACCATAGCGTGTCGTCCTTCTGACTTAGCAGACAGGCGCCGCACCAACAAACGCACTCGACCTACATCCTGCATGCAGTACCCATAGGCCCCATAGTCCCTTTTTGGGATTACCCTATAGGATTCTAAACATGAGCCCCCAAAAGGAACTAATATGGGGCCTATGGGTAGGTTTATATCCCGGGTTTGGACAGTGTATGTAGGACTCCTGCAGGATGTTGGTGAGTGCGCATATGTCGAAAGTGAACTTCAGGGAGACTTAACGTAGAGGCCTTCATAATTAGAATAGGGTTCGGGGGGTTGCTTATCGTCACTAAAGTATAATATACTCCCAAGCCCTATATTCAGATTTACTAAGAAGTCTGTCCTATTTAGTCCCCTACAGATCCTTTCTGGCGCTCTTTAAGGACACCTTACAGGAGGCCCAAACCTTATGCTATTTATTGAGTCCGCTATATATTGACATTGAGACTACTATGAAGGCTCCTATACTATCGTCCACTTTGGAACCATTCTAAGAACCCAGCAAATGATCCCAACACCCTATTCTAATTCTTCAGGCTCCTATATTATATATATATATATATATGCACTAAAATTTTAAAAGGATGGAGACCTCACCGTCATCATCCATGATCGGCTGGTCCGCGACTTTGAACTGCCGGAGGCATGGAGGGGCCTTGGGGTTTAGGGTTTAGGGGCTTCCTTGGGCAACGGGTCACCGACATAATGTATGTGTGGAAGACCTACGCTCTCCCAACATCGGGGAACACATTCTGGAAACTCAACACCCTGAATCTCTCAAGAACTTCACTTCAGTCACTTCTGGTTTCCTCGTGTTTTTGAGAAAGTGAGACCCAGGATTGGACTCGGAGAGCCCTTTCAGCTGGAAACAACAAGCATGAAGAAACTTTGTGCATATATAGAGGGTATCGACACCCCAGTTCCAAAAGTATGCTGATTTCAACAAGTGCCTCATTTGTCAGTGTTGTTCGTGTCGGGATTCATGTTTGGTGGCGCTGGGTTGGGGCTCTGGGTTTAGTGAGGAAGGTATATGAACCTGGACGGCCTACCACAGCCCAGCCAGCAAGCTCATGTGCAACCACAAGGGTTTAGGGTTTAGGAACCACAAGGCAGTTAACGTCCTGATCCCAAACCCGCATTAAGCCTTACACCCCTCAAAAATCCAAAAAGTGCATCCTGATGGAAAGAACCACGTTATAGTAGCCCTTATAGACCCCTTTAACAGGAAGCCTACACTGCCCTCGCTCCTGGCAGGTTCTCATTGCACCAGCTTTCCGACTGGTGCGCCGACATCGTTTAGCCGTGGGACTGCTGCTTTTCGAGTAGTGCCTCTCCTCCGTCCGTTCGGCTGCCCTTACCCGTTGAAACCCACACCCTAAGCCGATAAACTCTTAAACTCTAAACCCTTAGCCTTTTGAACCCGATCTCCATTATGATGTATACCGCAGTGTATAGCCGCTATATGATGGTACGGCTGATGGACAAAATCCTGCATGACCCTAAGGCCCTAAACTATGGGAATTATGGCATATTCCTTATTATGGGTCATGCAGGATTTCTATCATCAACCGTAGTTCAACATTTCCGGAACGCCTGATCAGACTTGCGTGCGAGGTTCGAATCGCAAAGCCACATAAACAGACGCGAAGGCAGCTTACGGCCTAATTCTATAGAAGCCTGAATGCTTACCAATCCTATGCCGTAAGTGGTCCTTAGTATACAAAATTTTCAAGCACACTTGAATATGCAGCAAAACCCATTCTGAAGATGAATGTGTTTCCAGAGAATGAAAGAAGCTACAATAGACCCGGAATAGTATATAGGATCTTTGTTGAAGGGATCCCACAACAAGCGTACGTAGTTGGGCAGCCGAATGGAACCGAGATAGGCGAGAGTTCACCAGCAGCTGTTACATTGTTCTCCAATACCCAACACTTGAACTTAAGAGCATGGTTTTGACCTGCAATCTTCGAGGGTGGGATACTACATTGTTCTCAAAGTGTAGCCTGTCTGCCGCCTGGGTATTGGGAGTGGGGTTAGCTGTTCCTGGCGCTGTGCAAGCGGAATGCTCGCCTCCGCCTTCAAGATAATTCGCGTCGAGCTCGGGCAGGTGATATCTTTAGGGTTTAGGGTTTAAACCCGAAACTCCCTAAACGAAACCCTCAACTCAAGACTCTAGGCTAAGCCCTCAACGTTACCTGGATCACTTCTTCAGGTTCGCGCATGGGTTTTAGCTCCCGGAATTGAGCTGTGAGTCTTAAGCCTAGCAGTCGAGTAGGTTAACCTTGTGTGGGTAGTATAGTCCCTATATTCATCCCTATATAACCAAAACGGTTAACCTTCAGTTCCCCATGATACCCGACAAGTAGGTAAGCCGACAATCGCGAATCTGCGCTTTCTGAGTGTTCTGATACCCAGAAAACCCAATACTCCTTACTTAATTAAGGAGTATACCTTAAATTATAGGGGCCCTTAATCTTGTGATTTAAGGCAGATTCCTTAATTATGGGGTATTGGGATCTCTGGGAATGAGCCGCAAACACCTTAACCACCGATGCACCACCCACCACCTCATGCAGTCCCCTCCTATCATCTAACCTAAAAGCCCTAATGTAACGAATGGTGCAGTCCTTATGGCGTTGGCCTGCTTAGTGCTCAGTTGGAAACGATGATGGGGTCGACGACAAAAATACGACAAACTCCGATTTTACCGCAACCTAAGTAGATGATACGTATTCTGAGGGGCAATGCAGGATTTCGTCCTACACCCTGAACCTCCAAGTGAGCTGAGAAGGCTCGCGAGAGAGAAAACTGGTTGCGGAGGTTTCCACATGGTTTCTTTGTTTGCAACCCCAAACAGGAAGCCCAAGCCCCAAGAAACAAAGACATCTACAACCAAAAGGGTTTGTAAGGCGAGGGGAGCAGGGGGCTTTAATGCCCTACGACCCCAAAGACTCCAACATCCTTTAATTGCGGGATATTCCTTAAATAATATTAAGGATCCGACTATAAATTACAGTATATTCCTTAATTGAGGGATATTGGAGTCTCTGGGAATGACCTCATAAGGACCTGAGGCTGACAAGGCTTGTTTCAGGAAGTCTAGTCCTCTACCGACCCGCCCCTTCCCCCCTTACCTTCCGAAAAAGGAACCCTTTAAAGATCCCTAAACCCTAAACCCTATATCCTAAGCCCTAAACCCTAGATCCTAAGCCTTAAACCCTAAACCCTAAATCCTAAACTCTAAACCCTAAGCCTTAAAAGAGCCCCTTAGAGATCCCTTCAAGGAACCCCTTTAACGATCCCCTAATAAGAGTCCCTATGATGGTTCTGTTTCCAAGCTGCGTAATTCAGACTTGGAGTTGCCCCGTAGGCTATGATTGGAGGACTGTTTGTAGACTTTAGACCCCAAAGTAGCCGTATGTAAGGTTTAGGATTTGTAGGCTTTAGATCCCAAAGTAGTTTTAGGGTTTAGGCGCCGTCTGAAAACTTGGTGTCTTAGGGTTCGCCCTCCTCGCCAAAATCACGGGGCTCGGTCTCAGGGACAGGGTTGCTTGGACTTAGGCTTTAGGATCAGGGTTGAGGGTTTAGGGGGGGTGTGGGGCTGCGAGAACAAGGATAGCTGGTTCACCTGTTTAACCTAAGTTTGACGTTGAAGTTCAAGGTAATGCACACCCCTGACTAACAACCCGATTCTCTGAGGATCTTAGCTTCAGGATAAATTTTGGGATTTTGGGATCCTTATGTAGTAGAGTCGGGTTCATGTACGGTTTTTGTCAGCAAAGGCTTCTATCTGAAATTGAAGAAGGATCTTCACTTGATCTAAGGCTAAGGCACACTTCTTCATTGCGAGGTTTTGTAGTCACTGACAGGTTCTGGAGCCGCAGCCTCTATACAGCAACCACTACACTCTGCAGACTCAACCCGGAGCCCCACCACCTAAAAGCCCTTGAACAATTTGCTCTCAACCCTGGACCCTAAAAGCAGAGTCTTTGTCCCAAAGCCACCCTATAAACACTGTAAGCGCCTATAAAACCGATCATGTCCGATCATAGGAAGTGTAGGTCATGTTTCGTAAACGGCGGATGCACTTACTAATCACACACTACATACTTTCATTGCATTACCATGGACAACCATGTAGAAATCCGATGAAGCCTGAACGCAGCTAGGTTATGCACATGTACATATTTGGGATATACTGTATATGTATAATATACAATATCTAATATATATATATATATATATAATATAATGTAATATAATATAATACAATACATATAATATAGAGTAAGTAGCTTCTCTCCTATTCTACTGAGGCGCACATTGTACTGCGAGCTGAGGTCTCCGGGGCGCAGTTTGTTTGCTGCCTTATAGCTTAGTAAGAGCATCTTATTTGCGAAGATTGTGTCAGAGGCTTTAAAGGTCCAACCTAGTATATACAGACTACAGAATATTGTATATCTATGTGTATATATATATAATATGTATATATATATATATGTTTATAGAGAGAGATTCTATAGGATACATAGAGAGACCGTGATCCGAGCTGAGGTCTGGGTGGACGCGGCAGAGTTCACGGACGACCTCAAGGTCGGCTGCGAGGCCTTCGGCTTTGATTTAGGCGTTTAAAACCCTAAGACCCTAAATAATACAGTATATAGGCGCTTAAAACTATAAGACCCTAAAGATTATAGCACATATATGGCGTTTAAAACGTTAAAGCCCTAAGCATTTTGTAGTATATAAGCGTTTAGAACCCTAAAACCCTAGATATATTATGGTATATAGTATAAAAATGTATATACTGATTACACTATATGAATACAATAGTTATAGGGTAGATATAGCGTCACAAACCGTAAACCCGAATTGGTTATAGGGCAATATAGCGCAACAAACCGTAAACCCTAATCAAGCTACATGCTGCGAGGCTTAGGGCTTCGATTCCAGTCTGTTTCAGGGCCTGACTCCTACACCAGACCCTGCAGCCTACATCCTAAACCCTGCACCCTTTGTTTAGAGGAACCCTGTAAACCCCTATAGATCCTTTTAACAGGAACACTATAAAACCCTATAGATCCCCTTTACAGTGTTCACCCCTATAACTCCTTTTAAAAGGAACCCTATAAACCCCTATAGATCCTTTCAACAGGAACCCTAAACCCGAACCCTAACCAACCCCTAAACCCCTACACCCCAGGCCCCTAAAACCAAAACCCCTAGTAGCCTAGACCCCTAAACCATCTTAAAACCCTACAAACCCCTATAGATCCCCTTGAAGGATCCCTGAAACCTAAAGGCCCTAAACCCTAAAGGAACCCTAAACCCTGTCAAAGCTGACGCCCGAGAGGTCATCCTGGAGACCGCCGAGGACGTCGCCCTGTCAGCCTGGCGCACCATCGCCGCCCTGCCGAAGGGTCAAGGGGTTTAGTGCTTGGAGGGTCGGGGGACTTAGTAACTGGTTATTTTAGGGACTTACAAGTACCACAACCCCAATTAGGGTCCCGTTTAGGGTACTTATAAGTCTACTTACTAACTACTTACTAAGTCCCCCGACCCCCCAAGTGGTTTATAGGGTTCCTTTTGAAAGGATCTATAGGAGTGTAGAGGTTTAGGGTAATTTAGGGTTTAGGATTTTAGGGGTTTAGGGTTTAGGAGTTTAGGGGTTTAGGGGTGTAGGGGTTTAGGAGTTTAGGGGTCTAGGATTTAGGAGTTTAGGAGTTTAGGGGTTTAGGGTTTAGGGTGGGATTTCTGGGGGTTTGTTTATTCCAGGGGTGTAAAAAATTAGCATTGAATAGGGTTCCTTCCTTCAAAGACTTCCTTAAAGGGGATACTCCAAGGGTACTACAAGGGATTTCCTTAGCAGGCATTTTAGTTTGTATTTTCATAACTGTAGGACTTATGGATTTTCGGGCTTCGGGCACGTAGTTGAGGACATTTTAGGGTTTGGGATTTCTTAGAACTGTGGAGCTTAGAGACAGCCACAGAGCATTTGCACAACCCTAAAGCCAGCAACCCCAATATGAGGCCTTGTGCCGAGGCCGCAAGAAGCGGCGACAGGCCGGGCTCGGGGGTTCAGGAATCAGGGGTTTTCTTCTTTGGGTTCCGGGTTTGGGGGTTTTTGGGCTTTGCTGATTGGGGCTTTAGATGGGAGTTTCCGAAAATTAAGGGTACCTTATTTGGCAGTGCTTATGGTAAGTATCCTACTATTTAGGGTACTATATTGGGATCCCCTATTTTCGGAAATTCCCAGATGGCTATTAGAGTTTACGGTTCAGGGTCCAGTGCCTTCTGCTTGTAGGGAATCTTCTATCTTTTTTCATCCACGCCGTAAGCCCTGAACAGTTAAATTCCTGAGACCTGAAGCTCTAAACCCTCAACCCTAAACGCTAAACCTTAAACCCTAAACCCTTAAACTCCTAAACCCCAAACCCTAAACCCTACGCCCCTGATCTCAAATTGCTTCGACTCCGAACGTGACCTGATGCAAAGAATCCACCCTTTGGAAGCGGCTTGCGGCATGTTATTACGGCTTACCCTATAGGACTCTGAGGACTCATATGCTACGCTTTTGGGCCCAGCGGCTTGTTTTTAGAATGGTTTTCCATGGTTTAGGGTTTAGGGTTGGCGGTCCAGGTAATAAGTAATGCAGGGGCCTTAATAACAACTACTGCGCCGATCCGAAAGTTCGTCGCACTCTATGTTGTCGACTTACAACATGCGTTTTCAAGACCCCTTTTCCCCATAGACTCCTCCAGAAGTCCTCCGCCGCCGGGACCAATAACACGTATAGTACTAATAATTTCATTCCCGGATGACAATGCCTCCGCTAGCCAGGCTAGGGTATTCCTCACAACCCGGACTCCGCGTACTCCGTTCAGCGTCGCTAACGGATGCGACGAAACTTTAGTACCGGGCATGCTCATGGAAAGGAGTTTTGGACTCAAAGCGTCGCTGCAAGAGACCTTCATGCACATGTGTACGTAGAGGCACGTCTGCACATGCACTTGCATCTGTTAGTCTGTGTGTGTCTTTGTGTATGTGGAGCTCGCCATGGCATGCACACATTCATGGGTGTACATATCTTGGCTTTAAGGCTTCCCGTGCCACAGGGCCCAGGCACGCTCAAGGAAGTTGAGCGGGCAGGCGGGTGCTGCACCAGGCATGCCTGGCCTCAGCACGGTGCTGAGGGCGAAGCGGGCCTTGGTGACGCTGCTGCTCGCGATGGCCCGTGCATACGGTGTGGACGCTAGCGCGTCGCGTGAGTCGGCCGATGCCGACTCAAAGAAGGCGTGCCGGAAGCTATCGCGGCATGTGCATCCCGACAAGGGAGGCGTTCTCCCTGGCAATGGATGGCGTGGTCCTCTCCCTGCCCCCACATGATGCGACGGACCGTGCCAACTCTTGTGTTCATGGTGACACGCACATGTGGCGCCTCCCAAGCGAGGCTGCTTCCGTGGACCTCGCCGGGCATGACCTGTACCCATTCCAGATACCCGTGGACCGTGTTGTGCCATGGTGGGGCGGCTTGTCAGAGGGCGGCTTTGCAATCGTCGCATTTCACCAGAAGCGCAAATTCACCACTGCCGAGTGGTGTCGCACGGTGAGGAGTGGCAAGTTGAAGAAGGCCATTGAAGCCGTGAAGCCCGTGCAGCGTGCTGGGCCTGGACTGTCCACTGTGACAATGAGTCTTTCCTGCACACGAGGCCGAGCGTCCGAGCCAAGCTTGCAGCTGGCATGCCTGCTTCTTCTCCCGACCTGAACCCTGTGGAGAAGATGCGGGCCTGGCTTCGGCGCAAGATCCGGGCCCTGGATTGCGAGGACCTCCGCAAGAAACACCCACCAATTGGCAAGACCGCCTTCAAGGCGCGAGTGCGGGCTATACTGAAGTCCAAGCACGTGCAGACCGTAGCTGCTTGCATAGCTGTCGGCTTCCGAAAGACCTGCAAGGAAGTCGTAGCTAAGAAGGGAAGCATGTCTCGAGGTTAAAGGCTGCCGGAAAGCCACGGTTTCACTTCTGCAGGACGAGATTCTCCCGAATCCATGCTGTAGAATAGGTTTGGGGACACATTACACTATAAATACGTTAACTTTGGGGACACGTTATACTTTATACACTATAAATACATTAACTATAAGGACCCCCCAAACCCTTTTCAAATTGTTAACGCCCCTACATCATACCTATGAAACGTGAAGCTGTGTTTTGGGAGGTTTTACAGACTTTTCTACATTGCATCACAGGGCTGTAGCTCTAAACCCCAAGCGCTCAACCCCTAAAGGTTCCTGGGATTCCTGTGCAGTAGCCTGATGACTTAGACAAGGACTCTCGAGGGGTAGGGGGTGGCGGTTCTGCACTATGCAAAGATCAAGGAACCGATTTAGGGTTGAGGGCATGGTACAGGCCCTACCAGCGTCTATATGCCCCTTATTTAAATAACCCTTCACAGACCTGTAACACCATTACAGACGCCCGTGACCCTGGGGATCAGGATAGCCCAAGAGCCTTATATAGCACGTGGAGGTTCATGGGACTTAGTAAATACAGTTATCAGTACCTTAACTGGGGATATAACCAATTATAAACATAGTTACCTTATTTATAGCCCTAGTTATGAAGTACCATGAACCTCTAAGTATGGTCTTTGGAAGCCGATCGTCTGCTGCAGTCCGCAAGCCGAAGCAGTCGATCCAGCGTCCGCGAGGTGCGGCGTCGGGACAAATAGCCTGGGGGGTTACAAGGTTTTTGGGTTCCTAAGGGTTGGTTTAAGGCTTTAGGGTTCAGGGTTTAGGGAGGATGTAGGGTTGAAGTTTAGGGTTTAAGGAGGATGTAGGCTTGAGGTTTAGGGTTTAGGAATGTAGGATTGAGGTTTACAAATAGTTGGGGGGGGGTTGACTGGCTTCCCGAGGGTTGCTTTAAAGACTCGTATCCGGGCTTCCATAGGAGGGTTTCTTTTACAGCAGTTGAGGTTTACAGGGCTCGAAGGGTCGGGGCATGGGTTGCTGATAATGGCTACAGGATCTCTTAGGGCATTGATTTTCAGGGTTTGCAGAACCTGACCAAAGACTTCAGAACATACCCAAAAGCTTGGGGTCTAGGTCTAGGTTACGACCGCAATGCTTAACTGTCGAGAAGGGGGAGGGATCTTTTGGGGTCACAGCGAATACTTCCTAGTACTGTCCCTACATGTTCCTTCATAGAAGTCCGGTATTGTAAAATATGGTTCAATTATTAGAATATTTGGTCTCGAACCCTACTAATACAGCTATTCATGCCTTATTTTGCACTTTTGCACCGGTTACTCTAGGTACACCCTTAACCCTCATAGAACCCTTCGGAGCCCTTCACGGAACCCTTGTAGGAACCGGTAAGGGAACCCTAACTAAACCCGAAACCCCTAAACCCTAAGACCCGAAACCCCTAAACCCTAAACCACCCAACCCTAAACCCTAAACCTTCATGGTAGCACAGAATTGTAGGACTTACGAAGTCCCCTTGTACCCCGGGGCTTCGCTCCGACAGTTTAAAGCACTTTTCCGAGCTTTGTGCAGGTCCCCGAGGAAGCATCGACAGACTCAGGAAAGTCCGAAGGACTCTGCTACGGTGTAGGATTCAGGGTTTAGGGTTCGGAGTTTAGGTTTCAAGTGTGGTCTCAGAGTCTCAGGGGGCATTAGAGCCCTTTTCGACAGCTTAAACAGTCTGTGCAAAAGGTCTTTGAGGGTGACTGGTGCAAGGTAGAGTTCAATGTGTTTCGGGCTACGGTGTAGTCTTGGTTTGTTTCCCCAGGTGTTTCTGCAGACTGAGCTTACCTTAGAATAAATTCTTGAGGAGGCATGGTTCGGTGGGAAAGGGTAGCAGACATCCTTAGGGACCTCGTATTTAATTCGTATTGTAATGCCATTTTAAGGACTCCTTCATGGCTCCCTTTATGGGTTCCGTTTTGAGGGTTCCTGTAGCGGCATTGTTGCGGGATTTACACAGGGGTTCTCTGCGAAGTATCTTCTCCCTGGAACCCCTCCTGTAAGGGCTCCATAAGCTTGCTATGGCTCTGGGTCGTTATGTTTAATAAGGCTGCAACTTTCAAAAAGCTTCTGAACTCGAATCTAGAACCCAGCTTTCAGGTTTCGACGTGTTAGGCATGGTAAGTTTTCAATGAGTTCAAGGAAGCGGTGATTTCCATGTGGATTTGTTATGCCGGCATGCTTGTGATTCTTTCTGTGGACATTTCACCCAATCGTCATGCAGCGCTTTGGTGCTTTGCTTCATCGCGCTGCCACAGCCTAAGTGGCGATTTCCGAAAGCCAAGGTGCCTAATATAGAGGTCTTAATAATAATGAGTTTTGGGGACCCATTATACCATGATTATAAAAAGGAGCTTCTAAAATAGTATAGGTAATTACTTAGGCACCCTATAGGAATTTCTTACAGCGAGGATATGATTTCGTATGGTTTTCTATTTCGGCCTCGATGTTCTGAAATTCCTAAGTCCCCCCTACATCTGGATGTGTAATGACCCGGCTCTCAGAGCCTTCGGTAGAACATGTCGCTGGGCCACAGTATCCTTCTTGTACAACCCCTTTTGCAAAGGTAATATCTCAAGCCGTGTTACAAGCTTATGCTCCGCCTGTTTGCAACCTAAATCTGCAGACGAGCCTCTGATATAACTTGATATAACCCTGAGTAGAACCTTGTCAGAGAGCTGTGCAGGAGCCCCATTCTAATCCTTAAGGGAAGCCCGCGAACAAGCTCAATCATAAGAGCCTTAATCCCGCATCGTACACCAAAGCCCTGGAGGAGAGGCTTTCTTGGGTGTCTGAGACGCTTCTCGGAGGTGGCTGCTCGAATTCAGCCGCAGTTTGCCCAAAGAATCCGTCTAAACAGCGCCGCAAATCTTGTAATAGACGAGCTCTGTCGGACTCCAAACTGTACTTAAAATCATGGGGTACTCCAATACTTAACTAGAATAGGGTTCGAGGGTATGTTGCGGTGTAAGTATAGGCACGGGCCGACTATCTCCAACCATGTGTAGACATTGCAGACATTACGACGAACTTTGCAGGGTTCAGGACATACCTGAGCCCAGTAGAAAGGTAGTTTCTGAATGCAGTCGGATATTGCAAACCAGAGTTTCGGTGAGGGTACTGTGAGGATCATGGGACTTGGTAAGTAAGGTCATAAGCGCCTCAGTTAAGGTTATAAGTAAAAGTAAGTATAAGTATACTGTATAGTTGCCATAATAATAACCTTAGTTACTGAGTCCCATGATCCTTTAAGTAGAACACTTGTAGTAAAGCCCGACCCCTAAACCCTAAATCCCTAAACCCTGAATCTAAAATCCCTAACCGAGTTCACACATCCACCGGGATCCTTTGGGATGGAAGATCACCCAGGGGCGCCGTGACTGCTTTCGGTGTTTCCCAAACCCATAGCGGTAGTTTCCGAAAATTAGGGGATACCTTATCGTGGGTCCTCATAAAAAGGATCCTACTATTTAGGGTACTATATTAAGGGTCCCCTATTTTCGGACACTCCCATAATCCCCAAACCTGAAGCCCAGCAGCCTAGAACCTCAACGTAGGAACCTGATAAAGAAACCCTGGGCCCAGAACCCCCAATCTAGTAGGGTTCATATAAGGAACCCTAAGAAAAGCCCGAGATTTCTTATTCAGGTCCTTACATTATTATAGTACCCACTTATTATGGATCCCTTATAGTAACCCTTTTTAAAACCCTTTAAAGGAACCCTACATCCCCAAGGCTCCTGCATTCAACCCTAAACTTTCGGCTGCTTCCCTTACTTGGAGGCTCATGGGACTTAGCAATACTTAGAAAGTACGGTAATCAGTACCTTAACTGGGGATATAACCAATTATAAGTATAGTTAGTATAGTTACCTTATTTATAACCCTAGTTACTAAGTACCATGAACCTCTAAGTACGTCACGATGCCCCTGAGATCTTCCTCTGCCGCTGCGCGGCAGCCACATCGAGCACATAAGCAAACCTACCTGGACCCTTAGAGACCTACCTTATAGGGTTCCCAAAATATGATTTCCTTATATAAGTCCTGAAAACGGTAGGTTATTCGGGGTTTAGGTAGGGTCTAGTGTTTAGGGTTCAGGGTTTAGGGTTTCGGGGTCGTCAGAGCTGGGGGTGCAGGGTTTAGGGTTTAGTTTAGGGTCGAGGTTTGACGAAGTTACTGCAGGGTGTGAGAGGTTTAAGATTTTTTGGGGTTAGGGTTTGGGTTTGGAGGTTTAGGGATAGGGTGCCCGGCATTTCAACCCCCATGGCCCTAGTGTTGACGCTAAGCGATCGCATAGACTAATGCATATACGTAAGTAACTACTGTAAGGTACACATGGGAGTGTAGTACACGAAAATCCACAATTGAATGGTTCAGCAGCGCTGAAAATCCATCTGTTATAAATCATTACACACATGTTTGCGGCAAGAACGGTCCCAGGCGTTGCAGGGCCTCCTCTAATAACCTGTACAAGGGATCACGGAGTGTAAGGATACTGAACTGTCTGTAGACCCCTTGTAAGCCCTAGCAAAAGCCATAAGCAGATCTGAAAAAATGATTTCCAAGTATCATCGGAAGATGAGACCTGACGCGCGGCACCATCACAGATGGCATGGTCTCAGCCTAGCCGTTATAGCTTGGCTCGGTGAACAGGTGCTGGGGTTGGGGAGGGAGTTCCCGGGCACTACAACTCAAATCCCCCAGAAGTTTGGTAAAACTTGGTATTTTTCGGGCTTGCAGGAGAAATCCCTTATAATGCTAGACATGTGGTCCTTGATGCAGGGATGTTGGAGTTTCTCAGGAGGGCCATCAGTATTGGCCTCTGGCCTAGGGCTCGCAAGCCCCACTCGTTCCACTGATTGGATATAGCTCTACAGGGCCGAAGTACATACCTTCATGGTTCCTTTAAGGTTCCCTTAAGGTTCCTTTAAGGTTCCCTTAAGGTGTCTTTTTAAGGTTCAAGGTTTCTTTTAAGGTTCCTTTATGGACACATGAACCCTTAGTGCCTTAGTGTGCTGTGTAAATGGTTTCGGGAGTTAGAGCTGTTCAGGGTTTGTAGTCTGGGCATTACAGGCTTGACTACTTGGAGGTTCATGGGACTTAGTAACTAGGGTTATAAGTAAGGTAACTATACTTATAATTGATTATATCCTCCGTTAAGGTACTTATAACTGTACTTACTAAGTGCCATGAAGCTCCCAAGTAGGGCTTGAGGTTAGGTGTCAAGGCTTGGGGCCTGCAGTATAACTACGTCAAAGGGTCGGAAGATTGGTGTCCTCATGCCCTGAGGTATTGCCCAACAGTTTCCAGCATTTGTTGCGGCTGCAGAGTCGAAAGTAATTTCGCCCTAGCAGACAACGATATCACTTACAGGCATTTGAGAAGTAAGATCAGAGATCTTAGGCTTTTGTGGGAGCTTGGGTCTAGGGAGGTTGGAGTTTATGGAGGACCAACATGAACGAAATGGTCGGAGTTCAAGCATTAGGGCTTCCGGCTCAAGGAGATCATGAAACCTGTAACCAACCACAATGTATATGGGAGTTTCCGAATATGAGGGACCTCAATATAGTACCAGAAATAGTAGGGTCAGTATTACAGGGCCCCCAAGTAAGGTACCTAATTTTCTGAAACTCCCTCATTTCGGAGCCAAAGATCAAGGGCTCAGGGGTCAATGTTCGCGATTCGGAGATCCGGCTCCCTTCCTTGCTCTGTAGGCATGGTGAGTCTTCGTAATATACGACTGTCCAAGGTTTTGACCAACGCTAAGCACGCTCTTCAGCTAGAGGCTCGCATGCCCACTCCCATGGGTGGTTGTCAAAAGTATGGTCCTTTTTGGGGTACCCTAAATACTAGGTGCCGTACTATATTAGGGACCCAAAAAGGGACCATAATTTTGACAACTACCTGTCTCCCCTGCCATCAACCCTAAATCCCAAGCCGCCGGAGATCCAGACTCTAAACCTTAAACCATCTACAGTAAACCCCGTAAAGTTGGAAACCGGATTAAGGCCAAAGAGTGCTGGGATTCCCTATACATGACTCTTAAGGATTGAGGCTATGGGGTTTCCAACTTTTGGGCTTCTACTGTATTTCCATCCTTGTCATCTGAAGCTCTTCCATCCACAGGCCATGCGCCGCTCATCCGGGCTCTTCTGTGTAGGATGAAACATGACGCAGAAGCGGGCCGAGATCAGACCCTCACACATCACCGAAGACACGTGCCAAACCAACCAGCTCAAATCCTAAACCCCGAACCCTAAACTCGGAACCCTCAGCCCTAAGCCAGGAGTGCCTTTTTCACCGCTAGAAGCAGCTTGAGTGTTTCGGGGTCCTCCTCGAATCTTGAGCTCTAAAACCTAAACACCCAAACCCTTATGTAGTAGGGTTCCCACGTATACAAGCCCATCTCGTAGCCCTAAAACCTCAGAGGAGCTTAAGCCCTAAATCCCAACCCTCCGGACCCCCCCCCCCCAATGAAGCATCGTAATCTAGGTACCTAGATAGCTAAAGTAGGGTCTTGATGTTTTTGTTTGAAATATTGTCTGTACATGTTAACATTGACAAATTACACAAGACTTCAGGGACTCATTTTAAAGCATTTGTACATGATTATAGAGACTAGGAACATCTGTTTCAGAAAGGTTCAGATTTTTACTTAAAAGTCAGTGAAGACATGTAAAGACCCTCATGGCCTTTGCCGGCGGCGTTCCTTGCTGTGGCGGCTCGAGGCTGCTTCTTGTCGGTTAGCACCTGAGGGTGTAGAGAGTTGAAGGTTTGGGGTTTTGGGGTTTAGAGTTTGGGGTTTTAGGGTTTTGGGGTTTAGGGTTTTGGGGTTTTGGGGTTAAGGGTTTGGGGATTTAGGGTTTAGGGTGTGGAGGTTATAGGTCAAGGGTTCAGGCAAGCCGAACCCCTCTACTTTGAGTTTAGAGTTTGCGATAGACTACCGCAATCTGTGCCGGGCCCGAAATTTTCATGAGGATCCTGCAAAAAGGAGATACCAGGTAATTCAGAATGTAGTCGCGGACCGCTTTAACCAAGCAGCAATACCTACAGTTCGGGCCGCAAGAAGCTCTAAAACCCAAAACCTATCCCCGAAACCCTATGCCCTCAACCTCGGCTTGAGGCATGCTCCTAACCTTAAACGTTGTTCTAAACCTTAAATATACAGCGCGCGTCCGAGTACCCAGAGAATAATTGCATAGCCGCTAAAGGTACGTCGTAAGTTCATTAGGCTCAGACTTTGCTCTTTGAATAGTCGACTCGGATACAACCCAACCCTGCAGCACTGGTGATGTCTCCGAGGCATCGCTGGTGACAGAAGATGTGGTGCCCGATGCAGAGAACCGGCTGAACAGTTCCGAACCTTCGGAGCAGACTGAGGAAACCGCACTGCTCGGCCCTCCCAGCATGATGCATATGGATGGCCACGAGGATGCTCCTGACTCGACCGCCACGCCGTGGTGTCGGTGCTGTTTGTTCTGCCTTGAAAACCTGGTGATGAACAGCGAAGACACTCAGTGACTCGTTTCTTATGCGCTGCGTTCGCAGCGATGCGAGCGAGAGCTGCTTGGAACATTGCCGATGGCAGAGCTCACTTAACAGGCTGTGAGGTCAGCCTCTTCTCAGCACAAAACGGCGGAGCTGCATCCTAGTATCAAGCCCACTAGCACGGAGTACCTTTGAAACACCAGTTTGCCAGTTTTGCCGCACCAAAACCGAATTGCTGACCCACCCTCAAGCCCCGCCCGGAAACATCCACTGCGTTAACAGAGATCCAGTAGCTAACACGGAGGAAGCAAAATATCAAGAAACACAAGTCACTTGCGCATGGTCCCACCCCCGAAAGAACAAGAGTCACATAGCGTACCTCAAATTTCAATATCTCTGGCGCAGCAGAATTAACATTCGAGCCAAAGTAAAAGTTTTTATGGCCAGTATTGTCCCGGTCTTCCTGCATGGCTTAGAAGTCCTATCCCTCGGAAACCGACACCTTAAAGCAATAGACGCCTGGTTCCATAGATATCTTCGAAGATGCATAGGAGTAGAAGCATCATAATACTCACACGTCACCAACGAAAGGGTATGGAAGGTCTCGGGTAAAACGCCGCTCCCGTCCCAGACACTCTCTGGACAAATTCAGCAACTAGTGGACATCCTGGCTAAACCGCCCACCAACCCACTGCACCACATAGTCTTCTCCCCGGGTTACCAGGATAGAGTTAAGTTTACCAAATCCAAGCATAGAGGCCATCCCTGCCGTTACTGGTACGAACTATCAGTAGAAAGAGCTCTGCAAATACACCACTCCTGCTTGGACCACACCGCCCCCAATCAGTTCAGGGACTTCAGAAGGGATTTCCGCGGGTTAAAACAATTTCTTCAAGCCCACCCTGCCTTTAAATCGCACCTGGTAGCTGCGCCGACACGCCAGCCAGACTTACTATGTACAGTCGGGAGCGCATGGCAGCCTTAAAAAACTATCTTATGTGCGAAAACCCTCAAACCTTGAAGCCCTAAACTTTAAACCCACAGTTACGTTATGCTAAACCGTCTTTTCCAGCACGGCGAAGGGTTTCAGACTGACCTATCGGCTCCGCTGTGGCTCCTGTTGCTGGCTAGCCAATAACATGGTCTGGATCCTATGAGAAGCTACAACATAGCGACTTAAACCCTACCCCCTAAACCCTAAATCAACCCTAAACCCTAAACCCAACAGAACGAACGACAAAACTCTGCAACCAAGAGTATTACAATCGCTCCTAAACTTAAACCCAACGTAACGAACGACAAGAAACTACAACCAATAGTAGTATTATCGCTCCTGACGGGCCCCTTGTACATGCCTTATGGAGCCTTTCAACAAGTGGGGTACGGTTAAGATTTCACCATGGAGACGATAGGTAGGGTTTGTAAAACCCTCCTAGACCCTCGGTAGAACTCCTGGAATCAGGTCGGGGTGACGTTGATGATGGTGATGATAGATCTGTCGAGCTCAGCAAAATGCAGCATGGAGCATCCTGCAAAACCATGTAGATGTCATGTTCGAGTGCAGGACTTCAGGCGTCGGCATCCCTTACTTACACTGCAACCCCTAAAAGCCCGAAAGGCCCTGAAGGCCATAAGCCCTAAACCATTGACCCCTAAACCCCTGAACGCTAAACCCCTAATAGCACCAAAAGCCTAGACCCCCGTCAAGGGCTGCGGCCAAAGAAAGGCCCCTGCTTCGATGGCAGAGCAGCCGGGAGCCACGTTTCGGGATTTGTGGTGTCTAGGGTTTATTGGGTCGAGAGGGGGGTCAAGGGTTGAGGGCGCGAGGGCTTTTTATGTCTCCTGGGATTGCGGAAATGATTCTCCTTCCTGAGCCTGTGAAGTACCTGAGTTAGTGGTCATGCTTAGTGTTGGTGCTGCGGATTGAAGTTTCGTGGCTGGGGGGCTGAAATCTGAAAGGTCCAGCGGCTAATCACTTCCCCTTTTTATTAAACACCCCCCCGAAAACACACTGGGGCGAATCCTCCCCAAATCACCCTTGCCATTTAAAACCTAATTCGCATTAGGGGGTCCGAGAGCGAAGCAGGAGCAAGAGCAAAGGCGAGAGCAAGAGCTGGAGCAGAACAAAAGCAAAAGCAAGAGCAAAACCAGGAGGAAGAGCAGGAGCAGCAGCAAGAGCAGGCGCAGGAGCGAGAGCAAGAAACGCAGCAGTGGCAGGACCAAAAGCTTGCGCAGGAGCAAGGGCAAGAGCCCTCAAAAGCAAAAGTGACAGTAGATATCAAAAGCACATCCTGATAAGAGACACACTTTGCGAGTTTCTATTGGGGGCGGACCCCTGGTTTAACACAGGTAGGAGCTATGACTGCCAGTGTTCCGAGGCGCTGCTTTCCATCGCCCCAATTCTTGGCAGCCAGAGCCTTAGCTATGCCTCCCAGTGGGCCCTTTTTCCCTTTCTGTAGTCCTACGTTCCTTTATAAAGTTACCCAATACCAAAAAGGGAGCCCTTTTTATTCCTAGGTTATTGGGTCTCCTAGTTGGGCTTTGGGGTTTATGGGCTTAGGGCCGGAATCTGGACTATCGAATTTTGGGATATGGACTTTCTTGCACTGGGAGCATGTATTATTTGAGACAGGAGGAGCCCTTACAGGATGGGACACCCGCATTTTAAGACACCCATTATGATGCCCGTACAACACGCAGCAGAGGCCGCAAAACCTCGTGCAAAGCCCCAGAGCCCTGAGTGGTAGGATCAGCATCCTTTCCTAAGGCGCCCTCCAGTTTTTTTTAATCGCCATGTTCAGCCATAATGCGCAAGCCCAATGTTCTGATGCAGCACCACGGTCCCCCAGTCCTGAGCCGGGTAGACTGCAGAAGGTGTTACAGTTAAAGGCTTAGGAACATGGCTTTGTTGGTTGAGGGTTTAGGTGCTTGGAACCATGAAACAGGCCTTGGAACCGTGAATCGGGATTCGGCGCTTTGGAGCCACAGATCTAGAATGCCTTTTGCGCTACGCTGGATGCCAACACGGAGGGACTGGGAAGAGAACTCTGGCGGCCGAATCGCCAAGCTTTGTTACTGCAAACCCTGCAAAAGAAAACTGGGGTTAAAGCTCCTGCAACCCCGTCCAAACCGTCAGCAGGAATTGGATCCTCCCCGGGGGAGGAGCTTGGAACCCCTGCTGTCACCGGCAACCAGCCCACCCCTCTTACTGGAAAGTCAGTCAAGTCCAAGTCGTGTCTTGGCTAGAGGTTATATATGCCATGTGTTGAATGCGACTCTAACACCCAGTAGATGCTAGCAGCATAGTGTTACGAACACCAAAGTTCAGAGCCCCCAGCCTTTATGCCGAAAAGCCCAGATCCTTAGCCGAGGCCTTGTGAAGTAGCAAAGACTCGAGGGGCATGCTTGAACCTACAGGAGTGCGGTGCAGGGTGTCGGAATTTTCCCTACTGTCCGCCCCTTTCCGGAAACTACAAAGGCCCAGCGAGCATAAAGCCAAAAACAAGGTTCTGCAACAAAGATGTCATTCTTTCGAAACGCCCGAGACACTACAAGATTTTAAGCCGCAAACCCCCCAAGCCTGAATCCCAAGCCTCCATGCCTACATTCCAAACTCCCGAGCCTTTACTATCTGAACTCCCAAACCCACCTTAATCCCAAATAACCTACTACCTTGTTAAGGACTTATATAAAGAAGTCATATGAGGGGACGCTAAAAGGGTAGGTTATTTGGGGTCCAGGTAATCCCTAAAGAAACCCCAGCCTGAACTTTACACAAAACGTCGCGGTGTAGTGTTTATGGTTTACCTGGTGTATTCAATGTACGTTTATACAGGGGGGGGGGCATGACTCTACAAAATTGGTATATGTAGCTTTTTGTTAGGTACCTTGGTGATGCTGGAAGCCGGAAAAACCTACCTTTCAGGGTTTCTTACGATGGCTCCTGCTTATATACAACTCTCTAAGAGGGTAGGATTTTTGTGCCACAGAAAAAATGGAAATGTTGAGCGTTCATGGCTTCGGGCCCCAACCCTGGACCCCTACCCCCCAGCCCGATGGTCGAGGGCTTATAGGGCTCATGGGGTGTAGGGTTTAGGGGGTCTAGGGTTTAGGGGTGTAGGGTTTAGCATTTAGGGTTTAGGGGGTCTAGGGTTTAGGGGTGTAGGGTTTAGCATTTAGGGTTTAGGGGTCTAGGGTTTAGGGGTGTAGGGTTTAGCCTTTAGGGTTTAGGGTTTAGGGGTCTAGGGTTTAGTGGATTTTCAAGAAGGTTAGCCGCCGCCGCTGCGTTTGGCCCCGGAGTGTTCCAAGGCGACGGAAGGCAGGTTGTTGCCGTTGTTTGACTGCTTTGGTGTTCCTTTACCAGTTTGTCTAGACGTACTTAGTAAGTACATGATGGTTCCTGTAACGGAACTATGAGTTTGTTTAATGCCTTGAACGTTTACTGTAATTGATTGTGCAAGGCTTGATGGGGGTTTCACAGGGGCTTGGTGGCACTATTTAGAGTTTGAGGCTCAGGGTTTATTTCTTTCAGAGCCTTGGGCTTTAATTAAGAGTTCCGGATGTTGGAGTTTCGGTGCTTTAGACCTGCTAGGGCTTCAGTGCCGAAGTATGTACAAGGATGGCGCA
The DNA here is from genome assembly GCA_905221615.1 of Symbiodinium sp. CCMP2592. Lineage (NCBI taxonomy): Eukaryota > Dinophyceae > Suessiales > Symbiodiniaceae > Symbiodinium > Symbiodinium sp. CCMP2592. Next base: position 206,398 of record CAJNDT010005911.1, on the reverse strand, counting down.
CACAACAACAAGTTCTGCGAGCAAGGCTACAAAGGCTGGTTTTTTTGACGGAGGGCCCCGGGGCACCATGCCCACCAACTTAGAAAGCCCAAAGGCCCCAAAGTAGTGCTTTTGTGGGGCTCGAATATCGAATCCTGTAAGGTAATCCCAAAAAGGAACTACTATGGGGCCTCTGGGTATACACTCCAACTCTCAACCCCCAACCACCCACGTAAACCCCTAAACCCTAAACCCCTAAACCCTAAACCCTAAAAACTACCCGAAACCCCTAAACCCTAAACCCCTAAACCCCTAAACCCCTAAACCCTAAACACCTAATCCCTAAACCCTAAACCCCTAAACTCTAAACCCTAACTAAAAGACCCTCAGCTGTCCGCTTTTCCAGCCCCGGTGGTCTCCTCGGTGGCTTCCCCGGTGGCGCGTCTGCCGCATGGCGGTTCGGGGCTTGGGAAGGGCTGCGTTTTAGGGTTTAGGGTTTAGGGTTTACTTGGGGGGTCGGGGGACTTAGTAAGTAGTTAGTAAGTAGACGTATAAGTACCCTAAAAGGGACCCTGATTGGGGTTATGGTACTTAGAAGTCCCTAAAATAAGCAGTTACTAAGTCCCCCGACTATCCAGGACTCCAAGTAGGGTTCCTTTAAAAGGTGAGTTGTTGCTTCTGTTCTGGGTGATTTAAAATGCATTCGTGGTCTTTTTGTCGGTCTCCAGGGCTTGCATTTTGTTTGAAGGGTGGAATAAGGTTTCTGGGTTGTCCTTTGGGATCTGTTTTAATTTCCCCTACTAATTTGTAGAGAACCATAATAGTAAATAATTTTCAAGGGGCCTAAAGCACAACTCAGGGTTTGGTTTTGTTTGCCGGGGCTGGGTTGAGGCTTTCTTTTGTGCTTGTTGTGTGCAGGGTTGAATCTTTTTTTTGGGAGGGGGGGTTAGGGTTTAGTGGAGATTGGGGTTGGGGGTGGTGGAGCTTGCAGCTGCGCGCGCACCCCAGGGCCAAAGACCTAATGCCCCTAAGCAAAGTGCAGAGATTAGGTCTTGGGGTCTGTCCCAAAGGGTTCTAGGTATTGTTACGGGGGAAGCAGGTGACAATTCTCGAGAGTTTGCGCACTTCCTTCGGGAATCGCGGGTCCCATGCGTAGACACTATTCTTCGAGACAACGGGTTAAATGTGCAAGCCATGCAAACCTTATGCCAAATTATGTGTTTTTTGCTGAGTCAGCGCAGACTCCGGACAGGGCTCTCCTCTTGAGCGCGTCATCCTCTTGCTGTCAACAAGTTCTAGCCCAGAGCCTCAAGACCCTGTAGTGCTAAACCCTAAACCCTAGCCACCCCTTTCCCCGAACCACAAATGCCGAGGATGCTTTTCCGGCTCAGAACGTGGGACCCACGGCCAGGGACTCGAGCGTGGTGCCGGGTTTCCAGGTATTGGCAGCGGTCTAAGTTTAAGGCTTAAAACCCTTAACCCTAAGCCCTAAAGTTTGAGGCTTAGCAATGGTATGCGATGCATAGAGGATTTTTATACGGCTTTGTGAGGGTTCGTTTCAGGGTGCATGTTCTCAAACAGGAGTCTAAAAGGTGTTTCTAGATTTCATATAGTAGAAGCCTAAAAGTTGGAAACCCCATAGCCTCAATCCCTAAGAGTCATGTATAGGGAATCCCAGCACTATTTGGCCTTAATCCGGTTTCCAACTTTATGGCTTTTACTGTAGACGTGTTGCAGGCTCGTCCTGCCCAGGCCGGAAGATGCAGGAAGCATTGGTAACAGTATCTCGTTGTCGTTTCAGGGTTGAGGGTTCAGGGTTGAGGGTTTAGGGTTTAGGGCATTGGTAACAAGATCTCGTTGTGGGCTGGGCTTAGGGGTTAAGGAACTAGATGAGATTGTACGATACATCCTCCGATCGAACAAGTCTAGCCAGCAAGGCCCTCATGTTAGGATTTAGAAGGAGTGAAGAAAGTATGCTAGTGGTCCTAGGATTTGAGATCTAGGATTTGACGTTTCGGGTAGGGCTTTGCATGACTTAGCGTTGGAATGTAGGATATCTGATGTCGGACTGTTTTGGTAGTAGTAGTAGTAGTAGTAGTAGTAGTAGTAGTAGTAGTAGTAGTAGTAGTAGTAGTAGTCGTAGTCGTAGTCGTAGTAGTAGTAGCCGTAGTCGTAGTCGTAGTCGTAGTCGTAGTAGTAGTAGTAGTAGTAGTAGTAGTAGTAGTAGTAGTAGTAGTAGTAGTAGTAGTAGTAGTAGTAGTAGTAGTAGTAGTAGTATGTTTCTTGTGCCTACTGCCGGTTTCTTTCGCTGTTGCGCGCGGTTTGTTGGGCTTCGTTTTGGCACCCGGAACCCATGCGACCTGAGACCCCATCCATACTGTGCATGGACAAAATCTTGCATGACCCTAAGGACCCTAAACTACGGGAGTTATGGTATATTCCTTATAACGGGTAACGGGTAATGACCTTAAGGACCCTAAACTATGGGAGTTATGGTATATTCGTTATAGTGGGTCATGCAGAATTTTGTCCATCAGCAGTACCACCCGGAACTCTGAACTGAAAAGGGCTTCTGTTTGGCCCTTGCGCGATTAGGGTGCTTGTCAAGGCGGCACAGTGATACTCCCAGATTCCATCATTTCAACGGGCACTGAATTCTACAAGCCCCTGGACAGTCCCTGGACTCTACAAGCCCCTGGGGATCAACATAGCCCAAAAGCCTGAATATATGCGTCCTCAGAGCCCTGTGGAACGTGTTATTTAGCCATGCAAAAGGCCCGAATATGGGAGTTTCCGAAAATAGGGGACCCTAATATCATACCCTAAATATTATAGGGACCCCAAATAAGGTACCCCAAATTTTCGAAAACTCCCAAGCCCTAAACCCTAAACCCTCATAGTACCCTTGTAGTAACCCCTTAAAGGAACCCTAAGGTACCCCTAATTTTCGGAAACCCCTATATATTTCAGAAAGGTCCAGACTGGTCCCAGGGCTGACAGAATGTTTACCTCAAACCCAAGTCAGAAGCCCTAAACCTTACAACGCAGAGAACCCAAGGGGCCCCTTAAAGGAATACCTAGGGTTGCTTTAAACGGATCTATAAGGGATCTATAGGGTTCCTTTCAGGGATCTATAGGGTTTAGGGGGCTCCAATACCCCTTAATTCAGGAACAGACCCTAAATTGTAGAGGCCTTAATATTCTGATTTAAGGTTCTTCCCGAAATAAGGGGTAGTGGGATCTCTGGGAGCCCTAAGCCCTTCTGGTAGCCATAGGCCTCATAGTAGTTCCTTTTTGGGATTACCCTATAGGATTCTATATACGAACCCCTAAAAGGAACTACTTTGGGGCCTTTGGGTAACCTTTAATACGGAATGACCGGAAGCTGAGAGGTTCGTCTCCCGGAGGGGCTCGAGGCTCCCGCGATAAAGGGGTGGGAAGAGTTGGTTTTCGTGGGTTTCATAGGTGTTGATCCTTTCTAGACGTGCTGTACAGGGTTCGGGGTGATTGTCTGGGGTTGAAGGGATTGGGCTCCTTGCTTGCTTGCTGTTGTTATATGGTTGTTTTCGCGTAAGAGCATTTATGGGACCATGCAGAGTGCCGTAAAGCTTTACAAGGATTGGGGATGCCATCTAGAGCTCTGTTCAGGGTGTTTGACAAGGGCCCTTTTAGCTTCTTGCAGGGTTTAGGTTTGAGGGCTGAGCCGTTCGAGGTTTCAGTGTGTCCATGGAGATGTCGTAATTCGTGGTATCGTCATGGTATATTCTACCCCAAACCCTGTTGTAACCATTAAGACCATTATGTTAAATCGTTATAGACGACCTATAAGCACCCTTAATGGGACCCTTGAAGGATCCCTTAAATGAACTCTTGAATTGGTCTACGTGTTTCGGATCGTAGGTCCCCATACTGGGAGTACTAGGGATTTCCAGTGACCTCGAGTTACCTTTCATTGCACTCTCCTTGCACCGTCGAGAACATGACATTCTTGTGGGACCTCCTTGTATGGTTCTGAAAGGGACTGTCTAGGAGTTCAGGGCTACAAGGTTCAGATGCTTGTGAGGTGGGAGGGTGCCGATTCAAGCTACTCAACCTGTCTCGGCAATGGAGTACAAGCACAGCCCTAAAGCCTAAAGCCTACCCAGAGGCCCCATAGTAGTACCTTTTTGGGATTACCTTATAGGATTCTATATATGGACTCCAAAAAGGAACTACTCTGGGGCCTTGGGTAAACCCCAAAATCCAAGCCTTTGCAGCGGTGCTGGGGCCCCTAAGCCTCCCAACTCCGGCATCCTCAGCCCTGCGTAGCTGCAGAAGCCATACTTGGAGGTTCATGGGACTTAGTATGTATAGTTATAAGTACCTTAACTGGGGATATAACCAATTGTAAGTATAGTTACCTTATTTATATCCCTAGTTACTAAGTACCATGAACATCTACGTACCCCTTCTTCACATGTGGGCCGGCATTGACAACTTGATACTAGTTCGTATATAGTATGACTGAGTGGGTTGCTGAGATGTGGGCAGCCAACGAACTCTTCGCAGGGGCAGCGCCCCAAGAAGGCCGAGCAGCGACCACCACCTGGTGACAATGGCGAGGATGTAGCCAACGCCGTGTGCGAGAAGCAGCTCGCAGAGTTTGCCGTTTGCTAGCGTGGTCAGAGCCGCTTTGTTAAGCCAGGCCTTGGTACGTAGCCATCAGGTCAAGGCCACCACTGTCCATTGCCTCATGCACGGCAAGCCCGGCAGACTTGGCGGTGGAACTGTCAGAAGGCCAGATATACAGCACAAAGCCTCTTGAAATTTCCGACCTGGATAGCGATGGGGTCCTCAACACAGGGGGTACACAGGCGACATGGGGATTCCGAACCGAATGCAACGGTTCATGGGACACAAAGGACAGGACGTCAAGATACTTATTGGCAGGTATCGTACTGACTAGAGCGAGTACCTCAGAGCAGTGACAGACGAAACGGGAAATGCGCCAGGTTGTGCCGTGCGTACGGTGGCAACACTGATGGTGTCGAGCTGGCCATCGTCACCAACGGGAGCGAGTACCAGTCGTCACTGCAGCAATCAAAAGTTTGGCCTTGCTCAAAAGTCAGGCCCTGCAAGAACCGATAGTCACAACCTTGACGTCTCCGCTGACCCCACGGGTCCATGTAACGAAACAGTATATACGTTGGCCCTACAGTACCTGAATAATTAGGGATGACTTTAGAGCCAAAGTGTATACTATTGGGGCACACGGACCCTCAGGGTAAGTCTCCTACGCCCTCTGATCGTCAAAAACCCTTCAGAAAACTCACAATTCCTCAAAAAGCTTGTAGAACTCATAAGGCCCCATAATCCCCCCTCCTAGAGTCCCCCAAGCCTTGATCCTAAACCCCCTAAACCCAGAAAGCTACAGCCCTAAGCCCTAAACTGTGCATAAACCCAAGCCCGAAACGCTGAAACTACTCTAGGATGCCCAGTAGTACCCTTATTCTCTTTTGTGGTCCTAGGTTCCTTATAACGTTACCTAAAACCAAAAAGGGAGCCCTTTTTATTCCTAGGTTACTGGGCATCCTAGTACTTACTAACTCCCTTCGTGCCCTCAGGCAGGCCCAGCGTTGATGCTACAGAAGGCACGCTGCGAGGCGCTGGCAAACGGCCCAATGAGAGTTTTCATTCATACCAGAAGTTCAATCAAGTAGCCACTGTGGATCTTACGCATTTCAGGTTTGAGAATAGGTGGGTGGAGGTTAGAAGGACCGGAGATTTGGGGGGGGTTAGGGTTCAGCTTAGAGTTTAGATCTAATTACCCTCTTTGATCATAAGAACAGTGACGGCTTGGCTGGGTTTTAGTGTAGGGTCTAGGGTTTAGGGTTGTGACGTGCGTGTGCATGCGAAGCATCCAGACAAGAAAAAACACGTGTTGATGCGCAGCAGCATGGCGATTCATCATATTTGATGGCAATGAGCCGGTGCCCTGCAGCATGCACATGGGGGGTAGTTGTTAACATTAGGGTCCCTTTTTGGGTACGCTAAATAGTAGGGCCAGGGTTTTTTTTTTTTTTCAAAGGTGCGGCCAACCCTTGTTTGCGAGGTGCGGCCAAGGGTCCCTGGTGCAGGCGGTCCCCTGGTCCTTGGTCCTGTGGTCCCTTGGTCCTTGGTCCTCTGGTCTGCTGGTCCTCTAGTCCTTGGTCCTGCGGTCCCTTGGTCGTCTGCTCTTCTGGTCCTGTAGTCCCCTGGTCCTCTGGTCCTCTGGTCTGCTGGTCCTCTGGTCCCGTGGTCTCCTGGTCCCGTGGTCTCCGGTCCGCCGGTCCCTCGGTCCCGTAACAGCAACAAGAACGCAGACAAGGAATACATTCGCCAAAGCACAAGAAGAAGAAAGCCAGACAACAACGCGTCAGGGTGGATTAATGCGAAGTAAACACAATCAATCGTGAAGGGTTTAAAAGGTTTGCAGGCTGCGCCCCCCCAGCCCCCCCACTTTTTTTAGACTAAACTCCCCGCTCACTGGCGCGAAGAGATGCACAAAAACGTATTCGCCAACACAGAAGAATGAGAAAGCCAGACAACAACGCGTCAGGGTGGATTGATGCGAAGAAAACACAATCAGTCGTGAAGGGTTGAAAGGGTTTGTAAATACAACAAAACGTCAGGGTGGTTTAATGCGAAGTAAACACAATCAATCGTGAAGGGTTTAAAAGGTTTGCAAATGGGGGGGGGGCTGCGCCCCCCCAACCCCCCCGCTTTTTGTTAGACTAAACTCCCCGCTCACTAAAGGCACGAAGAGATGCACAAAAACGTATTCGCCAAAACACAAGAAGAAGAAGAAGTCCAGACAACAACGCGTCAGGGTGGTTTGATGCGAGGAAAACACAATCAATCGTGAAGGATTTAAAAGGTTTGCAACTGGGGGGGTGGCTGCGCCCCCCCAACCCCCCCGCTTTGTTTAGGCTAAACTCCCCGCTCACTAAAAAGCCGCGAAGAAATGCACAAAAACGTATTCGCCAAAACACAAGAAAAAGAAAGCCAGACAAGAACGCGCCAGGGTGGTTTAATGCGAAGTAAACACAATCAATCGTGAAGGGTTTAAAAGGTTTGCAGGCTGCGCCCCCCCAAGCCCCCCCGCTTTTTTTGGCTAAACTCCCCGCTCACTGGCACGAAGAGATGCACAAAAACGTATTCGCCAACACAGAAGAAGGAGAAAGCCAGACAACAACGCGTCAGGGTGGTTTCATGCGAAGAAAACACAATCAGTCGTGAAGGGTTGAAAGGGTTTGTAAATACAACAAAGCGTCAGGGTGGCTTAATGCGAAGTAAACACAATCAATCGTGAAGGGTTTAAAAGGTTTGCAAATGGGGGGAGCCAACGCCCCCGCTTTTTTTGGGCTAAATTTCCCGCTCACTAAAAAGCCGCGAAGAGATGCACAAAAACGTATTCGCCAAAGCACAAGAAGAAGAAAGCCAGACAACAACGCGTCAGGGTGGTTTAATGCGAAGTAAACACAATCAGTCGTGAAGGGTTTAAAAGGTTTGCAGGCTGCGCCCCCCCCAACCCCCCCGCTTTTTTTAGACTAAACTCCCCGCTCACTAACACGAAGAGATGCACAAAAACGTATTCGCCAACACAGTAGAAGGAGAAAGCCAGACAACAACGCGTCAGGGTGGTTTAATGCGAAGACAACACAATCAGTCGTGAGGGGTTTAAAGGGTTTGTAAATACAAAAAAGCGTCAGGGTGGTTGAATGCGAAGTAAACACAATCAATCGTGAAGGGTTTAAAAGGTTTGGAAATGGGGGGGGCTGCGCAAAAACGTATTCGCCAACACAGAAGAAGGAGAAAGCCAGACAACAACGCGTCAGGGTGGATTAATGCGAAGAAAACACAATCTGTCGTGAAGGGTTGAAAGGGTTTGTAAATACAACAAAGCGTCAGGGTGGTTTAATGCGAAGTAAACACAATCAATCGTGAAGGGTTTAAAAGGTTTGCAGGCTGCGCCCCCCCAGCCCCCCCACTTTTTTTTAGACTAAACTCCCCGCTCACTGGCACGAAGAGATGCACAGAAACGTATTCGCCAACACAGAAGAATGAGAAAGCCAGACAACAACGCGTCAGGGTGGATTAATGCGAAGAAAACACAATCAGCCGTGAAGGGTTGAAAGGGTTTGTAAATACAACAAAGCGTCAGGGTGGTTTAATGCGAAGTAAACACAATCAATCGTGAAGGGTTTAAAAGGTTTGCAAATGGGGGGGGGCTGCGCCCCCCCCAACCCCCCCGCTTTTTTAGACTAAACTCCCCGCTCACTAAAGGCACGAAGAGATGCACAAAAACGTATTCGCCAAAACACAAGAAGAAGAAGTCCAGACAACAACGCGTCAGGGTGGTTTGATGCGAGGAAAACACAATCAATCGTGAAGGATTTAAAAGGTTTGCAACTGGGGGGGTGGCTGCGCCCCCCCCAACCCCCCCGCTTTGTTTAGGCTAAACTCCCCGCTCACTAAAAAGCCGCGAAGAAATGCACAAAAACGTATTCGCCAAAACACAAGAAGAAGAAAGCCAGACAACAACGCGTCAGGGTGGTTTAATGCGAAGTAAACACAATCAATCGTGAAGGGTTTAAAAGGTTTGCAGGCTGCGCCCCCCCAAGCCCCCCCGCTTTTTTTTGGCTAAACTCCCCGCTCACTGGCACGAAGAGATGCACAAAAACGTATTCGCCAACACAGAAGAAGGAGAAAGCCAGACAACAACGCGTCAGGGTGGTTTAATGCGAAGAAAACACAATCAGTCGTGAAGGGTTGAAAGGGTTTGTAAATACAACAAAGCGTCAGGGTGGCTTAATGCGAAGTAAACACAATCAATCGTGAAGGGTTTAAAAGGTTTGCAAATGGGGGGAGCCAACCCCCCCGCTTTTTTTAGACTAAACTTCCCGCTCACTAGCACGAAGAGATGCACAAAAACGTATTCGCCAACACAGTAGAAGGAGAAAGCCAGACAACAACGCGTCAGGGTGGATTAATGCGAAGAAAACACAATCAGTCGTGAAGAATTAAAAGGGTTTGTAAATACAACAAAGCGTCAGGGTGGTTTAATGCGAAGTAAACACAATCAATCGTGAAGGGTTTAAAAGGTTTGCAAATGGGGGGGGGCTGCGCCCCCCCCAACCCCCCCGCTTTTTTTAGACTAAACTCCCCGCTCACTAAAGGCACGAAGAGATGCACAAAAACGTATTCGCCAAAACACAAGAAGAAGAAGTCCAGACAACAACGCGTCAGGGTGGTTTGATGCGAGGAAAACACAATCAATCGTGAAGGATTTAAAAGGTTTGCAACTGGGGGGGTGGCTGCGCCCCCCCAACCCCCCCGCTTTGTTTAGGCTAAACTCCCCGCTCACTAAAAAGCCGCGAAGAGATGCACAAAAACGTATTCGCCAAAGCACAAGAAGAAGAAAGCCAGACAACAACGCGTCAGGGTGGTTTAATGCGAAGTAAACACAATCAATCGTGAAGGGTTTAAAAGGTTTGCAGGCTGCGCCCCCCCAAGCCCCCCCGCTTTTTTTTGGTTAAACTCCCCGCTCACTGGCACGAAGAGATGCACAAAAACGTATTCGCCAACACAGAAGAAGGAGAAAGCCAGACAACAACGCGTCAGGGTGGTTTAATGCGAAGAAAACACAATCAGTCGTGAAGGGTTGAAAGGGTTTGTAAATACAACAAAGCGTCAGGGTGGCTTAATGCGAAGTAAACGCAATCAATCCCCCGAGGCTCCAATGTAGGCAAATGGGGCTTACATTGGCCAAAGACGGCCCTCAGAGCAACATAGGAGCTCATAGGGCCAAAGTAGGCCCACAGAACAACATTCGAACACGACAGTTTCTATCAGATCTGGTGCGTCAGATCAGGAAGTCCGGATATCAGCCCTGATGATACAAAACGTCTTCACGATATAAAAATCGGAACTTCACGTAGCTACTTCTGTACAAATGGCTCATCCGAGCTGCATTTCTTGTCGAATCATGAGACAATCATCTCTTCGGAGCTGTATCATGATCACATAAAACATATCAGTCACGTATATATGTCTAGAATTATATGCTACATGTGTAAAGTTGTATACGTATGTGTAAACACATTTGTGTATAGATCTGTACGTGTACGTGTGTGCTTGCGCGCCCCTTCGTGTTTTGCCAGTGCATGCGTGCAACGTTCAAACATTTGGGTGCTTCCATTCAAGGCTTCAGGTTTTAAGGGTTCTTAAGGGTGAGGTCTGCCCGGTCTGCATGACGGTTTGGGGCCAAAACTTGGTTTTTCGGGCTTATAATCAAGGATTTGCTACAATCTGGGGTGCAGGTGTGATGCCTAGCTGCCTAGCTAGGGCTTACGAGGGTATAGTCTATATATAGGGCTTGCTGAGGATTCGTAGGGTCGTTTCCGGGTTTATAAGATACATATACATATACATATATCGCTATGTGGAATTGGGGCCAAGAGGTACTAAACTCAGCGCCCTCATCATCATACTCCCTCATCATCACCAACAACAGTTTTCAAACAGTTGTGTTAGATACAATAATTACATTTCTGCTGCAGGATAGGCCTGGAATAAAACAATCGAAGCAACGTATGTCTACATTACCAGGTACAGGCCCCGACTCCCAAGACTTACGCAAGAAGAACCTGTCTCAAGCAAAACCTAAACACTCAAGAAAACCCTGTACACCCAAAACACGTTTTTTTGTTGTGAGGTTTGGGGCGTAGGGCGTTACAGGGTCGAGTCCTGTATAGCGCTTGATGATTCAGGGGCATGGTCGGGTAATTAGAGTGCTTCTGGGGTTCAGTTTTTGGCTTAGGACGGCTATAATATGCGTATAATAGATGATACTTTTAAACAAGTCTCACTCTAGAACTCTTTCTAAACATTGGGTCTTACGGCCAAGAGGGGTTTTAGGATTTGAAACGAAGTGAACCTTGTATCGAGTTTGAAGTTTGAAACGTTCCTGCCGAGAAACGAAATTCTCCCAGAACCCTCGAAACCGGTACTGCAACTATTAACCATATACACGACGTCCTAGTAAATATTCTATTCAGATTCAATTTATGTTTAAAGTCGATGCCGCAATGGGCAATGTTTCAGGGCCCATGCCTTCGGATTTAAACTGCTTTGTGTTTAAATTTTCAGATGCGACATCCTCCCATCATACTCATCCTCAGAGGCCTACGCTCAACACCGGAACCCCCTACAGCCAAGACTAAATCAAAAGCCTCAAAAAGCATATTTCCGGATGCGCCCGAGACCCTAGAAAAGGACGTCTCACTGCAACCTGTAGCATGTAAAAAACACTTAACACCGGCAGCTCCAAGCATCCTTAAGCAAATTCCAAAACGGACATTTTCGTGGCAACAACTTACATGATAGAACCAATAGTGATCTCTCCAATCTAGCATGCACTACTCGAAAGTCGCCCTCTGTGAGGAACCCCGTAAACACCCTCAGCCTTAAACTTTGCTCTGAAATTTGTGACTGGGATTCGAAAAACAACGGGTTCCGGAATATCCACCTAAAGCCTCAAGACCTGCGCCCTATCCCGAACTTTCAGACAAGGATCCGAGAAACAGAATCCTCCCGAGTACAATCCAAACCCCAGAGCTTGATCATGTGAACTTTAAGCCGCAGACTAAAGCCGTCCTCATGTACTAAACCCAGGCCTAAACCTTAGACCCTAAACCTGAAGCCCTCATGGTAAACATTCAAAAATTTATGCATGAATTGCACGGCTTTCTATGCGTAACATCGTGTGCCAACTCTTCCGGCCAAATCCCTGACGCTCTATCTACGTTTGGTGTTGCTGGTCCGCCTCACAAAAAACCAGCTTCTTGCAACCACAATGTCAAATGTAAGCGTAATTTCTTATGCTGGTGGGTATCATCGAGCACTACGTGCCGTTTGCGTGTTTGCTCATTTGGTCGTGTGAACTAAGTATACAAAAGCCATCTCCTGATGCAGTTCAAGGTCTGCTGTTTTCACACCCTACATGCCAGCGCATGCTGAGCTGCGGAACCAATAGGTTATCGCTCCGTTGTTGTTTTCACGCAGCAGACAACAGTACATACAACAACATGTATATAATGTATGTGTATGCACTGACTGTTATTTCTATCTGCAGCTATGTCGTGCATTATAATGTATACACACACACATCATGGTCGTCTTACGTGTCTCGATCGCTGTCCCTCTCCGGCCTTACCTGCGCATTAACACTTAGACCATGCCCTACATGCAATGACTTGATAGATGACGATACTCAACATTTAGCACTACACCTGCAGATGCTTACATGTGCACAGAAACTGCGGAATGAAAACCAGCGAAAGCCAGGTACTGCAAGTCGCGACTTGAAGCGGTTGCTCATGTTGATTAACGTAAACCTACAACATAAGCACACAAGTGGATTGTGGTAGCAGATGCAGATCATCACAAGACTGTACATTTTGATCCACGAAGGGCGCATCTGTGCATAAAAGTATGTACACGCGTGCGGCACTGCATTTATACCAACATATATATATATATACATATAGAGGGTGTGAGAGAAAGGGTGTGTGTGTGTGTGTTGGAAATGGAAGACACCCGGGTATGGCCGAACGCGCATGTTTCTGACCGACGTGCCGGAACGTACGGAGCAGGCAGCTAAAGCCCAATCGAAAAGCCACAACACATGAACAGAAGACACTATAGCATAGAGCAGTCGGCATTCTGCAATAGACCGTGAGCAATTTCAGATAGCAGCAAACACCAAGCTGGAAACAAGGTGTCCAAGACCTAACAGAAAGCCCGTATGTTAACAGAAGCAATCATGCACTAGCAGCTGGAACTTGATATAATCTGCGGATCGAAGTCATTGAGTCTTGATCGTTTTCTTCTGGGTTGGCATGGGGTATATTTGCGGCAATTTGTCGATTATTTATTTTTCCGTGTTGAGAATGTTGCACAAACTCAACTCTAAATATGAACACGATGTCTCAAAATCGCAACATCGGGACGGCCACCACTCTCGTAAAGCATGTGCCATTGCTGACCTGAGCACTGCACACGGAAAAATACTGAAACCTAGCACGCTGTCCAAGACTTTTCGTAACTTTTGGCTTCTTAGGGTGCTACGGAAGGTCAGTTTCAAAGGCACTCCGGCCAACAGACCCCAAAATCCGCCTAAAGGAACCCCGAAATCCAGTGCAGCGCCTAACAGGTGTCTGAAACCCTCCCGCGTGATGCCCCGCAACGACGAGGACCAACGTACTTTTAGACATTTGACCACCATCGCAACGCTCCGGAACGCGAAAAGCGGGCGGAAGCAAGATTCGGTTCCTGCGAAACGCCCCGAAACCTCGCACGTCACGCCGCGTCACGCTGTGTCACGCCCTTTTCCGCCAATGTCGCCCCCAGGGCCCTACATTGATAGAAAACCGAGCTCCCGCGTCACGCCGCGTCACGGTCTGTCACGCCCCGCTGTGGGGCCTGGGTAGAAGCTTTTGCTGAATTCTGAACGACCTTAGGATTTTGAAAGGCGCTTGAAGGTGGCTATCAAGGTGTTCAACCTTGGAAATCCGATGCAAATTGAAGTTGTTTAGCGTTTTCAAGCGTAGATCCAGGAGAAATCCCACGCTTTTGAGGGCTTCTATGGAATTTGGCCATGGAATTCAAGGCTTTGGGAGTGTATTATGCTGTCTTTGCACGAAAATCAGAAGGAAGCACGGGTTTGAGGTCCGCGTTAGGCGTTTTGTTCAGGCAAATCCGATGATATTCGGCTTTAGGATAGTCAGGGCTCCTTCAATGGAAATGCGGAGCCTTGTAAATGTATTCACAGTTTAGTTTAGGTCGCGGAGGTTCTGCAGGGGTCCTGTTCTTCGATTCGACATTTCTTGCTGCATCGAGTGTGGCGGCCAACAGCTTGGTAATTCATGATATTGCAATAGTCTTGAATACAGCAATCCTGGAGTTGCATGCATTTCCCTGTAGAGGAAACCGGTTTTAGCTGTTGCTTGGGTGCTGTTGGTGTGCCTTTTGTTGCTTGGCCGTTGAAAATTCAATGTGTTTGTTTATATCGTGGATGTTGTGGTGTTCTGCGGCCTGCCTAGTTACTAGTCGTGTCCATGAGGTTGCTTGCTTTCTGCACTCGGCATGGCATTGTCTCCGATCGATCTTAGTTTGTACCTGTGCTCTGCATGTCTCGGGCTCGAAACTCAACGCACGGTAGACATGGTTTAATCTGATGGCTGTGTTTCCAGCATGAATTGTATAGTATAAGAATGTATAAGACTGGGCTGTGCTTTCGGAGTGTTTTTAATTTCTGTGGTTTTGCTGGGTCTTGGTATACAACGATTGATTGTATGGTTTGTAGTGTCAAACAACCATAAGTTTGTAGTGTCAAACAACCATAAGCCACGTTAGCTCAAGCTGCCACTCGAAACGAATTGTCAGTGGTAATTTACCACTGACAATTCGCTTCGAGTGTCAGCAAGCTTCTCATGTGAACATCGCCCTCACCGTGGATCACCTCGAGTGTCAGCGTGGAGCCCTAGAGTGCAGAGTCATGCTGGTGTTTGCGGCAAGACCCATTCGCCGCTGCGGCAAGACCCATTCGCCGCTAGCAGGGTCAGGGTCTGAGGGTAGCATCTAAGAGAGAGTCATGCGGCATGGACCATTCGCCGCCGAGAGCTAGGATGAGAGTCATGTTCTTATCGTCTGCTAGAGTCAGATGCCATAGGTAGGTCGGCAGAGTGTCATAGCAGTGACTTGCAAGAGCAGTTTGTCAGTGTCAGGTACCACATTGCATCACCGAGGCCAGACCTTCCAGTGTCAAGCGATGGCAGGACACTGAGCGATTGCAGTCAGGGTCATCGCCTGAGAGCGCAGATGCATCCGGAGTGCAGTGTCATTTTGTGCGGCATGACCCATTCGCCGCTAGCAGTGTCAGGGTTTGAGTGTAGCATCTAATCTAAGAAAGAGTCATGCGGCATGGACCATTCGCCGCCGAGAGCTAGGATGAGAGTCATGTTGTTCAATGATTATTTTCGTCGTCGTCTATTTTAATAATTAAATGACATATTTAGTTTAATATTTAAATTTAATTATAATAAATAAATATTATTCAATAAATGATGCCATAGGTAGGTCGGCAGAGTGTCATAGCAGTGACTTGCAAGAGCAGTTTTTGTCAGTGTCACATATAACAATAATAATTTCAATTTAATATAATAATTAAACACATTGCATCACCGAGGCCCGACCTTCCAGTGTCAAGCGATGGCAGGACACTGGGCGATAGCAGTCGGGGTCATCGCTTCAGAGTGCAGTGTCATTTTGTTGCGGCATGACCCATTCGCCACTAGCAGTGTCAGGGTTTGAGTGTAGCATCTAAGAGAGAGTCATGCGGCATGGACCATTCGCCGCCGAGAGCTAGGATGAGAGTCATGTTCAATCATCATCTAAGCTGCTAGAGTCACATGCCAAGAGTGTCACAGCAGTGACTTGCAAGAGCAGTTTGTGAGTGTCACATGCATCACATTGCATCACTGAGGCCAGACATTCCAGTGTCAAGCGATGGCAGGACACCGAGCGATTGCAGTCAGGGTCAGCGCCTGAGAGCACAGAGGCATCCAGGGTGTAGTGTCATGTTGTTGCGGCATGACCCATTCGCCGCTAGCAGTGTCATGGTCTGAGGGTAGCATCTAAAAGAGTCATGCGGCATGGACCATTCGCCGCCGAGAGCTAGGATGAGAGTCATGTATCTTATAGAGTCAGATGCCATAGGTAGGTCGGCAGAGTGTCATGGCAGTGACTTGCAAGAGCAGTTTTTGTCAGTGTCACATAATATATCACATTGCATCACCGAGGCCCGACCTTCCAGTGTCAAGCGATGGCAGGACATTGGGCGATTGCAGTCAGGGTCATCGCTTCAGAGTGTAGTGTCATTTGGTTGCGGCATGACCCATTCGCCGCTAGCAGTGTCAGGGTTTGAGTGTAGCATCTAAGAGAGAGTCATGCGGCATGGACCATTCGCTGCCGAGAGCTAGGATGAGAGTCATATTGTTCAATTATCGTCTATTAATCTGCTAGAGTCACGTGCCATAGGTAGGCCGGCAGAGTGTCATAGCAGTGACTTGCAAGAGCAGTTTTGTGAGTGTCACATGTATCACATTGCATCACTGAGGCCAGACCTTCCAGTGTCAAGCGATGGCAGGACACCGAGCGATTGCAGTCAGGGTCAGCGCCTGAGAGCACAGAGGCATCCAGGGTGTAGTGTCATGTTGTTGCGGCATGACCGAATTCGCCGCTAGCAGTGTCATGGTTTGAGGGCAAAATCTAAGAGAGTCATGCGGCATGGACCATTCGCCGCCGAGAGCTAGGATGAGAGTCATGTTCTTATCGTCTATTATTATCTGCTAGAGTCAGATGCCATAGGTAGGTCGGCTGAGTGTCATAGCACTGACTTGCAAGAGTTGTATTATCAGTGTCACATGTATCACATTGCATCACCGAGGCCCGACCTTCCAGTGTCAAGCGATGGCAGGGCACTGGGCGATTGCAGTCAGGGTCATCATCGCTTCAGAGTGCAGTGTCATTTTGTTGCGGCATGACCCATTCGCCGCTAGCAGTGTCAGGGTTTGAGTGTAGCATCTAAGAGAGAGTCATGCGGCATGGACCATTCGCTGCCGAGAGCTAGGATGAGAGTCATATTGTTCAATTAAATTATCGTCTATTAATCTGCTAGAGTCACATGCCATAGGTAGGCCGGCAGAGTGTCATAGCAGTGCCTTGCAAGAGCAGTTTTGTGAGTGTCACATGTATCACATTGCATCACTGAGGCCAGACCTTCCAGTGTCAAGCGATGGCAGGACACCGAGCGATTGCAGTCAGGGTCAGCGCCTGAGAGCACAGAGGCATCCAGGGTGTAGTGTCATGTTGTTGCGGCATGACCCATTCGCCGCTAGCAGTGTCATGGTCTGAGGGTAGCATCTAAAAGAGTCATGCGGCATGGACCATTCGCCGCCGAGAGCTAGGATGAGAGTCATGTTCTTATCATCTATCTGCTAGAGTCAGATGCCATAGGTAGGTCGGCAGAGTGTCATGGCAGTGACTTGCAAGAGCAGTTTTTGTCAGTGTCACATAATATATCACATTGCATCACCGAGGCCCGACCTTCCAGTGTCAAGCGATGGCAGGACATTGGGCGATTGCAGTCAGGGTCATCGCTTCAGAGTGTAGTGTCATTTGGTTGCGGCATGACCCATTCGCCGCTAGCAGTGTCAGGGTTTGAGTGTAGCACCTAAGAGAGAGTCATGCGGCATGGACCATTCGCTGCCGAGAGCTAGGATGAGAGTCATATTGTTCAATTATCGTCTATTAATCTGCTAGAGTCACGTGCCATAGGTAGGCCGGCAGAGTGTCATAGCAGTGACTTGCAAGAGCAGTTTTGTGAGTGTCACATGTATCACATTGCATCACTGAGGCCAGACCTTCCAGTGTCAAGCGATGGCAGGACACCGAGCGATTGCAGTCAGGGTCAGCGCCTGAGAGCACAGAGGCATCCAGGGTGTAGTGTCATGTTGTTGCGGCATGACCGAATTCGCCGCTAGCAGTGTCATGGTTTGAGGGCAAAATCTAAGAGAGTCATGCGGCATGGACCATTCGCCGCCGAGAGCTAGGATGAGAGTCATGTTCTTATCGTCTATTATTATCTGCTAGAGTCAGATGCCATAGGTAGGTCGGCTGAGTGTCATAGCACTGACTTGCAAGAGTTGTATTATCAGTGTCACATGTATCACATTGCATCACCGAGGCCCGACCTTCCAGTGTCAAGCGATGGCAGGGCACTGGGCGATTGCAGTCAGGGTCATCATCGCTTCAGAGTGCAGTGTCATTTTGTTGCGGCATGACCCATTCGCCGCTAGCAGTGTCAGGGTTTGAGTGTAGCATCTAAGAGAGAGTCATGCGGCATGGACCATTCGCTGCCGAGAGCTAGGATGAGAGTCATATTGTTCAATTAAATTATCGTCTATTAATCTGCTAGAGTCACATGCCATAGGTAGGCCGGCAGAGTGTCATAGCAGTGCCTTGCAAGAGCAGTTTTGTGAGTGTCACATGTATCACATTGCATCACTGAGGCCAGACCTTCCAGTGTCAAGCGATGGCAGGACACCGAGCGATTGCAGTCAGGGTCAGCGCCTGAGAGCACAGAGGCATCCAGGGTGTAGTGTCATGTTGTTGCGGCATGACCCATTCGCCGCTAGCAGTGTCATGGTCTGAGGGTAGCATCTAAAAGAGTCATGCGGCATGGACCATTCGCCGCCGAGAGCTAGGATGAGAGTCATGTTCTTATCATCTATCTGCTAGAGTCAGATGCCATAGGTAGGTCGGCAGAGTGTCATGGCAGTGACTTGCAAGAGCAGTTTTTGTCAGTGTCACATAATATATCACATTGCATCACCGAGGCCCGACCTTCCAGTGTCAAGCGATGGCAGGACATTGGGCGATTGCAGTCAGGGTCATCGCTTCAGAGTGTAGTGTCATTTGGTTGCGGCATGACCCATTCGCCGCTAGCAGTGTCAGGGTCTGAGGGTAGCATCTGAGAGTCATGCGGCATGAACCAGAGCTAGGAAGAGAGTCATGTTCTGATTCAAGGTGCTGACTTTAAAAATCTGCTAGAGTCACATGCCATAAAATAGCTGCTAGAGTCACATGCCATGTATGTCGGCAGGGTGTCATAGCAGTGACTTGAGAGCAGTTTTTTGCCAGTGTCATGTGTCAGATTGCATCACTGAGGCCAGACCTTCCAGTGTCAGGCGATGGCAGGACGCTGAGCGATTGCAGAGTCAAGGTTGTCGCCTGAGGGTGCAGTGTTACGGTGTTGCGGCATGACAAATTCGCCGTGGCAGTGTCATGGCCAATGGCTTGAGAGTGGTATTTGAGAGTCATGCGGCAAGAACCATACGCTGCCTAAGTAGCAGAGTCAGGAGGGGCAGTGGTCATTGTCATCCATTGCCCAGGGACAGTCAGCGGTAACAGTGGAGTGCAGCAGTGTCACAGCCAGCATGCTTGCGCAAGTGACTGTGGAGTGTCATGGCTGCTGAGTGTCAGATGCATGACGTCTGAGGCCAGACCCCTCCACAGCCAGAGTCACAGGCAGACTGGAGAGCAAGCCGCTGAGAGTCAGCGGCTTGCCCTCCAATCTTCTTGATGGCAGGGCGCTGAGTGCTTCCCACCAGAGTCACTGCAAGTTAAGATGGCCGATGATTGCACATGGCTTGAGTGTCATTGGTTGGCATGGACAGATTGGCTTTGGGCCCAGGGCAGAGTCATTTGACATTGCCATTGAACACGTACACACTCGTTATATACCAAAGCTACAGCAGTGTCATCTTTATCCCTGACCTCCTTGATCATCGTAGCCTCACCAGTGTCACAGCCATGGTGAATCGCCTCCGTGGACGTGGCAGCAAGGGTGAGAAGGGGGAAAGGACTGTTGTGATTGAGGGATCATGGAAATTTAGTTTTTAGTGTCAGTGCTCGGAATGCAGCAGTCACAAGTTGCATTCCCCGCAGGACTGAGAGCACATCCTCCCAACTGCGAGGGTCAATGCACCGATGTGCACAAAATATGCTGGGCCGACTGGAATTGGAGAACGAGCGTCAGCAGGACATCTGAAATAAGAATTGTAAATTCTAATTCATTAATACTAAGAATGAGACTATATCAGTGCCATGATACAATATTATGTCGTCAAGTTTTATTATAATATTTAATTATTTGTTTCTCATTCCTGAACAGGAACAGCTGGCCCGAGCCCAAGCGGAGCTAGAGTCACGAGAACGTCGATGGCGTCAGGAAAAATCTGAGATGGAAGAACACCACAGCAGAGTCATTCAGGACAACTTGTTTCAACTGCATAAGACTCAGGGTTTTAGAAATTAGACTACTAACTTACTTTACTATCTTATAACTGACCATTGATCAAATACAGATTTAATATTGTTAAACCTTCTCCATGTGTTCTTTGCTTGCCCGAAGGATCTCAAGAATGACCACGCAAAGAAATTCGCCCTGCAGGAGGTAGAGTCATTGGCACAACAGGACAAGAGGGAGGAAGTCCACACAAAGAGGGTCAAGCGCTTGGAGGACAGCCTCGAGGCGGAGCAGTCAGAGCATAAGAAGTGCAAGCTCTTTCTGGAGGACCGGTGTGTCATGAGCAATTGTTAATTATTATAATAATGAATTCAAATATATTAATTACTACGCTGAAAATAACATGGATTCTGAAACTGCTCGCCCCGAAGGAGTGTCAAGGCGCACTGAAAAAGCAGAAGGAAGATCGCGACTTTGAGCAGGGTCAGCGCATAAAATTGCGAGAGCAGTTGGAGGAGAGTCAGAAGCAATGCAACCGCTACAAAGCAGAGCGTGACAAGCTCAAAGGGTCAGCGGGCAAAGCGAACGTTGTGCCCACCAAAGCCCAGACACCTTCTGTCGCAAAGACAGTGTCAGGCGACCCAAAACCTCCTGTGCAAACGGCAAACCCAGAGTCAGCCAAGAAGTAGCTGCCAGTCCTTGCTTCAGTGTCATTAATTTTTAATAACTAATTAATTTATTGAGCTTAGCAATTTTATCTAGGCACCACATGGTCGGATGACTCAGGGTCATGCCATCGCACTCCGTTAGCTATAGAAGCCGGAGTGTCAGTGTAGACTTTTTGACGAATCGCAGCTCTAGTGCCTTTCGAGCCGACTGTGGGCACTGTCAAAAAAAGTGTTTCGGTGAGTCCCTGCGAGTGCATGTTTGCTTCTATTAGTGTCATTGATTGCCTTTGCACTGAGGCACATCGACAATGGCCGCAGCGGAGAGGCCAGGAGGTCATGAGAGTCATGTTGCAGCAGGGGTCAGTGCAGTGAAGCTGCTTGCAGAGTAGTGTGATTCATTGTCATCTTATCGCCCCAACGTGTGCCAGGCTTCCACATTCCAGTGTCATCCTGCCAGATGCAGCAGGTGCCAGCCCCTTTCTGCTTTGCTCAGTGTCAGACTGTCAGACTTGCGGAGTCATGCCATGTGTTGCATTGAATTGCTATCCTCTGCAAGATCGTGGGCTCGCTGTGTCAACATGAGCATGTGAAGTTGTCAGCGACCAGAACATCAGAAACAGATATTTTGCAGCATTGCAGTTAGAGTTAAGTGATTTTCGACTACTCTGTCTCAGTCATTTAGTGTCAGGAGATTGTTGGCACAGAGCAAGCTAACGCCTTTTTTGGTTCATGGCCGACTGGCGACCTCAGGGTCAGTCTCGCGCCTTCACCCTGCTGCCTCCGAACCACCAAGTGTCAGCTGAGGGTTGTGACCGTGGTGCGGTGCAGGTGTGTTTGAGACATGGCAATGCACAGTTTGAGTGTCACTTGTGCTGTTAGTTTTGTCAACTGACACTGCTTGTCAGGTCTTCTTCCTCCTGCACTTCATTTCCCCAGAGTCAGGGGCAGACGTGGCTCGCCATTTGTGCGAGCAGGAGAAGTCAAACAAGTCCGGGTGGTGTATCAAGACAGTTCAAACGAACTTGCGAGAGTCACTTGTTTGCAGTTGGTTTTAATGTGTGCCGCTCAGAGTCAACTGCCACGGTTTGCCAGTGTCAGATCGCAACTAAGGTTAAACCGCCAATATGGCTTCCCCGACATCTAAGAGTCAGGGTCAGGCCAATATGGATTCCCGGACATCTCAGGGTCAGGAAGGTTACGAGGACGACATGGCTTCCCAGGCACGAGGGTCACTCACATTATAGTGTGTTTGAATTAATACACAGTGTCATGCATTTGCACAGTGTCTTGCATTTGCAGCCCCCTGCCAGTGGTCAATGGGGCAGACGGTCAGCTCCTTGGAGATCCAGGGGGACAGTGTCAGCTCGGTGAGACCTCCAGACGCAGCGTCAGGGACCCAGCACCGGACCTACCAGGCCTCCCAGACCCAGAGTCATGCGTCAGCGACCCAGCAGCACTACCCGCCCCAGAGTCATCATGAGACGATCCAAGACATGACTCAGAGTAGTCACTGGGGATATGTCAGCCAAAGGGAGGTTCCGGTTCCCGACTCCATGGCCAACAGTGCTCAGTGGATCAGAGTCACTGAGGAGCCGGAGGCTGCACCGGGTTTGTGGGAAGCACCGCAGCAGAGTCAGACTGAAGCAGCACCGCAGCAGAGGCAGACTGAACAGCAGCCCCAGAGTCCACAGCAGCCCGAGAGTGCACAGCATCCCGAGGGTCAACAGCAGGCTGAGACCGTTGACTTGACCTATGAGGACCAGGGTCACGGTCAAGCTGCCACCAGTGACCAACCCTCCCGGGAGACTGAAGCACCTGCCGACCAGAGTCAAGCCCCCACCGACCCAGCACAGGACGAGCCAACGGACGAGCCGCAGGACGAGCCGTCTGAGAGTCAGGTACCGCAGGGCGACTGGGGTGCGGACCGATGGCCGCCAAGCCAGCCGCAGCGTCAGGATCAGAGCAGCCTGCCACAGCAGCAAGACCAGCAACAGCCACAGCCGCAGCAGGCACAGGGTCAACAGCGGCAAGACCAGCCACAGCCGCAGCAGCCGCAGCAGCCCCAGGGTCAAGCTGATGCCAATACCAACTACTATGACCCCAACGCCAACAACTACTACTGGAACCAGGGTCAGGGTCAGCAAGACCAGATTTGGAATCACGGCCAACAGGGTCGGGGTCGCAACCGATCAGGCTCCAACAGGCGAAATCGAGCCCAGGGTCAGGAGCAATGGCAGAATTGGGGTCAGGGTCAAGGCAATGGTTGGGGCTGGCATCAGCAGCAGCAGAGTCAGAACAACTCACAGCAGCAGACGCAGCAGGGTCAGGACGACTGGAGCAGGCGCTCCCCGAGGAATCAGCAATGGAACCGCTGGTGGGAAGCGTCATCCTTTCCCAGGAACGACCCGCAACACCTGGGACACGAGTGGGAAGACAGTGTCAATACTGACTTCAACTACCCCAGCCGCCAGCGTCAGCCAGCTACCCCGTCCCAGGCCGCTGCAGCAGCGTCATCGACCCAGGCCGATCCGAACCAAGCCGGAAAGGGTCAGCGACCAAAAGGGGCTGGCCGTGGTCTGGGCCCAAGAGACGTGGACTACCCACGTCTCCCACGGCCGAACCCAGTGTCAAGACGCACTGAAACCGACTTCCGCAGTGTCATGTGGCCTAGCTGCATATTTTCCTGTCATGTGGATTCCAGAGTCATTGCCTTTCTGTCTGATTCTTGGCTCAGGGACGAGATGATGGATGACATCGCCTTCTCCGAGGAGACCAAAACAGCGTCAGGGATCTTCTGGCGTTTGGCCGCAAGGGTCATGTACGTGCAGGTCTGATTATGCTGCTTGGTTTGCAAAAACATCATGCCAATCTCGAGTGTTAGTCAGTGTCATGCTTACATACAGTGGCAGATCCAGTGAGAGTGTCATTTGCACCGGCTTGCAGCCAAGGACACAAGCGTTACAGGCCAAATGGCAAAAGCCATATGGCCGGTACGACAGCTGGGCAAGGTTCAGAGCCATACAAGACCTAGAAATGCTGCAGGAAGACGCAGCGTCAACGCAGTAGTGTCAGCCAGCCAGCCATAAATAATAAAACTCCTATTCTGATTCTACTGATGTTTAATCAGTGTCAGAGTCATACTTCTTGAACTTGGTGAGTTGCAGAGTCACCTGGCTGACACTGGCACACGGAATCCTCTGGTGACAAGCGAGCACTCCTAGTGTCAACCATTGTACATTGGACACTTTTACACTTTTTTGGCATGTGCCACAGTGTGTCGGAGTCTCGTGACCAGAGCCGAGAGTCATGAAAATCGAGTGCGTGTGCTGTCGGACTTCTCAGAGTCAAGATTTACCACATGGATTCAGATTCGATGTGTGTCTTTGCGCAGGTGCTTGGCCCGGCCAACGGCAGAGGCAGGAACGTCTGCAGCAGGGTCACCTTGCAAGTGCTTGAGCACAGAGAGAGAGAGAGAGAGAGAGAGAGAGAGAGAGAGAGAGAGAGAGAGAGAGAGAGAGAGAGAGAGAGAGAGAGAGAGAGAGAGAGAGAGAGAGAGAGTGTGTGTGTGTGTGTGTGTGCAGTTTGGCCCCTAGGTAGGTGTCTGGCACATTCGGCTATGAGGATCTCTTGGCCGAATGTGCCAGACACCCACTCGTCCGAGCCATTTGGCAGACGTCCGTTGGAAGCCCAGGAACAGCTGAGGGAATGGAGTGTTGCCTTGCAGCTGCTAGAGTGAATTAGAGGTATACTTGGCCTGTATAAGAGAGTCAGAGAGACGTGAGGGTGTAGTCACCACTCCATGCATGGCCGAGGCTGACAGTGTCAACATCATCCTGCCACAACTTCTCCAACAAAGGCAAAGCTTATGGGACTCATAAGCCTTGCCTTTGTTCGAGAAGATGTGGAGCAAGACCTGAGGCGGGGCCTGCGAGTGTTGTCCTGTGCCAGTGGTCATGTCATTCAGCACTTTCAGTGTCATTTTGCTCAGTCAATCAATGAAGGCCGTTAGCAGAGTCAGCAAAACCTGCTCGCAGAACGACGACAACACAGGAAGTTGCTCAGAACAACCACATCGGGTCAACTGTTAAATCTCATTGTATTGCTACTGTGTTCATAGTGCAATGACAGCCAGACAATCAAAGTTAAGTTCAATGACTAGTCACCAGTCAGTACCTTAGTCGTCGTATTACAGTAGTGTCAGTTTCGAGAAGTTCAGATAATAAGAAATCATTGCTTTACAGAGCCAGAGTCATGGCTGGGTTTGCCTGCCGTTTGTGCGGTGCCAGAACGTTTCGGCGCAAGCCGAATAACTACTGTGAAGGCTGCCGCAGTAGTCATCGCGGGCGACACAAGAAGAAGCCATGCCGTAGACTGCGTCTCAAAGTGTCAGTTGACCAGGAGGGTCATGCCAAGCCTGAGGGCAGTGTCAAATATCAATGGTCTGGTCCGTCTGCTACAGCAATGACAGAGTCAGCAAAGACACCTTGTGGGAGAACCACATCCCGGATGCAGAGTGAACCTCGATGTGGGACAGCGTCAGAGCCTTTGCCAGCACACTCTTCTGAAAGTCAGTGTCATGATGGCGCCTCCTCTGCAGTGTCAGAACACCCAGTAGCGACGACTGGGATTTACCAGACAATGCGGTTGAGGCTCGAGAGTCAGATTGCTGAGCTGAAAAGCTTATTCGGTGATGCTGTTGCCTATAGTGTCATCGCTTCAGCAATGTCAATCGTGGAACGATTTGAGCGTCATGGACAGCAGCTGCCAGGATGTGTCAGAAGCCTCGTCTCATTCTCGTTTGCCTGTTCCAGTGTCAAAGACGAAGACGAGTGCCGCAAGAAATATTTGGCAGTGTCAGTCGAAAAAAAGCTCACGACCGTGAAGAACATGAGAGCAGGTGAGTGTCACTGGGCTATGGGGTGCCCTTTTAGTAGACAAGATGGACTGCCAGAGTAAGCGTCAAAACAGTCAGTGCTCTGAATGCTGCCATCGTCACGACAGTCATATCAATTTAAGATCAGCCAGCATTTCATTGCCAAACATGACCCACTGCTGTGACAGGCCTGTGGTGATCTGCCTGTGGATGAGTGATGAGTCAGCCAGAGCCCCGTCTGACTGCACTAAATTAAATAAGATATATAATAATTCAGGAGCCGTTGCTGGTTTCAGGAAATTCAGAGTCTTATCTTGCCCCATTTGGCTGGGTGCCTGCAAGCTTTTGCCAGGTAGCGAGCTGGAGCACCTGGTGTGGATAGCCCTGTGCTGTTTTTCCCTGTGTAAAACCGAATTGAGAGCCACAGTCCTTTCCTGTTCGCGGCATGTCCCATTCGCCGCTAGTAGTTAATCTTCCAATAATTCCACTAAGTAGCACTTTGTGCGGCAAGTCCCATTCGCTGCCAGAGCTCACAACTACTAGTTGTCTTTGTTGTCTTCAGCCTCAAGCCTTAGATTCCAGCAGCAATAACAAATAGAGTCAAACTCAGTGGCATATGTTGGCTTACTTGAGCCCCATGGCAGCATGCATGTACCAATCGAAGCCTAGCAGGGCATCTATCGCAGGCAAGTGGCAGGTCATGTTCATGTCCCATCCCCTCGGTTCCTCAGATCTTCGAAACAGTCAGTATAAGTATTACCCATGGTCAAGTGTCAGATCACTGTGTTGTTTTTTGCAAAAACCCAACTCGCACCCAAGTCGCACACTAATATTTTAGTCACAGGTGGTCAGCCTGACCGCACAGTGCCACTTGCTCAGTCTGTGTGTGGGTGTGCACTGCGAGCGTTGGTGTGCTGCCGCTTGTTTCTATCTACACCCAGTGTCATTGGGCCAGGAGATTTTCGACAGCTGAGGGGTTTCGGGTCTTTGAGACTTGACAAGTAGGATTTCAGTGTCAAGCAATTCTGATTCAAATTGTCATTCTTGAGTCCCTTAAAATAATAGCATGGAGCAGCCAACTGCCTCAGGTGTTGAAGCCCTTTCGCCGGCGGATGCCCAGCGGGTCAGCAGGCCTTCTTGGCACGGTTGCACTGTTGTGATTTATAGTCCTCTGCCAGGTTTGCTCCAATTGAATACAAGCGGGGAAGCAGAGACGCCTTAGCAATTTGCTGCTGCGGAGATGTCATAATGAGTAAGTCCTGTCTCGCGATCCAAAATTCTGCCTTGAACACATTAATGGGAGGCACTTGGCCAAAATACGACAATGAGCCGTCCGCAACAGTAGGTAATTTTGGATCCGTTGAAGTTATTTGGATTCTCAGTGCTTCAGGTCAGTCAAAGTCAACATTCAAAGGATTCTTCAGATAGCACACGGTGTGGGTTGGAAACAGTGTGTCTCCAAGAAGTGTCAGCAACTGAGCATTTCAGAACAAACAGCAGAGTCAGAGTCATCGCTGCCATGCTGAGACGTGCGCATTGTGCACCCTCCAAACTGCAGAAGTGTTACGACAACAAGGTGTTCCCTTCGTCTGGCAAAGTGTCAACTTCCATGGTCAGAACTCGTTCTGCTGCAGCTGCAGAGTCAGCACTTCAAGTTTCCTGCTCGGACAGACCCAAGAGTCAGAAGCTGGCATCTGCACATGGCACCAAGAGAAAGATGACAGCTTTCAACAACACCAGTGTCAGCGTCCAGACAGAAAGCAATGGCAAGTGTCATGACGAGTTCGATCAGTCCTGTCCAAGATGTTGGTTCCAGAGATTCAGAGTCAAATGGTGTCAGAGTCACGGCTCTTTTCTGCAGACACGTGCTGGCAAGAGGGTCAGAGTCACATGGCTCCAAGAAAGACCCAAGAAAATGGGAGGGCCATGGGGTCTCGGATGTGCTGCCTGCGCAGCCCTTCGAGCCCGCTCTCTCAGTGTCAAGGTCACAGGCAGCAGGAAGAGTCATCGCTGGGATTCCAAATGGGCCAGATATGAGATCCGAGCACTGAGTCAGATGCAAGCGTCAGCGTTGTACCAGCACTCGCAGTGTCAGATGCACCGACGAGCAGTGCATATGATGCAGTGTCCGGATGAGCCTCTCAGTTGCAGCGTCATGATGCCTCGAGAGGACGAGGATCGACTGAAGGGTCATGTTCCTGAGTTGGCAGACTGGCTTCGTGCGTGGAGGATGGTGCAGAGCCCAGTGTCATTCTTGAAAGCAGAGTGTCAGTCCCGGACCGAGTCGTTCATCGGACTTCGCCAGGGTCAGTGCTCGCGAAAAATGTACAAGCAGATGGTTCAGATCATGACAGAAGTCACTCGCAGGCGAAAGCGAAGTGTCATTCGGTCAGCAAAGTTTATTTCAGTGTCGTTGGATGACAAGGCCCCCTTCAGGGTCATTCGCTTCAGAGCAGTTGCTGGCGAGAGGAAGTCCTCTGAAGACGAATCCGAAGAGTCACACTGCCCTGTCTTCACCGGCGTCCTTGCAGTTCTCACACACCATGGAAAAGCGTCAGAGACGGATTTGCAAGATCTGGAAGAAGACTACAGTGTGAAGGTTTCTGACAGTGTCAAGGTTGGCATTGAGAAGCTTTCCGTGGTGCTTGATGAAGAGTCAGTCGACCTTGACTTGGTGACACACTTCCTCTCGAGTGTCAGATCCTGCTCGACAGACGGAGCGAAATGTATGAAGAAAAGCATGAGTGTCATGCGAGCAACTTGCCTGCCGAACCTCCAGATCAGCGTCATAGACCGGGCACATCAGTTCAGACGTGCTGGCTTGCCACTGACAATGGAGAGTCAGTTTGCAGAGTTTTGGCAGCACTTCTGCAGAGTCATTCCGAGTTTGCAAAACTCGGAACAGTGGAAGCTCAAGTTCCGAGCGATCCAGGCTGAGTGTCAGCCTAACTCTTCGCACAGTGAGAGTGTCAAGCGTGCAATCAGCACCCTGAGCTTTGCCAAACAGCGTTTCGACAGCTGTGCTAAGCCACAGAGTCAATATGTTCGGCTCCTGGAGCCGATTGCTCTGCTTCTCGCCTACCAAGCGTCAGATGTCAGGCTTACACCAAATATGCGATGGAGTTGTCAGCAACTCCTTGAGCAAATGACAGCGAAGCACGTCTTGACAGCAGGAGTGTCTGCCGACTTCCACTGTGAACTCCTCAGGGTCATTCGTTTCTGTGACGTTGCCGACCACGACATCAGCAAGTGTCAAGCGGAGAAAGACGACTTTGTCCACAGGGTCACAAAGCTTTTCATAGAAGGCCACGTGCTCGCAGATCTTCCAGCTTCAGCAACAGGGTCAGATGAAACCACATGGTCTTTGTTGGCTGTGCAGAATGCCATGAAAGCGTCAGCTGTAAGCTATTCTGGAAAGCTGCACCATTTGTGGGGACCTTTGTCCAAGAAACAGTGTCAAGATGTCATGCAGTCGGTTTCCGCTGCTGCTGATGCCTGCATTGCCAGAGTCAATGCCGACCACCACACTGGTGACCTGCACATGGTGTTTACAGTCTTCGACTTAGTGTCATGGGACAAAGCCAAGCGAGCTTTGGATCGTGGAGAGTCAGATACGTGGCAGCAACTTCTGCAGATGGCTCGCATTCGCTTGAAAAAGCTGTACCTTGGATCGGCTTAGTCCGTTTTTTGTGTCATCCAAAACTTTGATTATTAAAGCTTACAGTCATGAGTTATTCTTGATGCGCTGGATTCCAGATTCAGGTCAAGAGCTGTCAATGTCAGCAGTTCAGATGCTTTTCAGCAGTTCGAAGGAGTCATGTCAGAGTTGGTGTCAGATCCTAGCACAGTGTCAAAAGCAGCGAAACAGCACGACAACAGACCTGCCTGGGCCAGGGTCCTTGGGATTGGCACTGCACTGCAAGGCAGTCGTCATTTGACATTGTCAGATGCACTCCCTCAGATAGTGTCATTTTACCTGTCCATCTTGGACGGGGAATGTTGTGTGGAGAGAGATTTGAGTCTGCTGCGCAATTTCCTGCAAGTGTCAAAGGGTCCACTTGACTTGGATGGCATTACTGTGTCAGACCTGCTTGAACTTCGATTGGATGGGCCCAAGGAAGAGTCAGAGGTGGCCACCCCCATTCATGTCCCTGGGTACAGTGTGAACGAAGCCGATGTGTCAGAGTCAAAGACCTTGTCGTTCACACAGTTTACACGCGATTGTGCTGACCTGTGGCTTCAGCGTCATGGCAGGCGCTTTCGAAGCTACAAGCAGAGAGCTGACAAGGGCACTGTCAGAGTCAAGAAGAAAGGGACCTTCGCTGCACTGCAGCAGAGTCAGAGAGCAGGAATCCGAACTTTAGTGTCGGGCAAGGCCCCTGAACAAACATTTTTCGGGTTCAGTGTCAAGGAAGTGCACCGGAAGGAGTGTCACAAGATGGAAAAAAACCCCAAGTGGAACAAGGCATTGCAGGACTTCCACAGAGTCACTGTCCTCCGAGAGCAGAACAGCCAGGTGGAGCGTCAGAGAAATATGCTCAGAATCAAGCCAAGTCTTCCACCGCTACGGAGAGGCAGTGTCATGAAGCAATATTCTGGACAGTGTCATGTTACAGTGCCACAGTTTGGAGACAACGATTTGGTTCTGGACTTGACCAAAGACGGTGTCAGTGACATTCCCTCCATCGTCACATACAAGCGTCCTCGAGAATTGGCCAAGGTCGACTTTGCAGAGGTCAGGAAGGCAAATCTTCTTGTGGTCGATGACAGTGTCAAAATGGAACAGCTCCGTTCATCGAATCTCGATTGTGAGGCTTAATGACCAGTATCGGATTTGTTTGTTGAGATGGGTTATTTAATTAATAATAATTGCTACAGTTTACAGAGTGTCAGAGAATACTAAGTTTAATTTAATGTGTGTCACTTTAATATTATTCAATACACAGTCAATATTTAAGTGTGTTGGCCCGGGCTTGATCATTTTCCCAAAACGATTGATTCATGTAGTCAGGTCTGAGACTAAGACCAACACTTGATAAGTGCAACAACCTTCCAAAATACCTCAAGGCTTGGCAGTGTCATGGCCTATCTGACTCTGGTGGCATATGGTGGTGGCTTGATCGGGAAGAAAGACTGGCAGAGTCAGTCCAGGATGGAAAGTATCAGACACTACAAGCCCGCAGCATTCACTGGAGAGTCAATAATATTTTGTCTAACCCCAGTGTTTCAGCACAACTACCCGAGTGTCAGCAGAGTCATGAAACACATTTGCCAAAATCGTGAATCTGTTTGGACACTCAGTTGTCAGGCTTCAGAAGCCCGCTTTGAGATAAGTGACTTAGAGTCACTACACACTGCAATGGCAGCAGTCAGGCGTTTGTGCCCAAGGCGACAGGTGCCTGGAAAGAAAGGCAATGCTTGGCACTTTGGAGTGTCAGCTCCAGTAGCCAAGAAGCCAAAAACAAGGGTCAAGAAGGGTTAGTGTCAGTGTCAATCCTACCTAGAAGAGACGAATAGTACGAGCCTTCTCTACTAGGGTTTGTTAGACACTAACCTTTCTGAGTTTCCTTCACTCAGTTGTCAGACCCACAGCTGTGGTCGTATCGAGAGCAATGGGGAGCATGGGGGAAAATGGAGTGTCAACAGTCATTATTGGCGTTTGCTGTCTGGAGAGTTCAGATTGCATGTCCTTCCGGAGAGTCAGCACAGTTCAAAGATGCAGATGTCTTGCCAGGTCGGGCCCCAGCAGCTTGTGCAGGCAGGGTGTTGTGCAGCAGTGTCATTAGTCCAGTGAAATTTTGTTGCAGAGATGCCTCTTCAAATTGCTTCGTCACCTCATTTTAATTAGTTAGATTGGAATTGTATAAAAAGCAACTCAACATTTCTGTATTATTCTATACTAATAAGTCGTCAATCTTGTGACTTCGCAGTCAGGAAAGCCTTCCCAGGGGCCAAGCATCCATCACATGAAGACTAATAGGGTTTGTTATACACTAATATCTTTCTGAGTTTCATTGAGTTGTCAGACCCACAGCTGTGGTCGTTTCGAGAGCAATGGGGACCTTGGGGGAAAATGGAGTGTCAGGCCCCAGCAGCTTGTGCATGCCGGGTTTGCACAGTTGTGCCCGCTTCAGGTAACGCCCATCCAGAGTCACATCGTCGAGAGAACCAAGGCCCGCTGCACATCAGAGGTCAGACTTCGCTGTAAAAGGTATTGGCATATGCATACTGGGTATGCCAATACCTCGATCGTTGGCGCCAACGGCCGAGGTATTGGCATACCCAGTATGCATATGCCAATAGCGTCAACACTTGTCTGAGCTCTTTGAGGTATTGGCTCATGCGTTCTGCACATGTCAATAGGTCGGCCGTTGGCGCCAACGATCGAGGTATTGGCATACCCCAGAATCGAACGTAAAGAGTCGCAGATCTTGCCATCTAGGATCATTCGAGCCACTAGCACAGAGTCAGTGTCATCCGCCATGGTCAACCCTGCCCCGAAAGTGGTGCAGCCAAGACGGGCCCCGAAAAAGCCTGACACAGGGTCAGTGCCAGAGCAGAAAGAGCCTTCAGGGTCAGTGCTGCAACTGAAAGAGCCTTCAGGGTCAGTGCCACAACAGAAAGAGCCTTTGGTGCAGCCTTCCGAATCGCCCAAGAGTCAGCTGCCTCCAAGGCCTCAGGCGACTCCCCAGCAGGGGTCACAGAAGCCAGCTTCACCTCCAGCGTCACCGACAGTGAAAATGGCTGAGCAAGAGCCAGAAGTGTCACCTCCAGTTGACGATTTGGTTATTCCTGTGGAAAAGTTGAAGGCAAAGGAGAGCACACCAGTGTCAACTCGCATGCCCATGCCTGCACTTCCGGACGAGGAAGAGTCAAAGACGACTGGAGCGTACATTTTCATGAAGAGTGTCATTCGCTTTGTGCTTGGCTCTGAAATTAGCAACAGATTTAGTTTGCCAGTGTTTCTTAGGGGATTTTATACGCAGACGTCTGACAAATCTAGACAGTGTCAGTTTTATGTTGTAGTTTGATTTGACAATTGATGTCAGTGTCAGTGTCAGGTGCACCAACAACTTCCAGAGCGACTCCAGAGTCATGGCCAGAAGCTGCATGACATCCCGCCCTTGGAGATCACATGTGACAAGGCCAGAGTCACGAACTACAAGGAGGTGTGGAACCCTGACAATTGCAGTGTCAGTGTCACAAGAACCTCGATGTATGAAGCTGGTGGATCCATCTACTGGCTGGACCCGTTTCCCTTGTTTCTCCAGGGTCAGGGTCATCCGGGCCACAACCGTCTTCTTCTTGAAGAACCTTCGGTGTCAGAGGTCATTGAGGTTCAGACTGCCTTGATGCACAGTGTCAGCAACAACTACAAGAAAGTGTCAGGAGTCAGGCTGCATTTCTCAGACCCGTTCCTGGCAGAGTCAAAAGATCTCGGTCGACTTCCTGTGTGGCCTAAAGGGTTGCAGCTCAGTGCAGGGTCAGCCAGGCTTTTCGCTTGGTACTTGAGCATGGGCCAGGCTTTGGATGAAGAGTCAAAGGCCACTGTGCTACCGCCCCTGGAAGAGTCAAGAGTCTGGGAGCTCCACACAATGGCCTTGAGTGTCACGATTCGGGCATTCAATCTTGATGAGAAAGAGTTAATCATAGAGGCCTTGAAGCACTCAGAGAGAGTCAGGGTCGGTGCTTTGGCGGATAGCTTCCACACCTTCGCAAAGAGGGTCAATGCGATCGCTTCTGAGGGCAGCCAAGCATCTGTGTTGAAGCGCTTTGAAGAGTCAGGTGTGAAGTTCAATGGTCAGAGAGTCAACACGACCATGTTGCAGGGTGCGATCAAAGTGGCCTCCCTAATGACAGAGTCACCTGGCATAGAGCAGACCCTGATCCAGATTCAGCGTCAATTCGGCCGTGATGTTTGGAGCAGCTCCTACACCAAGTTGTCACGACTTGTACAGCTATGCTCGAAGCAGTTGTCATTGTTTGGTTGGCAACCACAAGAGTTAGGGGCACTGGTGCAGTTCTGTCTGGATAGCTGCTTAGTGTCACTCCTGAGGGAGCACTGCGACACCAGCTTCTACACCCTAGGAGTCATCGACAAGGCTGGTGGTGGTGGCTGGGCACAGACCACATGTGTCAAGGCCGTCCTTCTCAAAGTTGTCATGGACATGGTGAAGGTTGCTTCGTCCCAGGGTCACAGCAGCGCACCCAATCCTGAGAGTGTCAAGATCATGAAGGTCTTGCAGAAGATCAGCAGTCCTTTGCGGTTTCATGAGTCACTACCCTTGGAAACAGGGTCAATGGTCGATGCCTCCATGTCAGATGAAACTCTGACTCTCGGTGAAGGGTCAGAGAAGAACGAGAACAAGGCCGACATTCCTGCCATGGAGAGAGTCAGTGGCGATCTTTGCAAAGCCGGCAAGTTGTCATGCGAGCTCTTCCGTGCCCTCCTGGAGTGTGATTTCGAGAATGACCTCAAGGCACGTCCTCAGTGTCAGTGTCACTTTTTGTGCATGAGAGACATGTAGTAGTGTCACACACATGTGGTTCCTTTGTGAAAGCATGCCTGCATCCGCTGATTCAGGCAGCTGTCAACTTCAAAGATCCGCTGGAGTGTCTGCTGGAGGACTCCAAGTCCAAGAAAAGCTGCACCGAGCTCGCAGCGTCAGTGTCAGCCACAGTGACAGCTCTGACGAACCTCACCTCTTCGAGTGTCACTGCCTCCACTTCACCTCCAGTGTCATTCCGTGAACTTGTTCGGCGAACTTCGAACCCAAATGACGATGAAGTTGAAGCGTCAGATCGTCAGAAGGAACGCCAACATGTCTGGTCACAGGGTCAGAAGCTCCGAAGAGAGCATTGTCAACTTGGGATTTGTGCAGGCAAGTCGAAAGAGTCACTGAAGACACTGTTCGACAAAACAAGTGTCAAGTCGTGGAGCGGTAAGCTCAACGAGAGTCACCGGCTTTTGGTCTTCTCGATGGACCTCTTTGTCGATGGCAAGAATGCCTGGAACCGCCTCCCGAGTGTCAACAGTGACGACGTCACCCCTTTTTTCGACTACCTCAACAAGTGCCACGTCCAGAAAGAGTCAGACTTTATTCTGCTGCTGGATGGATGCTCTCGAGAGTCACGAAAGCTCATCGAGGCTCACTTCCCCAAGAGTCACGAGGTTGGCATCTTCTACTCAAACCGCAAGAGGGTCAGCACCAGGGCAAGGAAAATCTTTGCTGGGTCAGAGTCATTTGAGCGAGGCTATTTGATCCCTCCTGTCACCCGTGTCAAGATCAGTGTCAAGGACCGGACAGACGCGTTCCAAGCACCCTGGAAAACCACCGACAAGAAGTCAGGCAAGCGTCAGAAGACTACCACCCACGACCTCAATTTCTTCGGTGTCCCCCAAGTGTCATCCCGGCCCAAGATCAGTCTCGAGAAGAAGCAGCAGATCTTCGCAGGGTCAGACTGCCCTCCCAAGCATGCGAGTGCCAGCTGCCCTCTCTTCTACCAAGAGACCAAGAGTCAGGAGTTGTGGAGAGCCCTCCTTGGGGCCCTGGACGTGTCATGTGTTGTGGCCCTCACACCAGGGTCAGGCTGCCTGGGTTGTGTTTGTCTGGA